>CM075494.1:16265000-16395000 GCA_037950675.1 Hypophthalmichthys molitrix | reverse complement strand
TTTCTGAATTCGAATCAACTTCCAGCATTTTCTCTTTGAGAAATTTTAACAGCCCTCTTACAAACACTAACTGAGCTGGACTGAATCCCAAGGATTCTTGCACAGTTTTTCGGATTGCGAATAACACTTTAGGAACACCCTCATCCCAGTCGTTTCCAGTTTCAAAGCAATATTTTCTCAACATAGATTTTAATGTTTGATGAAATCTTTCAACGGCTCCTTGGCTTTCAGGATGGTAAGCGCTGGACACTCTGTGTTCTATATAGTGACTTTAAAACTTGTGCAAAAAGTCGTGATAGAAGATTTGTTCCCTGGTCAGTCTGTATAACTTTAGGGAGACCAAACGTGGAGAAAAATTTGAGCAACGTTTTTACGATCACTGGAGCAGTTATTTTTCCTCAAAGTCACCGCCTCGGGAAATCTAGTAACTCTACACATAATGGTGCACAAGCATGGATTACCACACTTTGTTTTAGGTAATGGTCCGACACAGTCGACAAGCACCTGTTCAAATGCCTCACCCATAACAGGGATAGGTGAAAGAGGAGCAGGTGGAATCAGCTGAATCGGTTTTCCCGTTAGCTGGCAAACATGGCAAGTTCGACAAAATTTAGCAACATCTCTCTTTATCCCTGGCCAAAAAGAATACCTGAGAATGCAATGATATGTCTTGGTCACTCCCAGATAACCAGAAAATAAATGTTCATAGCCAAAGATAGACTGCACTCCAGTCTAGGTCTGAGTCAACCACTGAACTCCACTTAAGCATCAACATTCCACCTTCTAAAAAATAAGCAATGTTTCTGTTTTCAACAGCATCAGGACTAACAACGTCAGCGCCTTTTCTAAATGTTTTAAATTAGACTCGTGCTTCTGGACCAACTCGGAGTTAGACTTTGTCATATCTTCACCAACCACATTCTGCACCATGAATGTATCCATCAAATCAACATCATCCACAATTTTCCGTGATTGCGCACGTGTGACTATGCACGCAGGAAACACATCTGGATAAACTCTAGATAACTCATCAGTGGCTAGACTCATTTTCGGCGTGTCAGTAACTTCCAGCATGGGCATGACTCTACCCCCAGCTAAGTCATTCTTTAAGATGAAAGTTATCAACATTTACCGGGAGCGAAGGACGTATACCAACCTTCACGTAACCTGTAACAAGCGCACACTTCAAGTACACGCGATGTAGTGGGACTTTAATTACTCTCAATGCCCCGGACAAAGACACTTGAGCCACAATACGAGTCGGGTGACATGATAAAACATCAGCCAAAACAAAAGATTGATTTGCTCCGGTATCTCTTAATATCGGCATTTCTTTCTGATCACTCGCATCGTCAGATAAGGAAAATAACCCCTTCATCACGAAAGGTTTATAACCAACATCAGGAGCATCCCCCGTCCCTTTGGAACTAAAACGTTCTTCATGACACATAGTATTCAGTAAGCCAACGCTTTTAGGCTGTTGTGTTTGTTGTTTACGTTTTAAAGCGTTACAGTCTGCGATTAAATGGCCCCGTTTATGACAATAAAAGCACTCCCGAACGTCTTCAGATGAAGGGGCGACCTTTGCCCAAGAAGACTGATTGGGCACAGGAAGAGAAGGCCGAACTGCGCTCTCATCTGTACGTGAAGAAAACAGTCTTATGTGTAAGGACAAATTCATCTGCTAAAACAGCAGCGCGTGACAGCGATGATACCTTTTGCTCAGTCAAATAAACCACAACACGTTCCGGTAGACAACTTTTAAAATCTTCAAGCAAAATTAATTCTCTCAATGACGCAAAGTCATCCACTTTACTGGCACTACACCATTTATCCAGCAAAGCACTTCTCACGAGCGAACTCTACAAAAGTAGAATTGTAACTTTTTTTTTTCTATGGTTAGGAAACCTCTGCCTATAGGCTTCGGGAACCAATTCATACGCACGGAGAATGGCTAGTTTTACAGCGTCATATTTTAAACTCTTCTCCAAAGGTAAATAAAGAAAACCTCTTGTGCCTTACCTAGGCTACTAATTTGCACTGAAGTAAAATTGTCCATGCTTCTTTTGGCCAACAAAGCGAAGTCGCGATACGTTCAAAGGCATTAAAATAGGAGTCAACCTCGGTTTCCCTAAAATGAGGTACTAACGTAATATATTTACCAACATCAGACGTACCCGCTACTGAGTTTGACTCCGCCGGTGGAGCAACTCGAGAGGGAATAGGAGGAACTTGAGAAGGAGCTGGCATGACTTGAGGAGGAGAAACTGACTGCGCAGCTGCTGCACCACCAACGATTTTCATGGCATCTAACTCCAGTTGTCGCATCTTAACTTGTTTTTCAGCCTCAATCTCAAGTGTGCGTATCTTAAGGCGCAAATCTAATTCAGCCTGTCGCTTATCAGCTTTTTCCTGAGCTTCCATCTGTAAACGAGCTCTCCGAACTTTTAATCTCGCACCCCCCTTGGAACCAGAGGAAACGGGTGAAAACGGATCGAACGGCGGCAGGACGGTCCTAACCACGTCCTCCGCTCCAGTTCCAGAGAACAGCTGGCTTCACGCATTATCTCCATCAGTTACATCAGGACTAGAAAAGCCTTCCGCACCAACTAACACAGAATCTGACTCCGACACAACCAGAATTTTAATTCAAGCAGACGATTCCACACAACATTTTTAATCTTCCTCTTAAGCGATTGTCTCGCTACAGGAATTTGGAAGTGATTCGCAATGGCTAGCAAATCATCCTTTCTACATTTATCAAATAACTTTACAGTCGGGTCATCAATAAAGGTTTTCAAATTAAACGAAGTCATTATTATTACTCCTATCCAACAAGCAACAACCCACGACTTAAACTCCAACATACAAACCCTCCCTAACCTGTACCATCTCTTGATTTCCAGTACATGAACAGTGCTTAATTGTTCGGGACAAGCTGTTATGGATCCCGGACGAGCCCCCATTAATGTTACAAACCCTTTTTTAAATTGTCTAGGGAAAACAAGGGTGCAACATTAAAACACTGTGTACTGGAAAATAATTACACACCATTAAGTCAGCAACGTTTTTGTTTATTATAGTGAAACCAATACCAATTAATCCAGAATATAGTTATTTACATAAATTTACAAATTATATACATTCGTTAACCAAGCCAAAAATAATTCACAAAAGAACGGGGAAAAGAGAAAATACACTACCCTTACTAAAACCAAAAATACAAAAAGTGGCACGTGTCACTAAACTAGTATTCTATACAATAATTGATAGCTCAGTGTGGCACATGTATATCACGTGATAGCTTACCTGTTCTTTAGCTCTTTCCCCGATTAGTAATGTCGTTTTATCAACCAGATAACAGAAACGGCGAGAAACACCAGAGAGAAAAGATCGAATGGGCCATTAACACTGACTTATCAAAGAACACAGACTTGACTAACAAAGATTAACACAACCAAACAGTCAACCACCAAACAACAAAAGAATGCGTGACTTGCCAGAGAACTCCTGCTTCCTGCACCGGTGCGCTCTTTAATCATCAACTAGGGCGCCCTCATTGGTGAAGCCGCACGTTGTCGTCACCACGCGTCACGGTAATTGGCAAAAGATTTGACCACTCAGGTACCCGCATCACCCTGCTGAAACGAAAGTAAAGACAAAGAGAAAAAAAAAAAAAAAAAAAGAAGAAGAAGAAGAAGAAGAGGGAAGGAAACAAATACTAACATGGGACGTATATGTGGCAACAATGAGCCGAGAGTCGTTACATGGCTAGCGGCTGTGTGACAGACAGTTGACGTTTGTGTGTGCATTTTAAAGTTTTATGACTTTCTATTGGGTTTTGACATGCTTCACTACCAGCGATGACGGGACACTGGGCCAAAATATGTATGGTTAAAATATGTAGTAATGTTAGTTTTATATTGTTAACAACTCTTAGTCAACCTTGTTTGTTTTTTTATGTTAAATGAAACGTTAACTGTGAAAATATATACATTCATATTTATACATTTACTCTGTATTTAAGCTGTATTTAAGTCTAAATTTAAAGTAGGCCTACAGTACTTTAGGATTTTACTCAACTGCACTCCATCTCAGAGACAAATATTGTATTTATGAAAAACTGACGTTTTGGACATCACGGATATTACAATTTGATTTAGATTTTACATATTGGTGAAACCGGGGCATTGCTTACATTTATGTGAATTCACACAGAACTCCTGTCGTCACCGGCGCGCAATGAATTGTGGGATAGTGTAGACCGCGAAGTGTCTTGAGATGAAACGGAGAGGGTGCACTTGAAGTCGCTTTCGAATTACGTCAGCCCTCCTCGCCCGCTCCACTTTCATCATGGATGTATTTGACATTAAACAAAATAAAATAAAACCATATTTTAAAATGATGTTTTAAAAATAATTATTTCAAGCACTTTCCAAAGTTTTTGTTGCTCTTAAATATGATGCACAAACATTTGTGATATACATTATCCAAGTAGCCTACATAATATTAAAAACTTTTCTCTGACAAGCTCAGAGACATTCAGAATGTGTTGATGTGTTTAATAGACAGTTTCTTTGTTGCCACGGCTAGGCTACTGATATTTTGTTATTAGTGATCCAACTACCAAAGGTGAATTAAATTCCTAATGAATTTATGATCCTAACTTGCAAATCCTCAATTATCAACCATTTTCAAAAGAATATAGGCTGTGATATTAATATTGCCCACTAGAGGGAGCCACATAATAAGGAATCTTTCAAGCCTAATGTTTTTTGTTTTTTTGTATTTTTTATAACTTTCCATCCATTTAAGTGGAAATAAATGCATAGATCCAATTCATTCTTATAACTATGGTGTAATGTACATCAAATCTATCAAATGCTGATATATCATTAAATGTTAAACCTTTATACAACCTAATAAAACATATTTTTGAAGTTGCCAGACATGATTGAATATATTGTCATCCATTTAAAATGAACTTCTTCATCAAGTTAATATATATTATACAATTTCTATAAAAATACTTATTTTCTATTATGGTATAATAAAACATACACTTAAACTGCAAACAAAAGTGTGGTTTCACATATTATAGATATAAATAATAACAATGAAAATGGCATCAAGATAAATGCTTCAGAAAACTTTGAGCTGCATATGTTTTTACCTTTTATTTATTTATTTATTTATTTTATTCATTTGAAATTGACTTGTGACCCTTAATGACATTTGATTCATCTAAATTTTAATGTTAAATATAAGTCCACATATTTTACTCCACATATGCCTATATTATGATCATATTCCTTACAGCTGTAAACATTATTTATTTTTGATTTCTCAACTAGCAGCAAGAGTGAATGGAAACATAACACATCCACAATATGGAACACTCATGCTCACACACTTACTTCAGTACAAAAAAAGCTCAACTTTAACAAAGAGCCATTTTTATATAATAAGGATATATATAATGTATAAAAAATCTAATTTAAAAAATTGTGAAAAGACGAATACCTTTGTGAAAATGGCAAATGAGCATTTAAGTAATGTTCTGCAGCCATCTGGTGGTGGTAGTTGACATTTCATGTAGTTCTAATTTTAAAAAGTATTTCCTTTCCAGTAGATGGCAGCTATATTCTGTTAAACCATGGCACATTCTCCATGTTATCTCCATTAAAGTTAAAGTGAATTTTACATAGTTATTTTATAAAAACCTATTTAAAATATATATTTTAAATAGGTATATATATATTTTTTAATTTATTTATATAATTTTCAAAGTTACCACAATTCCAGAGTCAAGTCAACTGCTTTACAATACAGGAAAGTTATGCATTTTGCCCATTGTTCAGCTGAACTCAGTACAGTGTTAATTCAGCTCCCTTCTATCACCAATTATTAAATTATTTCATTTTATCTATAAAGCAGTTCTGCAGAAAACATTGCAGTGTCATTGTTCAGGTCACTTCAGTTCTCGTCCAATATTGTCAGTGCATTTAGATAATGGCAATAATACTGATGAATTCTAAAGATAATACTGAAGTGTACTCAACCAAGTAAGAATAAAAAGAATGGAAGAAAAAAAAAATGTGGGGAAAAACAGACACAGTCAGGGGCCAGTTCTCCTCTGGCCAACAAACAAACATGGTGTAATTATAATTCAGGCTACATCAAGTCAAAAATAAGATTATTTATCGGTAGCATTCAAAATATTTAATCTTTATGAAAATATATCAACATTATCATCATATTACCTTTGTTTAAATTTACATTTTGGAGTCTATGGAGACCCCAAACATCCTGGGGCTCTGTACTTTGATTTGGCCCACTATTTCATGAAGGAGGAAAAAACTGCCACTGAGGGGCACAAGGGGTGTTTAATATTCATAAATATGTGAGTCAGTTTTTAACAAAGTTCATTTTTGTTTTCAATCAACATAAAGTTACGATAGCCTAGCCTATATTATGCATAGGTGGAGCTGTGACCAAATGAATAAGGTGTGTTCAGAGTGAGGTGACAATGACACTCGCAAAGTTTGAAGTCAATATGTCAAAGCATTGCAGAGATACAGCCTCAAGAGTCATTTTGGCATCAAGCCTCTACTTTGTTGCTGCGGTATATGAAAAAGTGGTTTGACGAAACGACTTGAAATCCATAACTTTTTGTCAGCAAGGTCTGAAGACCATGCTGAGCAACAGTCTATGAGGAGTTAAAAAAAAGTAGGTTTTTCAGGAAAAAAAAAATGGCAGACAGGAAGTTTAGCGAACTATGGCAAATTTGGTATCTATGTTCTCGGCATGATCCAAGGAATCTATTGAAACCAGTCTCATTTCAATAGGACCATACTGAGTTTCGTAATGGTACATCAATGCATTCATATAATATAGCATTTTATATCATAATAATGTATTGTAATTAATGGAAATTTCATGTTTTGTTCAATTATATCGCCACCAAGAGGCACAATCCCACGAATTTTTTTATGCGTCATGAGGGTGACCCAATACATGTGTGTGTCAAATTTCGTGCAAATATCTCATTTTGTTTTGTAGTTACAGACATTTATATGTATGAGCTCATAAAAAATGACCCATGGACGAATTTGTTTTGATTTTTTTGCCACTTCCTATCAAAATTTTGACATTTGGGTTGACACATTTAGTTAACCAGCTTAGATTCTGTGTTTCCTACGCTGGTTTCGTCTCGATCGGACTAACGGTTTCGAAGATATTCGCAATCGTTTTTTAAGCGCTAAATCACCACGCCGCACAAACTGTAAGTCAAAACCTAGCATATTTGGTATCGTTGGACTCGGCAAGGATTCAGGAGTCACGTGAAAATATGTCAACCAGAACAAAAGTTATAAGCAAACTTCTCAGGCTCCTTCAGGGCATTGTGCTGATGACCCATACCGAGTTTCGTAATGATACGCTAATGCGTTCATAAAATACAGCATTTTAGCACAAAATTCAAAATGGCCGACAGCCAAAATGGGCTTTATGGGAAAATTAGATATCATTCGACTCGGCATGATGCTCCGAATCCAACGATATGATTTGAAAGATATGATTTTTGGACAAACCCATCAGAAGTTATAAGCAAAAAAATCTATTTTTCGTATCTCCGGACCAGTAGGTGGTGCCGCACTGAAACGCTGCATGTTGCCTCAGGTCATGCTTGTGATGACATGTACCAAGTTTGGTCTGAAATTTTTCGAAAATGGTTTGAAAAAATTTGGTTTGAAAAATGACGTCATAGGGTGCAATCGATTCGTCTTGACCCAAGGAATCAAAAGGTTCAAAAGTTATTAACATAAACATGAGTGCAAATTTGGACAGCTGGTGGCGCTAAAGGGATTGAGTTAGAGCCTCCAAATTTGCTATGGACACAGTTCAGACTGTCCTTTAACTGTGTGCCAAATTTCACAACTTTCCCGCAAGCGGTTCAATGGGCTGCCATAGACTTCCAAAGCGGAATAGTAATAATAATAATAAAAAAGAACGCCCCTAATTAAGTGCTTGGCCCCTAATTAAGTTTTGGTCAACATTTATCAATATTATTGTGTGCAAGTGTTGGGGTGTGCTAGCAAAGCAATTCATTCTGGGGTAATCTTCATTTTTAAGTAGTTTATACTTATATTTTTTGAGTATAAAATCAGTCTTATCCAAAGACGAGATCTTTGAGCAGCTGCCCGACGTCCTCTTTGTGCAGAAATTGCTAACACTGAGGAGAACCGCACTAGGTTGGTGTTGTGGAGTTACTGGTGCTGTGAGGTGTTAGTGCACCTGTCACTCATATCTTCATTTTTATAGCAGGACCTATAATTACATACAAGATCAGGGAAGATACCATGGTTGTATCTTTAACAATGAACAATAATAATGAAAAAAAAAAAAAAAAAATGTGTTTGTATACATCATGGTTTGAGATTATATACACAGACATAAAGCATGATGATGAGGTTAAATATTTTGAATACATCATAATGCATAAAAGTATTCTTTTTTTGTTGTTGTTGTTTATTATTTATAAGCCTGAGAAATTAAACTAGAGCTAATTCATCAAGAAAAAGAAGAAAACAAAGGAGATTTATGCCACTTTTGCTTGTGGATGAACATTTTTGCATATAACAAAGAAATTAGCCACATATTCACACGAATTTGGGTTTTTGTAACAAAAAATAAACTCACATTAGTAGTTAAAAATATAAGAACTTTAAATTAACCCAAAATATATTAGTTGTACTACAATTAAAAAATTACTGGCAGCTGTTACTTCAAGACCACAAAATAAACAAGTTTAATCAATATCAAGATATTTACAGATAGATGAATTAAACCTGTCACTCATATCTTTTAAGTTATTGCGCTTGTGATAACGTCAACATGGCGGATTATGTCCGGATTGCATTCATACTCAACAAGATTTGGCTGTTAAGTACCTACTCTTTTAGCGCTCGTTAAGTAAGTACTTATTGAAATTAAGTACCTACTCATTGAGTAGGCGGTTTCGGACGCAGCCACAGTCTATTATGCATCACTGCAGGCATTTATAAATCAGGACTCGTTAGTATATGGCTTCAGTAATTGGCTAATTAACAGAGGGGGTATACTAGTCAATGAGCAACTAATTAGGGAGGAGCCAGGATCAAACAAGAAAAGGTTGAGTCATATTAAGAAATAAACAAAATAACTATAAAACAGTGACAAAAATAAACTTCCAAATAAAGACAAAAAAATCTTTAATACAGTAATTGTAAAAGTAATTGGACATTCCAGCACTTCAAATGTTATTTTTTCAGTTCCCCTCCAACTGAGAAGTCCAGTGTTGAACCTGGGACCTCAAGTTCTCCTCTTCCAGTGGAAATAAGTATCTTCTTGAAGCCAAGTTCTAACACTGAGAAATCTAGTGTTCCTATGAAACCCAGTTTGTCCCTCCCATCTTATTCGTGTTGGAGGAAGGCTTCGACAAAGTAGTAATATTCCTTTGAACACTCTTCATTCTATTTCATTAAATATTATCTTCCTCTGTTGCAGTCTAGACCAAAATGGCGCACTGAAAATTCTAATCTCACCGTTGACTCTGTTGTAATGATTCTTGATCCCCAGCTCCCTCGTTCTACATGGCCAATATGTAAAATCACTGCAGTTCCTCCTAGTAAGGACGGTTGAGTAAGGACTGCTGAGGTTCAAGTGAAAAGCAAAAGGTACATTAGATGTTAGCACGTCTTGTTACTATTCCTGTTTGTTGATTCCTGTTAAGAATTTATTTTGAGTATTGATTTAATTTTGGGCGGCTGTATTAAAGATTCTTTTGTCTTTATTTGGAAGTTTATTTTTGTCACTGTTTTATAAAGTTATTTTGTTTATTTCTTAATATGACCTAACCTTTTCTTGTTTGATCCTGGCTCCTCCCTAATTAGTTGCTCATTGACTAGTATACGCCCTCTGTTAATTAGCCAATCACTGAAGCCATATACTAACGAGTCCTGATTTATAAATGCCTGCAGTGATGCATGATAGAGTGTATATATAGTGAGTGAATATAGTGAGTCTTTGGAGTTGCCTGGTGCGTGCGTGCGTATATTCATGAGCATATTCATGAGCAATGGAAGTTTGTTTCCTGTGGGGTTTTACATTGTATCTTTGATTGTTAATTTAGTGTGGCTTATTTTGATTTAATATTTTGTTTGTATTTCTGTTTTTGTTTAGAGGCCACACATACACGTGTGTGTGTGTGTGTGTGTGTGTGTGTGTATATATATACATATATAAAATATCCCTACTCCTATGATGTGCTCCCTGCTTATCTTTGTTCTGTCTGCTCCAATGGAACAATAAAAGTGGTTATATGGAACTGTACTGGACTCTGTGTTCTTGTCGATATCCCTACTGGACTCAAGCCAGCTATTCCTTAAAGCCTAAACTCCTTTACAATTACATTGTTTCTTATTTAAAGTTTCCCAATATCTTCAAGTCTGAATTGTAATCAATAAAACTGGTTCATTGGTAAATTGGGTAATTGTGACAACTGCATTAAAATATAACCGCATTTACTTGATATATTACTGCCTTATTGTTAGAGTTGTGGGGGTACTTGAGGCTAAAAAGGATGGGAACCACTGGTTTAGATAATCTAATCTGTAAGTACTCGATAAGCTATATTATAGAAGAAAAAAGAAAAAAGAAAAAAATCAACCCTTTATGCGGGGTAAATAAACAACCCAATTTGCTGAGTAAAATTAGCCCAACCTGTGTTCTGTCCTATGTTTACTCAGCCCTTGGGCTAAAAACAACCCAAAATGTAGGGTAAATGTACCCATTAAGCTCAAGTACCCATTAAGCACACTACCATCTTTGAGCTCAGATTATAAGAAAAAATAAGGTATTATCCTACTTGATGTCTTAACCAATTGATGTGTTTGTTACTACATACATCCTGTAATTTCAAGAATATCAGACCATTGCACACTGAAATATGGGTATTCATGTGTTCACACTGTCTGGCGGCCATTTTGAAAGCTGTCAGAAAACTTTCACCAAAAGAGGAGCCTCTTAAATGTGCATTTTCAAGGTGGTTAAGCCTTTTTTGGGGATAGTTATAACTACTTACTGCAAAATTAAGAGATTAATGTTTAGACTTTTGCATAGTATAACCTGGAACCTGCATGTGGAAAATTATTACAGTTAGATCCAAAAGATAGTTTTAGCAACATAGCGCAGATGCTACATAGTTAGAACATAGTTAGCCTACTAGCTGTATAAGATTGTTTGCTACACTAATATATTACTTTTCAGGCATTACTGGCTTGTATTACTTTTAAATCCATAATATTATACATTTACAGTTTATTGATGGTCTGTGGTTTTACACTGCTGGAATTTTTAAAGACTTCATATTATTGTTAGGTGAGCTTAAAGGGTGCACTACTATGAAAATCAGACTGCTTCAGTGTGACATCAATAAGAAAAAGTATAATTACCTTTCGAAAGGGAACTCAACACTGCGTTTACCGCATATGGGGAACATCACTTGTGAACCAGTGTCTGAAAGCAAAGTATCAAAGCTCTCCAATCCTAATGGCCGGCGACAGCCTATGACGTCATCAAGACGCGGCCCGGAAGTATAAAGGAGCCACCAGTAAAGCAGTCAATATCTTTTTGTCTTTCAGGACTGTTTTGTCTGATCGCGATTTCTTTGAATCTGGTAAGAAAACTTTATATCATGTCTGACAAACGTTTCAGAAAGTGTGCTGACCTGTGTCCCAGGTTTTTGACACCCGGTGACACACACAATCTGTGCGTTTTCTGTCTGGGAGAGGAGCACGCACAGACAGTGCTTGAGGACGCTGTCTGTGTTAACTGCGAGCGTCTCCCTATGAGGACGTTCCGTTCTCTTTGGCACTCTTCTTGAGGGAAAAGGTGTCAGCATCTGTGCCTGGTGGTTCTGGCCCCGCTCGTGCTGAGGCAGAGCAGTGGCTGAAATCATGGAGCTTGCAGGTGGAGCTGGCTGAGGAGTTTGAGAGTGGTGTAAATCTCTCTCAGCCCCCAGTGGCTGGCGAGGATGAACTGTTGGATGACGATGACGTCCTTTCATTGTCAAGTCAAGTCAAGACACCTTTATTTATATAGCGCTTTTTACAATGCAGATTGTGTCAAAGCAGCTTTACATTGATAACTGGTATATAATTTTGGCTGCACAGCAGCTCTTAAAGAATAGTGTCAATGTCGGCAAAGCACTGTTGAATATCAAATGTCAAGTGTCCCCAACTAAGCAAGCCAAAGGCGACAGCGGCAAGGAACCCAAACTCCAACAGGTGACATCAGATGGCAAACAGGTGGCAAATAGACTTCTGTGTTAAAATGGAGAAAAAAACCTTGGGAGAAACCAGGCTTAGTCGGGGTCCAGTTCTCCTCTGGCGAACAGTGCTTTGTTACGATTCAGGTTGCTATCTTATGTCCGATAGGATCGCAACATTCAAAGTATTTAATCCAGTTCAGTCCAGTTGAGGATCGTATTCATCACACCAGTATGGAAGGTTTGTTGAGGAGCTGTGCCACTGGCTGTCGTGTCGATGAGGCCTTCACAATGGATGATCTAGTTGACTCAATCTCTGCTGATACTTCAGGGCTGCGTTGTGGTCGTGTCAAGGCACCGGTCCTTGGTCTCACCTGGATACGGCCCGGATCTGGTTGACTACGGTAAACCTCAGGATAAACAGAAAGACTAATATTAGCGTAGATGCCATTCTTCTTCTGATGTAACGAGTACATCTGGTGTTATAGGAAGTGTTCCTGGTTCCGGCTGACCTAATTTATGCAGCCTAATGGACGTCATCGGATCCAGCAGCGAGTGCTCTTCTGGCTTCTAGGCCTAGAAAGCAGGAGATGGCTGTTGATGAGGAAGTAGGTGAGCCTGCTGAATCTTCAAAGCCTCCCCATATGCGGAGCTGCTGGAGATTATGGAACGTGCTTCTGGCAGACTGCAGCTGCCTTGGGAGCGCATTAAGAAAGGGTCCGCACGTGGCCGGCTCGACAAGCGGTTCCTTTCTGGCCATAGCCCAGGAGCCCCTGTGAGCCTTCCATTCCTTCCTGATCTCCATGTTGAGATCGAAAAGGCATGGAAGAACCCATATTCGGCTTGTATTCATCGACATCAGCAGGCGAATTTCGCTGATGTTGAGGGATTGAGGCAGCATGGGTATGTGTCGATGCCTCCTACTGACGAGACGTTTGCGAACTATCTCGTCACGGGGCAGGCACCGACACTGAAAGCTCCGGTCCTGCCTTCTAAGCCCCTTAAGATCACCTCTCGCCTAAATGGCATGGCATACGCAGCAGCGGGTCAGGCCGGGGCGGGCTTATACACCATGGTGGTGTTACAGGCATACCAGGCCGACCTGCTGAAAGATCTGGATCAGGGGCAGGGTCTGTCCCCTGAGGCGGTAGAAGAGCTGCGCCGCACCACGGATCTCGCTCTCCTGGCCACCAAGCAATCGGAAGGTCAAAGGCGGCGATGGTGGCCATGGAGAGGCATCTGTGGCTGAACCTGGCAGACATCGGTGAGAAAGAGAAGGGCTTTCTCCTTGATGCGCCGGTTTCGCCTTCCGAACTTTTCGGCACCTCCGTCGAGGCGGTGGTGGGAAAGTTCAGGGAGGCGAAGGCGCGCTCGGCAGCATTTAAGACCTGCATACCGCTCAGATCTGAATCTGGGCCCAGACAGACAGGAGGTCCCGGCCCGTCTCGATTTGAGGATCGAAGACGGCCAAAAGTCCAGTGTGGCCTCTCGGGCACCTCCTGAACGGAGCAGGTCCTAGAGAAGGCGGGACTCACGGAAGAAGAAGCAGGATTTGAGAGAGGTGATTGATCGCAGACGCCAGCAGCATCAGTGATCAATCTCCTCTCTGCAAGGGCAATTTACATCTGCCCTCTCCTCTTCTTCTTCCACCTCCTGTGTTTTTGATTCATGTACATGCTCAGACGCTTCTTACAGTCAGGCTGACGGCTGGGCCCATAATGAATAATTTTCTGATGGCTCGCCTTCTGGCTTGATAGTGAAGAGGATCTTTTAGGCTTAAAAGAACCCTAGATTCCATCCTTCCATGTGGAAAATGAGGAGTCTTCGGTCTTCGAGCCGCAGGGCACTGAAGTTCCATTAGGTTGGCTGGAACGATTTATTTGTACTGTGTTGGCCACAAAATGGCAGCCTCTCAGCCACCTTTGGTAGAGTAGCTTCTCCTCTGGTTTTAGCTAGAGTATGTTTGAGTTAGCACTCTTTACTTCAGATAGATCTAATGTCTAGTGTCGGCCTCCTGGGCCGCCTGACATTGTTTGCTTGTTGAGCTTTGCTTTACTTAAGTTTCCTCTTCTCTGGTTGAGTTCAGAGGTTGAGTTTAAGCCCCAGGCAGATCTATGCTTTGTGCAGCCCTATAGGACCACAACTTAGCCGGCCTAGGCTAGAACTAAGGTTAGGTGATTTACTAAAGCATTCACCCTTTATTGCTACTATCCCTTGTCAGGTTGTATAGTTCCTAGTTCTGGCCTCCTCTTTTTTGAGTTGTCAGGCCAAATGACCATTACCCTTTTGGTGTAGGTGCTAGTTGGATAGCAGCTAAGGTGGCAGGCTGTCACTAGCCTCCCTGGTGCGGTTGTCTCAGGTGGTAGGCCCTTATCTTTGTTTAGAAAAGTGTATTCTATGTTGCTTAGGCCCCACTTTTCTAGAACTTCATTCATACTGAATTTGTCTTTCCCCTGAGCCCCTTGAATTAGCATTCAAGCTTGAGGTTACGGTGTTAGCTTGGTTAGCTCCCGTTCTCTAGGGTTCAGTACAGATGTGTTATTTCTGTTTGGTGAAAGCATCCATTCTTTCAGGATGGTATGCATGAATAGCAAAGCATTGTGTTTGCTTTGGGTTCTAGTTTTGCCCTACACATGTGTGAGCTTAACTCCTTGCTGCCACCGGTTAGCACCTGTCCTTTTGAGTAGTAGGCCTGTTTCTAGCCTCCATTAGAGCATGGTGACTATTTGTACTCCCCTTGCTTTTAGGGTTTTTGGTGTTTTACTGAGTACATGACCTGATGGATTGCATAGCTCAGGTTGAGTTGTAGGGAACCTCACTTTCAGTTTGGTTCTTTTTAGCTCCCTTTAGAGTTAATCTCTGCCACAACAGCTTATTGTGTCTGTGGAGTTGAAGGCTCGGGTGAATCTGAGCCTCCTTCTAGCACGATAGCTTGTGGTCTCACAAGTGTTGTTGGTAGATGTTCATGAGTTTTGCTCACTTAATTTAGCACTGCCACAGGTTTATGCCCGTGTCTGTCCGAAGTAGTAGGCCACTTCAGGCCTCCTTCAGACCATGGTAGCATATGTTGTGCTCCCCTTTCTGTTAGGGTTTAGTGTGTTTGAGTACATTGCCTGTTGGAATGTGTAAACTTAAGCTCAGGTTGAGTTAAGCTAGTTAACCGCAATTGTTTGTTGGGTTTTAGAGCTGGTTCCCTTTGAGCTTGGTCACCTGTGAAACCACTAGCTGACGCCACGTGTCTTTTAGAGTCGCAGGCCCCGCTTGGGCCTCCTTCAATTAACATGCTGGCACAGTTCTGTGTTGGTTTTGCTATCACTGCCACTGGCTACACCCGTGTCTGCTATAGTAGGCCTGGTTTGGGCCTCTCTCAGAGCATGCTGGCGGAGTGTACTCCTCTTGCTTTAAGAGTAAAAGGTGTTTTACTGAGTACATGGCCTGTTGGTTTGTGTTGGATTTATTAGCTCTAGTCGAGCTAAATAGCTACCTCACTAAGTAAGTCTGGTTCTATTATGGCTCCTAGAACTTTTAGTTGCCACGAGCTGGTGCCATGTGTCTGTGAGTTGTAGGCCCCCTGGGCCTCCTTTGAGAGCACGTTGGCGTATGTCTTTGTACTCCTCTTGCTTAGAGAGTAAAAGGTGTTTTACTGAGTACATTACTGAGTGGCTGTAGCTCAGGTTGAGTTTATCTAGTTAACCTCACTTTGGTTCTGTTTTCTTATGTTTGCTCCCTTGTGCTCTGCCACGAGCTGACGCTACGTGTCTGTCTGAAGTCGTAGGCCCGCTTTGGGCCTCCTACAGAACATGATGGCGTATGTTGTACTCCTCTTGCTTTAAGAGTAAAAGGTGCTTTTACTGAGTACACTGCTTTTCGGATTGTGTTAGGTGGACTGTTATGTGGGCACTCTACAGTCTTATCTGCTGGTTTAACTCGGTTTCATTCTGAACGTGTTACATGTTTGTGGGTTCTTGCTTTCAGCAAGCTAGCTATTCGAGGTGTGTGGACTTAACAGGCTGCCCTTGAAGCTTTCCCACCCCCACATCTTGGTGCTGAAACTTAAACAGATTAAACTTGTAGCTTCACATGTTGGCCTTTAGCAAGGCCACTGTGTTATTTATATTTTTCTACACTGTGTAGAACTGTTGTCATGTTGTAGGCCCCTTCTTGGGCCTCCATGATTTTGTGCCTACAGTACGGTCTATCTGTTAGCACTTACTCCCCTCGTTTGAGGGTTGTCCTGCATAGTACTTAGCTCTCTAAGCTGGTCAATGGTTGAAGGCCTCTCCGAGGCCTCCCTATTGAAGATCAGCCCCCAGGCTGGTAATGTACTCCCCTTGTTGGGTTTCTCTAGAGTGCACAGCCACCCTCATTGGTAGGGTTAAGAGCACTTAGCTGAGTCCTGTTCTCCTGGATGCCCGTCTCTACGCTCTGGTCTGAGTTGCTTACTGCCCCTTTGCAGTCACTCTTACTGGATATCTTCTCTGAAGAATGCGTTGTTGAGGCTCTGTGTTCAGACAGGTTGTTGGCCAAGACTAGGTTGCTATCGGACCGGCTCGGCCTCCCTGGTGGCATTTGGGGTGACTGTGTTCCCCTTCTAGTGACTGACTGGGGTTCCTTCCGGCCCCCTGGCTACATTCCTTTAGAGGGACCCTCTTTCCCCAGAAGGTTCGGTCCCAGAAGCCTTGGAGTGGCCTTGGTAGGCCTTCTGCGGAAGGCCTCTTTGAGGCTTATAGCTTGGGCTGTTGGCCGTAGGTAATGCCGTCACTGACAGCCTTTGTCTGACCCGAGGCGGAGTTGCTCTGGCATTTCATGTGAAACTGCTAGTTGACGTTTGTCTAGCCATCTTCTTGACATGCACTCCCCTCAAGCATGGCGGCGTGGGTATTTCATTCCCCATATGCGGTAAATGCAGTGTTGAGTTCCCTTTCAAAAGGGAACGTCTCAGGTTACGTATGTAATCATGGTTCCCTGAGAACATGGAACGAGACACTGCATTCCTTGCCATGCATTGGGGCTGCCTGCTGAACAGTCCCTTCAGACGATAAGATACTGACTGCTTCACTGGCGGCTCCTTTATACTTCCGGGCCGCGTCTTGATGACGTCATAGGCTGTCGCCGGCCAATAGGATTGGAGAGATTTGATACTTTGCTTTCAGACACCGGTTCACAAGTGACGTTCCCCATATGCGGTAAACACAGTGTCTCATTCCGTTCTCAGGGAACCATGGTTACATACGTAACATGAGACGTTTCATTGATATTGTATGTGAGAGTAGAAATGTATGTATGTGAAAGGAGAATGTATGTGAGAGTGCCAGAATTAATTATGGCTTGTACGGCCCCTCATACACAGTGTTCCCATTTTACAAATATATGCTGTTTTATCCAACAGCATCAATCCCTTTGATTGTGGGCTATACAGTTCTGCTTTCAAGTTTATCTTGCAGAATATGCATTAAGAGCCGGGGGCTGTAAACTTTTTGAATTGGATGATCAGGGTAAATTATATTAATTATATTATGTAGTATAATATACTATATACTAACTATATTATATAGTATATTTTGTCTTTGGGGAAGCATCTTATGTTTCTGAAGGGCGCTATTTTTATTTTTTAAAAATATTATTAGCATCTTGCATATTCTGCAAAGGGGATTGTAAACTTATGAGCAGAACTGTAGGAAAAAAAAGAAATGTAAACAATCTGTATTACAGTCACAGGTTTGGAAAGACATTTAGGGTGAATAAATGATGAATTTTCCCTTGAAGTTCTTGGATAGCTCTATCTTTAGAAGTCTGCTCACCTCTCTTTCTGTCAGTGCCTGAAAAAAAATGTCAAAAACATCATGAATACAAAGAAAGGAGGCTACAGTTTTTCTGAGGTGAAAAAATAAATTTGCCCTATACAGTAGGCAAGCCTCCAGTTTTTATCTTGCTTTACTTGCTGTTTCCTGATGGGGGCAGTGTATGACCCTAGACAGTTCTGTATGTAGCCTACTTCACATCCTTCAACCTTTCAGCAATTAGTTCACAACATCAAGACAAATCTCGTTGTGTATTGTTATTTCCTTTCACAAACATGAATATGAGAAATATCCTGGGGTCATGTTCTGGCTGGTCAGCAGCTGTAATTTGTCAGGATGTCATTTTCCAGAGTGATCAGTCAATTGAATAAAGCAAAGATGTCAGCATGTGGGTAACTCAGCAACTGCTGTTGAAATGAATGGCAATGCTAATGGTTTGCTTTCTCAAGATACATAATGCTGCATTCCAGAAAATTTGGAACATGGAATTCTGCCACCTTCTAATTAAAAAATAACTACTGAAATTATGCTTAAAGGGTTAGTTCACCCAAAAATGAAAATTATGTCATTAATTACTCACCCTCATGTCGTTCCACACCTGTAAGACCTTAAAGTTCATTTTCAGAACACAAATTAAGATATTTTTGATAAAATCCTCTATTGCCAGCAAGATAATTAACACTTTCAATGCCCAGAAAGCTACTAAAGACATATTTAAAACAGTTAATGTGACTACAGTGGTTCAATCTTAATGTTATGAAGCAACAAAAATACTTTTTGTTGCTTCATAACATTAAAAAACATAAAAAAAAAAAAATAAATAAAAAAAAAAGACTTTTCAATATATCTAGTGATGGACAATTTCAAAACACTTGCTTTTACGAATCTTTCGAATCAGTGGTTTGGATTGCGTATCAAACTGCCAAAGTCATGCCCCCCAGTGGTGAACCATTGAAATTTTGAAACACTTGTGATGTAACGAAGCCTCGTTTACTGAAATCATGTAACTTTGGCGCTCTGAACCACTGATTCGAAACAAAAGATTCGTAAAGCTTTGAAGCTTCATGAAGGAGAAAAGAAACCTTCATCTTAGGCATCCGCCTCGTTAAAAATTGCAATGGCTTTCCAGGCCCACCCCCTCGGCTATCAGTCCGAGCCCCCTTCTAGCCTGCATGGGGCTATAGGGACTAAAGGTCCAGTTATCCCGTTTTCGGCAGCCCTGTCACTTTATAATGCAATATAATAAAATGATAAATATTTAGATTTTTGTTCTGCCAACATGACAGAGCCTATATGTCATTTAGGGTTATAGTTTTGGAGTTGCCACTTGCTACCTATTTTCAATCCATGTTTAAAACATTATGATGGTAGTACATCTTTAAAGGTATTTCCTGCTGACAAACCAATCTTAAAATGTTTTGCTGATTTCCTAGTCTGGTATATTTACTGGTTTTAGCTGTATTTTTGGTCTCTTTCTGTTGGTCAGGCTGGGAGACCATCTTAAACCAGCTAAGACCCACAAACCAGTTTAGACTGGTTCAAGCTGTTATTTTTAGCAGGGAATACCTAATGTTGTAGTGTAGCAGTCATTTCGTCAGTAAAGCAATTTTTTTTTTCTTTTTTTTTTTTTCCCGATAGATCCGATTATGATCAGATTTTTTTTCTTTACCAAATCCGTCACAGTGCTGATGATGTATGACGGCGCTCGCTCGCGCTCTCCTGTCTGTCACTGCCGCTGCAGCATTAATAATCCTCCTCTACACACTCCATCATACACAACGAAATAAGCAGACCAGAGCTCTAAGTAATATTAAACACTGCGTGTCCGAAGGGCACAGCTGGAGGCAGAGCAAAACATTTGCAGGAATGATACTGGACAACTGCCAGACACCAAAATCTTGGTGCATAGCCTGCACATGGAGAAAAAGCGACGGTAATAGGTGGTCTGCCCCGAGGAGCCTTCAGCAAACAGCCTGATGGACGAGGAGACTCCGAGCTGTTTACACTGAAACGCGCTAAACGCAGAACAGAGAAGAGCGGAAATGTTTCCCTGCATCTGTTTCTTAATCCGACGCATCTGAAGTGAGGCAGAGATGACGCGACGCGCGCGCTGTGTTGCATGATGTATCGGAGCACCGTCATGCTTAATTTTCTTTAATGAAGCGATTTTGTCTTTATTTACTGTACATTCGCTGAGTCCTGCAGTAAATCTGAAGCCTTATGAGGAGGATGAAAGCGTCGGTATTTGTCGTGGTCATGTCCTCGGTTTTATTTAATCCCAGTTTTGCCTTCAGTTCGCATTTCGACCCAGGTGAGTAAAACCATGACATATTCTGACCCGCAACCGTTTATTATTCATTAAATATGCGCTGATATAGATGCTACCACTGATATGAAACAATATAGACTTTTATTTGTCATGATGAAATTGCCACATACATGTTTTACCATGTTTAAGTAAACAAAACACATAATAAAGGCCTAAATATATATATTTTTTGTAGACATTATTTATTGTGTTTATATAAATTTGCTTCATATTTTTGCTCTTGCTTCAATTAATAGGCTACTTTTCAGATATTTTCTAATTAATAATATAATTTTGATGCAGATTAAATGTATAAATATAATGCAAAATATTTTATTTGTTTGTGAATAATGCATTTATCAAAAGACAACCTGCATGTGTGTGCACTCGCACATGCATGCATTATGCACTACAGAGGAAGAGTGTGTTTTGCACATTTGCAGTCAAAGCTGACTTGGCATTAGTCAGCCAGAACTGTTGTGTTCCTCTTCTTGTGTGTCCTGTGTTCCCAAAGCAGTTGCATAACGTCTGTGTGTTTGACATATTTGAGCACTGCTGTTTACTTCCTCGAGAAGTCAGCAGCCTGTGGTGTCTGTGAGGGTTTGTGGTTGAAGGCCGACCTATGACACTGAGATTCACGTGCACACCACTTTTGTGGCGTCTACTTCAACATAATGAAGAATCAAGCGGCTTAAAGCTCGCTCTGCATGCATGCCTGGTAAGAGAGACCCAGCTGAGCAGAACACAGTGGGGCGACTTGGCTGAATGTCTGCAGTCGGATCGCACCGTTCATTATACAGCATGTGACGCATGTGCAGAGACCATGGAAAGCTGAGCGGCATGAATTAGGTTCACATAGGTGAGGAGAGAAATAGAGCCGTAAACAAAGCCAAAAGCATCCTTGGCCAAAGTGACGTGCAGCATACTAATGAATCAGCTACTGTTCAACTGTCTCTGAATCTGGGGTGCGGAGGGAGTCAGCTTCCTTTGCTGTTTCATTCTTGATCGCTCTTGGTTTTCACTGTGTCTGTGCTATGCACTTCGCATGCAGATCAGGGTTTGAATGGCTCACTGATTGGGACGCTGCAACAAACTATTATGTAATGCTCACCGCTGTAATTAGATTGGGCAATATGAGGGCCACGGACACTCCCAATCACGACTGAGAAATTACGTCTGAAAAGATGCCTTGACTGGCGCACAGTCCTGTGCTTGATTCAATTGCGCTCTTACATTCCTGCTTTCTGAGGGAACTTCCGCTAACCAGAACAGAATTTCTCTAATCTCTCTTGTGTGTGTAATGACAGTAAAACAGAACTATCTGAAATGAGGATATGGGTTTCTATATTTGATTCACAACAGTCCACCCTGGTTTGAGATGATAGTAGTGCAGGAAGGCCAAAGGCTGGAATACACTTCACGAATTTTGGCCAGATTTTGCCCCGATCTGGACGAGTTGATATCAGTTGCTGAAAGGCAGAGCCAGTCTGCAGATTTGAGCTTACAAATTTCACAGAAAGTCGTATTTATGATGGGCACAGACTATCACAGACTTCAGACTATGATTCCATCCAGTTGGAGGATTTAAAACATGTTTGGTATTTTGAGCCGATTTTAAAACACATGCGTATGTTTATGCATGAGTTTGTTATGTTTAGAACACTGTCAACCCGAATAAGTTGGCAAAACTCAAAAAATTTGAGGAAATCAGTTAAAAGTTAAATTCATATTTTAAATAAGCAGAACTGGCAGATTTTTATTTTGTACTCATACATTTTAATTTAATGTTTGAGTACAGTTCATACATTTAACTTAAAATTTCCTCAATGTAAACATTCATATTAGTGTAAACTTAGCTAGTTATAACAAGCTAATTCAGAAAATGCTAATTTGCGAACATGTTAACAATAATATGGTATAGCACTTGCTGAATGAGTGCAGAAATATAAAGCGTTTAACATACTTGCTCTCAAACCAAGCCGCATACACCACTTGTCACCATGATGGTAACTCTCCAAAAACCCACATTAATAGAAACTCTTCTGAATTAGTATAACAAAAGATTAATCACTACTAAATCTCCCACCTAACATTAATCTTGCGGAAAAAAACAAACATTATATAACACTTAATTTTAGCATTTACTCTCCCTTTTGAGTGCCATGGGCAAAGCATGCTGGGAAATAGAAATCCCAGCCCAGGTTCACTTAAACTTAAGTTCATCTAAATTAAAAGAAATGAGTTCATAAAACTCAAAACAATGAAACAGTTCAGTTTACTTAAAATATATAAGTTCTGTGAACTTAAAAGAAAAAGAAAGTGCTAAATACCCATTTGTACTGAACTAATTTGTTTAATTTAAATTTGTCCTACTCAAACCAATTAATTATTTTGAGCATTAGGGTCTTCAGTGAACGACTTTATGTGATCCTCATTTGTTCAGTATATGATGCTCAGTTTTAACAAAGTTGTCAAGTACATGATGCCTAGTGTTTTAAAATCTGCTCATATTTTCAAAGTCGTTTAGTGCATTCCAGCCTTAAGGCTGTAAAGATTCCCTTTTGCTTTATGAGGGCATATTTAGGGTGACTGTAGGCTGCCTGGGTGATATACATGCCCTAACAGGCTGGAGTCAGCAGCAATCTGTTACTCTGACTGGCCAAGTAATGGGATTGAGAATCAATGTTTCAGTGGCAGTGGATGGTGTGGCGTGCGACAGGAGCCTAATCAGTCTCCCACCCTCAGTATCTTGGACATATACAAGGACATGGCAAAGTCATCCGGACTATAATGGACCAGGGCAGTTTGCTTCATCACATTACAGCGGTTTGAAAGTCAAGTGCTGTTTTTAAGGTTATGACTGTATTAGTCTAATGTATGGGGTTGGGAAACAGATAAGAACTGGTTCCATCTTTTAAAGAATATCAGAGCCATAGCTGTGTTGGAAAGTGCTCTGCCATACGGTGCGGTTGCACTTTGGACGATCGAGTCCCAGCTCGAGCTGAGGTCCACGGTCCCCTCTCTCCACTCCCATAATTTCTTGTATGTCCTCCTACTGTCCTTTCTAAGTGAAGGCTAACATCCCCAAAATATAAAAAAGAGTTCAAATCAATTGCAAATTCATGCTTCTTTAGATTCAAACCCTCACTGAATTGGTTCTCTGAACCTTATGTCATTACCTTTGCCATCTTGACATGAGCTAAGAAGTGTTACTGCCTAATGTATTAAAGCTTGTGAGACTTAGACTTACACAAAAGTTTGAGGTCAGTATGTTTTTGTTTTTTGAAAGAAATTAATACTTTTATTCAGCAAGAATGCTTTAAATTGACCAAAAGTGACAGACACTTATAAGACACTTATAACATTACAAAAAATGTCAAATATTCATAAATATCATGGTTTCCAGAAAAATATGAGGCAGCACAACTGTTTTCAACATTGATAATAATAAGAAATGTTTCTTGAGCATCAAATCAGCATGTTAGAATGATTTTGAAGGATCATGTGACACTAAAGACTGGAGTAATGATGCTGAAATTTCAGCTTTACCATCACAAGAATAAATGACATTTTAACATATATTCAAATAGAAAACACTTATTTTAAATTTTCATAATTGTTCTCAATATTGCTGTTTTTACTGTATTAATGTACAAAAACATTAATGTACAAAAACATTGAAAATTCTTACTGATCCCAAACTTTTGAGTGGTACAATCAGTGTCATTTTAGACTGATTATTCATTCTAAATTGTTTTGAAATAAATTGTGTTTATTTAACAAAAAGCAACAAAATAACTTTAACATAGAACCAGAATTGTTATGTGGAATCTGAACCAGGCTCTTTACATTCCTCACAGTTTCCCGTCCCTATGTTTAGGGTTGTTGTGTTAAGGAACGAAATAACCACATCAAAGCATTCAAACTTGGTCTGTTAGGGCAAGACTTCTTTTATTTGTCAGAATTTGTAGCTATGCTGCATTCTGATGGTTATTTACCATGCTGGGTTCTCAAAGCCAGGCTCTATTCATGCGTCCTATAAAGCCACATGCATCACGGATGTGGTTGGCCTGGAACTGTCTGTGAACTGGGCTTTACTGCTCTCCGGTCACAACAACAGAATCCTCAAACACTGTTAGAGGATGACTGCTCAATACTTCAAGGCCTGCCTGTGGTCGTGACTGTTTGCTCGAGTTGTCTCTAAGTTTATGAGGAATTTGTTTTATCCCAGACTCTCTTTGATTCAAATGTTTTGGGTTGGGTTTTTTGTTTTATATGAGAACCAAATAAGACATTTCACACACCTGAAGTGATTGTGTAGGGAAAATTTAATTCATGTGAAGTGCAAGATGAAGGTCATATTTAGTATGTAATAAATAGTTAAAATTATTATTTGTAATAATCAAAATAAATGATTCCGGTTCATTAGTTCATTAGTCTAACTGTAGGCTGTTTGTGGTTAGCAAGCAACTCAGCGACTTGCATATGCAAGGAGATTAATATAAAATGTGCTGTCAGTGACTTTAACCGTGGCTCATTCAATGAGAATTAATCTTTTTTTTTTTTTTTATAATTTTTTAAAGATGGATGATGGAAAAAATGCTGCTGATTTCTTCTGTATATTTTCTCTTTTGTCTGATGTAATTTAGGTTTGAGTGTTCTCTGCTATGAATGTGCAGATCAATACTGAGTTGACAGACCTATTATTTATTGTGTGAGTCTACATCTTCTGTTGCTTTGCTGAAGAAATACATGTGCAGGTTCTCACTAACATGGCGACGGAAGGTGTCTGGATTGTACACCTGTGCACAGAATCAGCACCATGGACAGGGCCATGTCTAAATGCAAGATTTATATTGAATAACATGGCGAATTGCTAAAGTTCAGAGAGTCAAAGGAATGCAATTCAAAAGCCCAAAGCTACATTTCAGGCCTCTTTAAAACCATAAATAAAATCAATAGATTTAAAACCAGTACCTGAAGAAATAAAAATTCTGTCATCATGTTATTCCAAACCAGAATGACTTTCATTCCTCTTCTGAACTTAAATGAAGACATTATTAATGTTTTCTTATCACTTTTGTCCATCCATTGAAAGTCTCGGTAATGTAGATTTTGTGATCCAAATGAATTGAGCAGTTTAATCCAAGTCACAATTGCCTTATTTAATGGTTTTAAGTTTTAATGTGTACTATTAATAATATTTTGTTTTCCGTTTATAATCTTGATGTTACAGTTTTATTGGATATTTAACTATGCATGATAATTTCCTTTACATTACCTTTGTCATCTAAAACTCACACTTAAAAATCAAAAATACTAACTTTTTAATTTAGCAAATATTAAATATAAATGTACATAATGTTGTGATGCTTAAATTCACCAGAAACAATTAAAAATGATTGATTAGTTATAGTTGTACTCTGTTTACTATAGAACAGCATACTATCAGTCATTTATCAGTTATTGGCCATAACATGAAAATATTTATTGTCTTGTCGGAATCAGGCAGAATTATAATATCAGCGCATCTCTAGATTCTTTAGACTAGACATGGATCTACTTGCATTTTTTGAAGCACCGGCACATAGATGGATATCTAGAAAAAGCTTTTCCAGCATCATCTTTTGAGGTTCTCCTATGATATCAAGCCATAAAAATGTTTCAGAACTTATGGAGTCCATGTGAAGTATTGTGATATTACCTGGAGAAAAATACAGACAACACTCTTGAGCAGTAGTGCAGGAAGAAAGAATGCTGCCTTTGCTGTCCTTCTGGCTTATATTGTTCCTCACAGTGCCGAACAGTTTTAAGCCGAGTAACACAAGCCCTCAGGCACTAGTAAAACATCAACACTTGAAGCGGATTGTCGGGGGCTCCCCAATACTTTAATCCGACCCAGACACCATTCTCAGATTCCATTCCTGTTAAAATTTGTTTTACTCCACTAAGTAATTTCCATTAAATAAGAAGAGAGCAATATTCCCAGTGCATTGCATTTGGATATGCTTATTGGATATATTGGATATACTTATATTAACTTTGTCTGTCTGAAGATGGGCATTTGTCCATATTGCTGTCTCTCGTTTCCCATACACACACACAGTCAAATTCACTTGACTGCCTCTTACTGACGGATGAGTTCATGCAGTATTTAATGCACCACCTCTTCCTGACCTCGTCTGGTTGAATGCTGCTTTGCCATGTGAGGCGGCCTGGAAGAAGACTGCAGTGTGTTAATGTCTTTGAGAAGATGTGGGAAGATTCAGAACAAGACCAAATAAAACACCTACAGTACGATCAGGTACACTGTAGGTGTAAAATCTAATAAAAGTCGAGGGTAGTTAAGGTAAATTTGTTGAAGTACTTTGGAACAGAATCAGTCTTTCAGTACACATTACAAAACACTCGTCAACCTTTCAAGTTTTTCCAGTCTGAGACAAAAAGTGCCCATCATTATCATTCTTTTAGTATGGACACTTTTTAAAGTTACCATGAAATCAAGACGGACCATTCTTGTTTTTTTTATTTTTATTTTTTTTATGGAATATTGCAGTATTTAATGAATGATTTATCTGTTTACATTTTTTTTTTTAAATTCATGTCACTCGTAATCTTTAATCCAAATAACTTCCCCTCCCTCTTGCAGAATCATCTCTTCTCTGATGATGTGTTTAATGGCTTGAGGGTGGGGCAACCTGTCACTCAAATGAGATCCACCAATAGCAAACCACAACCATCAATTCCCCATGGACAAAATCAAGTCTGCCCTACATATTTTCTTGTTTGAGAAGCTGTTTCACTCAGATATATGTCACAATAGGAAAGAAAAGACTATTGCAACTTCTGTTTAATGCTGACTTTAAGGCCAATTGCAGGTATAGACTAAACTATAGAGACATTTTATACTAGTTTTGACCAGTTATCATGTATGTACGATGAGCAACAGCCAATGAAATTGCAAACTAGCACAAGTGGGAAACAGGAGCCCCAAAAAATCAGAGAGTTGTTAAGCAGCATGCAGAAAAAGACTGCATTTGTTTTTGCTGTATGTTTGTATGAGAATTTTGTGCACGTAACTGCAGTCTTCGAGGAAAAAGGCTACTGGAATTGGCACACCAAACTTTGTTGCGTAAAATGCACACCAACATGGCAACAGTGTTGTTATTTTTAACTAAAATTAAAACTATTAAAAATAATTTTGGTAATTGAAATTAAGCTAAAATAAAATTAAATAAAGTATAAATATTAAATTAAACATTTTTTACTTAAATGACTATATCAATTTTGCCTTAGCAACTAACAGAAATAAAACAAAGTTTTAAGGATTAGTTCATTTCAGAATTAAAATTTCCTGATAATTTACTCACCCCCATGTCATCCACGATGTTTATGTCTTTCTTTCTTCAGCTGAAAAGATATTAAGGTTTTTGAGGAAAACATTTCAGGATTTTTCTCTATAGTGGACTTCAATGGTTACCAATAGGTTGAAACTCCAAATTGCAGATTCTGTGCAGCTTCAAAGAGCTCTACACGATGTAATCACGTTGGAAAGGTCACGCGTGACGTAGGCGGAAGTATCACAGTAAGGTGAAAAACTCCATCTCATTTTCTTCAATATCTTCCGACATCGCTATTTTATCCTTTTTTTGGTAAAGGCCATTTGACTTAGTCTTTGCACGTTCGCTTCGTAGATACTTGTTCGGTAGTTCCTCCTACGTCACGCGTGACCTTTCCAACATGATTACATAATGTATGGCGCATTGCAGAGCTAGTGCAAAACAAGCATTTGTGGTTAAAAAGTATAATTTAAAAAATTTTTTTTTTGAAAATGACCGATCGTTTCACTAGATAAGACCCTTATTCCTCGGCTGGGATCGTGTAGAGCTCTTTGAAGCTGCATTGAAACTGCAATTTGGACCCGTTGGTAGCCGTCGAAGTCCACTATATGGAAAAAAATCCTGGAACGTTTTCCTCAAAAACCTTAATTTCTTTTTGACTGAAGAAAGAAAGACATCTTGGATGACATGGGGGTGAGTAAATTATCAGGAAATTTGAATTCTGAAGTGAACTAATGCTTTAAGTAGAAGTACTAAAATTAAAACTGAATTAATAAATACTAAAACTGAAAAATAAATGTAAGCTAAATAGAAATATTAAAAAAATTAATAAAAATGACTAATGCACATAACAAAATTACTTAATCTAAAATTAAATTGAAAGCTGAAGAAGCTAATTCAAAATATTCATAAATACTAAACAATATTAAAATAAAACGGCGTGACACAAAGCAATAGTCTTTAAATGTGTGCGAGCTTCAGTAGTGCACTGTGCATATGTGCATGTTGTTGTGCAAGAGAAAAGAACGGTCATTAGTCAAAATTAGGAAATACACAGGAAAGCATGTGAACAGCAAGATCTTGAGGTCATGCAGGAGGAAGAGACATTATGTTCTTATTCAATGTTAGATTATCATATCAGTGGCAAGGGTTTCCCTGTATGTTTTTTGTATGTTTGGCTTCCAGAAGAAAATTATTTGTGTGTATTTCGTCATTTGTGATGGCATATGGCTTAAGTATATTTAATATGTTTATGTGAGTTTCAGTTTTAAATTTGTTTGAAATGTTTTTTTGTCTTTGGATGTTGTTTTCTTATCTGTGTCGCACGTTGTTCCTGGGAAGGAACTGTTGCAAAAAAACACATTGCTTTCCTCCTTCCTGAATATGTGACACACACACACACACACACTGTTTCTGCGTGGGCAATAAACGGCACTGCAGAGATACCCTACACTAAAAATAAATGTCTTTGAGTGATTAATTATGAATTATCCAAAGATGAAGACAACCCAACAAAACTGGGGATCTGGTCAAAGGGTCTGTTCCTAAACTTAGAGACCTGGAACATAAGCATCATAAATGCGCTCCAGACACAAAGTCAGTTTCAAATGGTACGCAAAATAATTATTCTGTCTACCTATTACCAAATTCTAAAGTAGCATGGCATGTATCATTCATGGAGAAAGCAATCCCATGATGCAGTGCAATGAAGAAATTCATCCAATAGCTTCATCCAAAGCAAAAAGAGAAAAATGGATTAAGTTGAAATATTAAAATCATTACAAAATGTTGATAAAAATACTAAATATAATTTTTTAAAAATGTAACATTTTACTCAGTATGTGTGTTCTATGCCATTTATAGTCGACAGAGTATTGCCAAAGACTGTATATGTGCCCTCATATTACTTTAAATGAGAGAAAGCGCAACACATGGTGGAGTAAGTACTGTATTATAAGTAAAAGAGCCAATTGGTAAAGTCATTGAATCACTGCAGCTGCTGTTTCTGGTTCCCATACAAACAATCATCGTCCAAAGATGCACACTTGGGGACTGCACATGTGCATTGGCTGCTCCAGCCTGAAATATAAGCTTTTTAAATGCTAATTAAATGTAAAAAACAAAAACAAGCTTTATGAGATAGTTTGTATCAGTATTTATACTTATACAGTATGTATCAGAGTTTGCTGCTGGTTTGAAATATGCTGAATTTGAATTGTGAATTTGCCAGGCAGCTTTTGAGATTTCGATATTTTAGTAGGAAGAAGCTGGTCTTGCATTTCTGAAATAGCTGCGCTGATGGTGATTCAAATATGGCCAGAAAGTGAACTGATTTACCTTGAAAGGGACTTTCGTTTCATGCTGTTCACTTAGCAACATGCCACTTTGTGGGAGGAGTCAATTCAGATTTATTTGTATAGCGCTTTTCACAATACAAATTGTTTTAAAGCAGCTTTACAGAAAATCTTGATGTTAATGTTAATATATTCATGTTTTATAGTCGATTAAAGCAGATTAGAGCTGGGTGATAATACAATTCACTTTATGCATACAGTTTGGATGATGATGTCTAAGGCTCCATTTCACTTAGAAGAGAGCAGCCTATGTAGATGGTAGACAGCAAGGAAGCTCACTAGATTTTGGGACAGATTTGGAACTACTTGTGTCTTTGCGTTTTTTTAACATATATTTTTAGTGAATTTTTACCTCATTTCCAACTAGTAGATGTAAACAGCTCTAGAAATAAAGCTTCTGAGATGGGACATTAATGATTGCTCGCACCCGTCAAAGCCCCGCTGATTACTGTGGTTAGGAGAACCATGGGTTATTGCCATCTGTGTCGAACTAGTGGTTCTGTGCTTTGCATGCTATGAAGAAAGCCACTTGCTGTTTACCCTCCACCCTCATTCAAACTTCACAAATAAACATTTCTTTCCCCGAATCGCCATGTGGTTCAATGTCTTCATTTTCTCAGCCGCTTCAATATGGTTCTCTCTCTCTCTTTCTGTGGGTTTTGTCGTGTCACTCACTCAGTGGTTGACAGAAGGCAACTGTCAGCATCAATTTTTCTCTAGGGCAGTGAACAGACCACAGCACTTTTCCACTGATTCAGCATTGACTCTAATGAAAAGAGTGTTTTTTTTTGTTTGTGTTTATTTCTGCATAGGCGATGATAAGGCCCTCCTAGAATCTGTATACTTTTTAATATGTTCTGTGCAAATATGGTAAAACGTGTTTAATGGAGCGGAGCTTACAACACTATTGGTATGCATTACCGACACTGCATAATACAAATAGCACAAGTGTACAGGAGATGAATCTCACAATCGATTCCAATAGAGATTAGCATGTTGCTAAGCTAACTACATGTGAAATACATAAAAATACAGCAAACTTATAAATGGACAATATTCAAATTCTATGCTGACGTAATAAATAAAAAATGACACAAAAAGCTAAAATCATTCTACTAAACCTGTCCACACATTTAAAAAATATATATTAGAATGCAGATTGAGATCTACATTTAAACATGTGTTATTACATCATTAGTGTTTTTAAAGATTAACTTGAATGAGTTTTAGATGACGGAAACACAAGGGAAATAAGCATGAATATTGAATATCAAATATTGACCTCTATATGTCCAATATCCAACATCTCTAAAACAACTGTTATATTATGCAAGAATACATGCTATAGCATTGCCCCATAGGAAGTATATTAGAACTCACAATTGTACAATGACACAAAAATGGTACAAAAGCTGTCACTGGGGCTGTACCCATTCAAAAGGTACAAATAAGCACCATTTAGATAATAATATGTGACCCATTCTGGCGAAATGAGTCGGAAGTCGCAACGTTCCATTTTAAGATACGGGCCGATAATGTGGAAAAACAATGAAAAAATCGATTTTTCTTTTTTTAGCTAATTTCACAGAACAGACATTCAAAAATAATCTCCCAATGTTTCGTAGTCCAGATAATTGATTAAAGGTATTTAAATGACTATTAAAGTTGACAAAGTTTTACTAAATTCACTGGAAATGAACACTGCTTTTCTCAATTCCTCTCATCACTTCTGAGCATTTCCCTATATTCCAGGTATCCCCTGAAACGTCCTCTCTAGATATGGTGTTAAACGATGTATAAAACCAATCAAAAAGCTTAGAAATGTACACAAACAGTGACATAAACGCTGATCATTTGTCAATGGGAAGCCCCGTTTCGACTGACCGGCACACGATTGGTCCAGCCATCCTCCTGTCAGACTAGCAGCGCTCTGTGTAAACAAGCTAGCAGATCTCCTCAGAAAGAAAGTTCAATACTGTGTAGTGTACTATGGTTTAGTGTAGTATACTGTGTGTAGTTCTGTTTATTAATTTGAGAAATGTCGCTGTCAAAAGAGAGCAAAGTCGCCAAAGCGTTAAACTCAATGGAGGCTTCTAACCTAAGCTCTGCTGCTCAACCACTCTCTCACACGCTTTCTCTCTGTGACTGCGTGTGTGAGGTGACAGTCAAGGTTGCGCGCGCACACACACACACACACACACACACACACACACACACTGACACACCCTCTCTCTCAAGCAAAAATGTAGCACCTCTGTTCAATCTTTCTGATTTTAGTAAATCTTTGTAAAAGTGCCTTTTAAAATATTTATTCAAATAAATACTTTAAAATAATTTGAGCTTCAGCCTGGTTTAATAGCATATATATATATATATATATATATATATATATATATATATATATATATATACACAAATGTCTTTGGTCAAATTAAGCTGTAAAATAAATAGTTTATCCATTTAAATGCAATGGATTTTGAAAGATATCAACAAAAAACGGGCAAAAAACTTTAAAAGCGGTTTTCTCAGGTTTTCAATTGGAAAAAGAAGGCAGACGACCATAATTCAAATGGATATATCTTTAAAACCATTCAAGGTATGACTTTGACTAGGATATAATTTTAAAGCTTATGGTCTCCTCTTTCCATTGATACCAAAATCTGGGTCACTGAAATTTGGGTCACTGTGACTCATTTTGTTGGATCAGGTCACATATGTACCTTTAAGGTGCTTATATGTACACTTTAAGGGTAAATAAGGTACAAAGGTGTTACTTTTTAAAGGGTACTGCCCCAGTGAAAGCTTTTTTCCCTTTTTTTCCCCTGAGAGCATATGCTAACTACTTGTTGGAGCATCTTTTGCATCGGGAGTATGGTTATGATGCCTGTGTAGGAAGATCACTACATTTTATAACAGAGCCAGACTCTTCATCCTTGATGTTCCTTGAAGTCCACGAAGGCCAAACTGGGACAAATGTGAATCACTCCAACCAGCCCACCCCATACTAGCCCCAATATTCTTCCCTAAATGTCACTTGTCCCGCTTTCCCATTGTCTTAGCTAGAGTCTGATGCACTTTGCTCTATATCACTGTGTAAAGGTCAATTCTGTCGTGGAGTTGAAAGAGTACCTCCATTAATGTTCCAGTGCTCATTGTTCATCCTCTGATTCCTACTGATTCAAGCTTATCCACTGAAGCAAATTGAGCTGGATCTTGTTTTTTAGAGCAAGAGAGGGAAAAAATGTGCTTCCTTTCCAGATAACCCCAAGCAACACTGTTCAGCATAGACTTGCATGAACTCCATGTTGGTTCAGGCTGGTTTATGCTGGTGTAGCTGGTGGACAAGCATAATCATGCTGTTATCAAGCAAATCTGACCTTGGTTATGTGGTCCACCAGCAGCCAGAATCCCATGCAGGTCCCAGCATGCAAAACATACCTTATGCTGGAGACCAGCAATGCTGGATTTTTCAGCAGGGTGTTGAATAATGTTCCCTGTCTAGAACAGTGTTATTATCAACTAAAACTATTAAAAATGTTTTAAAACGTTTAAGTAGAAGTACTAGAAGGCTCACCTGTGCTTACATCTAAAATTTTTAATAATATTTCTGTCAGGATCACTTTCGTCAAAGATGACTGGCAGTTTGGATTGGCGGTATGATTCTGTTCTGGGCAAAAACTCCCTGCTCATCCATGCCGCCTAGCATGGATAAGAGCAGGGAGAGCAGCGATAACCCCCCTTAGGGTAAACAGAACAGAACCAAGTATTGCAATATCATTAATTTTCTTAATGACAATAATTAATGTAACATAATTGAAGAAATGAGTTTAATCAAAAGAAATATCAGAAGGTCAAGTCCTGACTGGACGAAGGAGGAGCTGGGGATAGAGGAGGGTAATTAGCTCCTGAACAATGCGATAAAGCTGCTGATAATACTGAATGGACCATATATATACGAATGTGATGACAGGCGTCATATTCCTATAGGTCAATATGAATCAGCTGTGTCAGCTGATGCGAGCTTGACTAACGTGACCTGCCAGAACTAACGCTATACGCTTCATTTTGAATACGTTTTTATTTTTATATTTTCCTTTTTCATTTTAATTTTAGTTAAAGTTTTACTAATTTTGTTGTGTTTTTGTATTTTTAATAGTTTATTTTAAACTATAATAACCCTGGAATGCATTCCTTCCTTACACGAGATTTTATTGCAGTACTGTCAATTTTGGCACATTACCAACTCTGCAAATCTGTCGGCACCCGGTCAAGGATGTGAAAGGCATTGTGGGTATGTCTGACTATGCTTGCGTGCTTTTAAAGTGTACAAACACGAGGCAAAGAACAGCTCAGCTGGAAACTTATGCTGTGCTGAGGCATGAGAAGGAAGAGAGTGTGTACATGAGAAAAACGGCAAGAGAGAGATGGAGGCTAAAAATAGGGACACAGGTGGCCCCCCTCCCCTCTGTTCTTCCTTCCTATCAGGCATCAGCAGGATTGGGGTCTGGCGTTGTTAAAATACGCTCTCTCACAGACAGTGTCCACTCCTAGCAGAGGACGAGGCGATAACTTATTGATGCCACAACAATGTTGTGCCATGGCTTCATAAAACCCAGCTCTCGTCCTGAAGGGCTCCTGGCTGATGAGTTTTGGAATTAATGTCCATGTCTGAAGGTCTGTGGGGAGTCATATGTCTTTTGGACAACACCTGCTTCTGAATTTCAAGGACTACCGGGGTTGTTTTTGGTAGGTTTTTTTAACATTCATCTGCAGAGAGTGAGAGTGTATCAAAGAAATACAAAAGAAGATGTTGTTTGAAGAATTGTGACAATGGTGATGAAATAAAGTTCAACCTTTTGCAGTACTTAAATAAATTAAGTCCTAGTAGGGCATTTTATTATAAAGTAAAACATTATGTGTCATAATAAGAAAAATCAGAATGCTTTTATATGCTGTGATGAATATTACAACAGCACTTTTCAGTTCTGACCCAAAGGGCTCTCCTCCATCAGCTTTCTTATTCACACCACACACATTCACATTTACCCATTACACTCTCTATACCACTGCTTCACCAGCTAACCTCCTGTGTAATAATGTTCTGAAAAATGGATCACAGTCTACTCTCCCTTCCTGTTTTGTTCTCTGTAAGCTAAAATAACTTGCTGCTTCATTCCTGGTTTAAAAAAGTCAACTTGACATGCTCATTTCCTTCTTTTGCATTGCATTCGACTCCACTTCCATGCCTAGTAATACCCCACAACTTTTAATTATTTTGTCTTTCTATGATAAAGTTGCCTTGTAATAGTAACGTCTCAGTCACTGTTGTAACTTCTGTTCCCTGATGGAGGGAATGAGACATGGTGTCGATTGACTGACACTAGGGGTTGCACATGGGAGCACCTCTGATACTTTGAGAAAAGGCCAATGAGAATTGGTGAGTGGAATTTGCATTCCACTCCCCTGGACATATGGGTATAAAAGGATGCCGGCATGCATCATTTATTCAGGTTTGTTCTGAGGAGCTGAGACAGTGTCCTAGCCATTTCAGTGGGCAATTCAGCGTTGTGGCAGGAAGGACATGTCTCTTTCCTTCCATCAGGGAACATAGGTTATAACAGTAACCGAGAGATTCCCTATCTGTCAGTAATTTCGACATGTTGTCGATTGACTGAAACTAGGGGTCCCATGGGGAAAATGTCACAGCCCCCGTATGCCAGGTAACATAGGTCTTTTGACCTTTTCTCCCTTTTTTAAAAAAAAAAGAAATCTCACAGCTGTGCAGACCTGAATTAGCACTAACGGAGACCACATCCTGCCTTAAGGAAGGTTAATATGCGGAGAGTACATCACGTGGAATACCAACCAGGATGTACCACACATGGAAGAAAAATCCATCCCTGCGGTAGGTCCTACCTAAAGAGGGAGGAAGTGCACAAATGCAGCAACTGGTGTTAGAGAAACGGAACTCTGCCTAGGGGAAAACATGGCTTTACGGTTATGAAAACTTTATTGTGGACAATACATCATATAGGATTACCATCAGGGAATCGCTACATATGGAGCACCTAGCCCAAGTATACATGCTGACCTGAAAGGGCATGCATCACGAGTACTGGGTCTAGCGTCAGATTCCTTCTCCGAATTTGACTGCCACAGGGTGCTGAGGGAAAATTCACGCCCAGGGTTTGCCGGTCCAAGGCACTTCCGTGGACAAAAAAGTGCATGTTATCACCTCAGGTATGGAAAAGGTGCTGTGTGCAAGCGGTACACCCGGCCCTTTGATCGTAACTTACCTGTTCATAGCAATAGCACACAAGACAAAACTGGCTCAACCTGGAAATAATAAAATCTCATGAAAGTATTGGGTGTCACCCAGAGATGTCTGTTAGGGAGGCACCGTTTGCTAGAGCTTAGGAAGATGCAACAGTTCTTGCACTCCTAAGGGGCAATGGCATCCACAATCCAATGTGCCATCCTCTGTTTTGAGACAGCTTAACCCTTCTACTGGTTACAAAAACAGACAAAGAGCTGCTCAGAACTTCTGAAGCTCTGCGTGTGGTCCAAGTAAACACATAGGGCGCATACTGTACACAGCAATGACAAGGCTGGGTCTGCTTCATCCCAAGGCAGTGCTTTCAAGCTCACCACTTGGTCCCTAAAACGGGTAGTTGGAACTTTGGGCACATAGCCCGGCCAGATCTCAGGATCAAGTGGGAGTATGCCGGACTGAACTCAAGGCATGATTCGCTGATATAGAACGCAAGTCCCCAACCCTCTTGATGGAAGTGAGTGCAGTCAGGAGGGCCGTCTTCAAAGAGAGGGCACTTAACTCTACTGACTCCAAGGGCTCAAAAGGAGCTTTCTTTTGGCCCAGAAAGATTTAACCACTTTCCTAAATGGGGCAAGGGCAGCGAAGATGTGAGGTGACAGGGACAGCCCAAAAGGGAAGACCTTCTACTGGTATGCCTGACCCTCAAAACTGAACTGAAGAAACAGTCGGTGTTGAGGCAAAATCAAGATATAAAAAGTCCTTCGGGTCTATCGCCATAAACCAATCCTGTTGCCGAACACATGTCAGAATGCGTTTCTGTGTTAACATCTTAAACGGGAGGCCATCTTAAAACGCAGGTCTAAGATTGGTCGCAACCCACCGCCTTTCTTTGGTACGATGAATTAAGGGCTGTAGAAACCCTTCTTTGTCTTGGGTGGAGGGACAGGTTCTATTGCATCCTTCGCCAATAAGGCTGCAATTTCTGTATGCAGGACAGGGGTGTCTTTGCCTGCCATCGAGGTAAAGAGAATACTGTTGAGCCTGGGCAGGTGCCTGGCGAACTGAATCGCGTAATCGAGTCTGACTGTCCTGATGAGCCAGTGAGATGGGTTGGGAGATGCTAACCAGGCCTCCAAACTCCACTAGAGGAACAATCATTTTTGACGTATCTGTGGTGCGGCGGCGAAGCGGAACGTTTGTCGCCATGTCAGGAAGCTTGTATTGCCTTCAGCGCTAGCCGCCATGGCCTTGTGCATTGCGGAAGGACTGGGACGAGCAACTGAGGTGGCTCTCTCTATTACCACAGAAGAGAGTCACGATTGCAGCGTTGCCATTGTCATGTTCTCGCAATGAAGATATGAGCCATCCACAAACGCTGTCACAGCGTGGGTGAGACCCAAACACTTGAGACAGTGATCATGACCATCTGAGGTTGAAAGATATCGACTGTATCCAGAAACACACTGGTGGAAAAGCATCTTTAAAAAGACATCTGTGCTTTCTCTTTTAGAGTAAAAAAGCTCTTTTATAATAAAGCTGCTCTTTTAGTCTTGCTAAAGCGCCCAGGGGAACTTTCTCTGCACTTATCCATGTGCATTAATACTTTCATTCAGCAAGGACACATTAAATTGATCAAAAGTGACAGTAAAGACATTTATAATGTTACAAATATTTCTACTTCAAATAAATGCTGAGCTTTTGAACTTTCTTATTAATCAAAGAATATTGTTTTCAATATTGATAATGTTTCTTGAGCATCAAATCATCATATTAGAATGATTTCTGAAGGATCATGTGACACTGAAGACTGGAGTAATGATGCTGAAAATTCAGAGGAATAAATTATATTTTACAATATATTAAAATAGAAAATAGTTATTTTAAATTTTATTAATATTTCACAATATCAGTGTTTTTACTGTATTTTTGATCAAGAATGCAGCCTTAGTGAGTAGAGACTTCTTTCGAAAATATTTTAAAAATCGTACAGACTCCAACCATTTAAAGTATGTGTGTGTATATATACAATTACCTTTTATTTTATTTTTTACTCTGAGGTAAAAATGGGCTTCTATACATATGTGACCTTGGGGTGATCCAAATCTAATTTTGCGAGATATCAGAATGTGTTAGGTCATTCATATTGAGATATTTGGATTAGGCTACTTATTATATTTTAAAGTAATTAGTATATAATTAACCATGAAATAACCCTCCATCTTGAATGATAGATTATGTGTAAAGCAGCCAGACTGCACCACTGTGAGTGTCCTGTGCAGTTAGAGGACGTTCACAAGGCTCAGGTTAACAGCAGATACAGCACCTGAGGCTCTCTGCAGTCATTCTGTGTTATTCGCAGCACCTCTTGCATTGTCTGTCATCCGAACACAGCAGTGGCTTCCACAGACTCCACATGTGTTACATAACCAAACCCTTCCTCTTGCCATGTGTCTAGTCATGAGCCTCTCATGTTAACCATGAACAGAGACAGCAATGCACAAGCTCTGACATTGTTTGTTAGGACAGCTGAAGATATAGGGCCTCCTCTATCTATATTAATCAGTTATTTCCCACTTTTTCTCCTACTGCCCATTTTCAAGAGCTGAGAGTGCTGAAGCTGCAACCTTGTGTATCCATCTCAAGTGTCCATTTCAGACCTGTCTGTGTTTGAACAGCTTTGTAATAAAGAGGATCTGGGAAAATTAAGTGCTTTAGGCCACATACACACTACAGCTAAATACATTTGCACTCTTACTTAATGCTTCAATTATTTACGGGTCTGACAACTGCATTTTACAACTTGAACTCACTCCCGAAAAATTCAGTTATTGACAACCTGGGAAAAAAAAAATTGGTATATTTACTTTGAAACAGTTTTCACTCAGAAATTGCTAGAAAATTTCACAGATAATGACAGTTGGCATTGAATTAAATTCTGAAGTAAAAATACTGAAAAAGTATTTTCTTCTAAAATGTATTTCAAAAATATTTGTTTTATTTACAATTTCAAAACAACAACAACAACAAAAACCTTTTTATTACAGTGTATTTACTAGGGCTGTCAATTGATTATTTTTTCTAATTGAACTATTTACTTGGCATGATGAATAATTATTCATATGAATCAGAACTTAGAGTCGGCATGAAACCGAAGTTGTGATAGTCTTTTCTTTCCTATTGTGAAGTATATCCAAGAGAAATGGCTTCTGGAACAAGAAAAAATGTAGGACTTGATTTTGTCCATGGGGAATTGATTGGATGGTTGTGGTTTGCTATTGGTCAATCTCATGTGAGTGACAGGTTGCCCCGCCCTCACACCAATAAACACATCATCAGAGAAGAGAAGTGATGTTGCTTCAAGAGGGAGGGAAAGATATTTTGATAAAAGATTACAAGTCACATGAATAAAAACAATTATGTGTACGGATAAATAATTTATAATAAATACTGTAATATTCCATAAAAAGACCTGTCAATTTTGATTTCATGGTGACTTTACATTACATTATTGAGGCTTTAGATTTAAATATATTGTACAGCATCTTTTATTTCCATATTGAAAGGTCTACAGTCCACAGCAATCCATTTTGCTGTCGACTTACAGTCTCTCTGAGACAAACTAAAGCAACATTTCTGTCAGGACCACTATCATTAAATATGATTGATAATGCATAGAGTTGTATTGGCGGTATGGTTCTGTTCTGGGCAAGAACTCCCTCCGCATCCATGCAGCCTAGCATGGATAAGAGCAGGGAGAGCAACAAGAACCCCCCTTAGGGTAAACAGAACAGAACCAACATATGCAGATATCATTAATGTCAATAATATAACATGTAGACATATTTCAAGAATTAGTCTGATTCAGGGGAATCAAAAGGCCAAATCCTGATGAGGAGGAGCTGGGGATGGAGGGGGGAAATTAGCTCCTGAGAAATGCGATAGCTGCTGATAATACTGAGGAGCTTATATATGGATGCTGTGATAGGCGTCGTATTCCTATAGGTTGACGCAAGTCACCTGGGAGTCAGCTGATGTGATCGCGCTTGACTGACGTGACCTGCCAGAACTGACGCTAACACTGGATTTTTCCAACATTCTTGTATCATTGTCGCATTTCATTCACTAGTGGCAGTGTAACATTGGTTTTGGGTTTTGTCCATGTGTTCATGATTTTTATTTTGTATTTCATGCTTACAGTCTTAGTTGCTGGTCATGTCTTGTGATTCCCTGTTCCCCTTTAGTACATCATAAATGACTTTTGTCTCTGAGCGTGCAAACGATAAACGCTGTCATGTTATCTTGTAAGACGCTTCTGGGAGGGAATTAAAGCAAATCATTCTGATGACAGACTTGAGTTTCAGAATGATCAAACCAACATTTGAGATGCTGTGCAATAAAAATTGGTCCACTGTTTATTCCAGTTATCCAATCACATCCACTGTTGAGGCAAAGTAGCATGAGTTTTTTTTTTTTTTTTTTTGGCTCATTGAGGGATTTATTTGGCAAATGTGTTTCCATCTTAGTTTATGCGCATGTCTTGTTATCGGATAAAAAAAAAAAAAAACCTGCCTCAATTGAGCGCATGCGTTTTTTATGCGCATTTTTTAAATTTATGTGCATATTGGCGTTTCCATCCAGTTTTTTTTTTTTTTTTTTAAGCGGTATCCCAAAATGCACATAACAATAGGTGGATGGAAACATAGCTAAGTGTCAGTCATCACTATTTTGGGTACGAATAGATCATTTCTTTTTTTTTTTTACAGTGGGAGCGAGGCGTATTAAAATGGAATTGTCCATCCCAGTTACTATACAAATAAACATGTAATAATGCTGGTTAAACAGATACTATTTCCAGTTCATTTCCCCTTTACTTTTTGTGAAGTCTGATTTTTTGGGTAACCTGGATGAAAAGAGCAGAGTTGAAAATGTACGGTAACACTTTATTTTGATGGTTCACTTTAGACATTCTACTAAGTAACTTTGCAACTACAACTTATTCTACTAATCCTAACAGTCTACTAATACTCTAATGAGAGTTAATTGACATGTAGTTGCTCATTTACTTATAGTTAGTAGAATGTCTAAATTGGACCATCGGAATAAAGTGTAACCAAATGGGTTTTTTAGGTTCAGTGGCAAGACCCTCAAAAGAGGATAAATTAGTATGAAAATTGAGTTCGGAGGGAACCCTGTCTAATGAAATCCTACATGAGAGTGAGTCACTCTGCTTCATGATGCAGTGAACAGGATGTCTCATCTCCCCAGTGACTGCTGCCCCCTCCTTCCTTCCATCTACTCACTCACCCTAAACTAGCCAGCCATTATTTTTATTCATACACTTCACAACATACAACTCATTGCTTTACATGATAAACAGATTTCATTTAAGCTTTTATTCACATATAAACATTGATCAATGCACATAAATGGAGCACATCAAATATAGTAAATGGAAGCTCAATTGCACTCACTTGATGTGCAAAAGCCAATGTGGCTTGTTTTCAAATGTCATCCAAGCATGGTTGAGCTTCCTTTTAGCATAATTGATGAGCGCTGATCAGTGTTTATGTGAATAAAAGCCTAAACTTAAACTTTTTGAAGCATAAAAGTTTTTGTGCAATGGATTTCCAATAGAGGAACAGAAATCTTTTAGGTTTCATTAAAAATATCGTCACTTGTGTTTTGAATTAACTCTTTAACATACTGCTTTCGATCACTATATACACTGACAAATATAGTAGCTTAAAATTGGTAACACCAACATTAACTGGTTTTATTCACATAAAAATATTAACATCTCTAAATAAACCTAAATAGATTAATTTATTCCAGAAAAACTTTATTGTGAGTTTTTATGAGTTAAATCAGGTGGAAATAGCTAATTTAGATAACAACTTTTCACAATGTAGTAGGGAGATATAGGTATACTCAGAATTCTCAAAAAAAAAAAAAAAAAAAAACTGATAAGATTAATCACAATTAAATATTGACAACCCTAATATTTATTCCAATTAAAGGGATGGTTGATTATGATTCACTTTTTTAACTTTAGTTAGTCACACCGGACTGCTTCACAAACGAGGGTCAATTCCATGCTGGATTTGCCCAAAAGATTAACATGATGGCACTATAATATACTATAATAAATGATCTGTGGGGTATTTTGAGCTGAAACTTCACAGACACATTCTGGGGACACCAGAGACTTATATTACATCTTGCAAATATGCACACTGTTTCTGAACTCCCTGGAACGCCTCGATTGTAGTCTTGAGTTTTCTTCTGGGAACAGAAATGTCACAATATCCCTCATTTAGATAATTCCCTCCTTAGGGAATACGCAAAAAAAAAAGGGGCGAGGCCTGGTTAGTTGCCTTAGTGTGTTGAAACTTGTGGTTATGGTAAGAGGCATGACATTTCTGAAACACACTTAAAGCGGTTGACCAATCACAACACACTGATCCAACCAACCAATTAGAGCACACTGTGCTTTACAGAATAAGGAACTTCATAGAGACAGGAACTAAACAAGGGTGCGTTTCCTGTACAACAATGTAACTCGCTGCTTAACTACCATAGTAAGAAATTTCCCAAAACCGTTACAAATTTGTTGTTCAAACACACTGATAGATTAATGCTAGATTTTTTGCTATAAATTACGGACATGGCTTCTGAGGACTAATTCTCTTTTTTTCTCAGTTATTTGGCTTTATTTCCAGATTCAATCATAAGCTTGTTCTTATGTACTAGAGCACATATGCACATGCACACTCTTCAAAAACACAACTTTAAATCTACTGACAAACACAATTTGTATATATTCAGAATAAAACATTGTTCTGAAAGTCAGCTTGCTTATTTTGCTCAAGATAAGGATTTATTAAGTCCACATGACAAACAAAACTATTCTTCTAAATGATGTTTTATTAACAAATTTCGGGAGAAGCATCTATCCAATCATCACGTCATTCCAACCAGCAGACGGCAATCAGTAATCAACACGTCTACCCAATCAGCATGAGTGCAGGACTATAGATACGCATATGTTCCTCGACAGTTTTTCAACATCCCTCCACCACCCCGTCTCCTCACATTCACCTGGTTATCTTCCTAACCAGAATACGGGGAAAGTACTCTGGGTTCGGGCCAAATACCGAGCTCGGAGCCCTCTCCTCGGGCAGCACGCCAAATACGCATACCTTTTACTTATCTGACTTATTTGTAAGTGTGAACTCATGAACCACAGATAGAGAGCTGAAAACACTGACTTGTTGAACTATGCTCTTAACAACGGAACTTGTGACTATAGTTGGCTAATATGCTTTTGGGAAACACACCCCAGAGCATTACTGACAGACTGGGAAGAAAAATATTGTGGTTTTTTTTAACATTCATGAAAACCTATTCTAGTAGACCCCAAAAATAAAATCAAGACTTTGTAAAAGGGCATAATAGGTCCTCTTTAAATGTCAGCACCTAATTAACATTCATTAAGACAGCTTGTTTTGGTGACAACTGCATCTATGCATACAGAAACTTTGCATACTGCAGAAGAAGTATGATAGTATGCGATTCCGAACACCTGTGCTACATCCTTCTCTTATTTCAAAACCGCAGGAGAAAGCTGTCTCACAGCCTTTAAATTCAGTAGCTCTTATCCTGCTCTCGTCATCATCTCAGCTCTGATCTCCTGTGTACACTCACACCCCAGGGAAGCAAAGCTATGTGTTTAGGAGGCTGTGTGAGAATGCTTGGGTGTGAGGGGGAAACCTGATGAAAGAGGGAGAGGAAAATAGAAAGAGCAGCTGTTAATGCATCAGCAGAAATGTGTCATCATTATGAAAGGTGGGGGCTGAGGAGAGATATGACAAAAAGCGAAGTGCAATACATGACGGGTCAGGCAGCCAGCCTGTTACCATGGAGACGCAGGAGTGGGTGGGAGAAATGCACCCAACCCAACACGTTGCTGACCGTGTCTCTGCATGTGGTGTTGTGTATACACACATGCTTCGGTCACTGACATTGCCTCCTGTTCCAAAACCCACTGAGATGCCTACATAGGCAGCTTTATTAGGGTGCAATAGTTGTTCTCCTGATGCCAACTAAGAATGTTTTAGTATGTAGCAGCATTATTATACCATCTTAGATAACTAATTTTGGCAAATTCTAAAACAGCATTATGTGTATCCTGAAGTCAATCCCATAATGCACTCCAAATTTGTCACTTAATTGTTTGGGATCAGTAAGATTTTTAACACATTTAATCAGCAAGGACTCATTAAATTGAACAAAAGTGACAATAAAGACATTTATAATGTTAAAATCGCAGTTAAAAAAATATACTAAAATGTATTTGAAATACATTTATGTTGTACTAAGTATACTACAAATGCATTTACATATTTATGTGCTAAATAAAAATACCCTGCAATTGTACTTTTGATATACTAAACTGGTATACTTAAAGTCTGCTAAATTGGAACAACTAATTTTGTACTCAATGCACTTTAATTTTGCCAAAGTAGTGCTGAGGTCCAACTAAAGATATACTTTTAAGTATATTTGATTGTGTTAAAGTGGAACTATTGCACATATACTTTAGATACACTTTGAATATCTTGCTTTTAAAGGGGTGATTGATTATGATTTCACTTTTTTAACTTTAGTTAGTGTTTAATGTTGCAGTTTGAGCATAAACAACATCTGCAAAGTTACAACGAGTTACAACGAGCCTCTTCCCGGGTTAGTGACATCACTAACCCTAAAATTTACATAAACCACGCCCCCGAGAACACGCAACAAAGGGGGTGAGGCCATGTTATTGCAATACAGTACATAACACAAATGCAATAACATGTCAAGAAGACAACATAAGTTATAACCGTAATTAAACTAAACTATACCTGTTCTGTCTTCATGCAGCAAATATTCTCTGGCTCTGTAGGATCTTACAACAGTTCCCACATGAGCGATTTATAGATTATCATGACAGGATATGCTAATCAATGACTTTAAGATAGTTAATTCCACATCAGCTACATAAATTAAGCAACTAACTATTTAGAAAGGTTTAGGTTTGAACATAAAAGGCTGAACAGTTTCTGACATTTTAAGTGAGTCTGCGTGAGGTAATCGGAGATGCTAACACTGTGCTAACACAAGCTCTTGAAACTCCGCCCACTTCTTGGGTGCAGCAGCTTATTTGCATTTAAAGGGACAAACACAAAAACTGAGCGTTTTTGCTCACCCTCAAAAAGTGACAAATTTCACATGCTATAAAAAAAAAATGATCTGTGGGGTATTTTGAGCTAAAACTTCATACACACTCTGGGGACATCAGCCACTTATTTTACATCTTATAAAAGTGGCATTATATGACCCCTTCAAAGACTGACATTATACAGAGAGCATACAATCCTTATTAATAGCGATATTAAAAAAACATATTAGGCGTAATATTAAGAAATGTGCATTGTGTAATAAAAAAATACTCCAAATAAAGTTTAATTATAATTTTACATCAGTAAGTCTTAAGTGATATGTCAATAAATTTGTTAATGGATTTGAAGTATAGTTAGTATGACTTAGTATGTGTAACAATACTGAGAGATGAGGCAGAGAGAGAATCCACTTGCACACACATTTAATGACAAAACTCCACATGAATAAACAGGAACATTAGACCCAAAATACAAACATGCTCCACCAACAGCATACAATGACTAAACAAAACATAACTGAAAACCAAGGTCTTAAATACACAGAACAATGAGTAGCTAATTAACTGCAGGTGTGTTCAGTGATGGTAACTATGACAGCAAGAGGAGACAGAAACCAAACAGGAAGAGAACATTGAAACAATGATAACAGAGAATGCACTTCAACATAAAAGTCAGAAAACAAAAGACGTACAAAAACAAAAGACAGAACTGGGATTGTGACAGTATGAAATAAAATAATGTATTTAAAATAGATTTTGGTTGAGTTTTTTTTTTTTTTTTTAACTAAGGAAGATACAAATAAATGTTCTTTTGAAATTTCTATTCTTCAAAGAATCATGAAAAAATGTTTCAGTTTTCACAAAAATATTAAGCACAACTGTTAACATTGATAATAACAAGAAATGTTTCTTGAGCATCAAATCATCATATTAGAATGATTTCTGAAGGATCATGTGACACTGGAGACTGGAGTAATGATGCTGAAAATTCAGCTTTGATCACAGGAATAAATTACATTTTAAAATATATTTACATAGAAAACATTTACGTTAAATTGTAATAATATTTCACAATATTATTGTTTTCACTCTATTTTTGGATCAAGAATAAGATACTTAGTAAGAAACATCCCAAAGGGGCACAAAATCACTCTCACGGACCTTCTCTTGGTCTGTTCCCTGCTGGTGGAATGACCTGCCACGCTCATCCGACCAGCCATTTTTAAAAAACTGCTAAAGACATATATTTTTCAGCAACACTTGACCCAGTAATATTAGCACTTACTTTCTATTTATACTTCTTTCTTTTTTGATTTCTATTCTCTTTAATTCTATTGAATTAAAAAAAAAAAAAAAAAACCTTGCTACGAGCACTTTGCTGGTGAAACTGGGACTTGACACGGCACTTGCAGGAGACTTTGGAGAAAAGCGTCTGCTAAATGACTAAATGTAAATGTAAGAATTATCCCTAAGAAGACAGCTGCCTACGTTGGTAGTATACAGCAGGGCAGCTCAATAGGTTTTGGTACAGAGCCCATCAGAGTTTTGTTTTGTTGTATTTGTGTGTGTTTATACCATCCCATGTCTATTTCTGTTTCAAGGCATTGACCTTTCAACCCACATGAGCTATGACAGACGTCATGTGGAACATGGTGTCCACAATGACATGTGTCAGCATATCAGCAAAACAAGCCACTTCCTCCATTTCAGGACACATGGTCATTGTGGTGAAGTGTTTTGCAGATCTGGATGTTCATGCACTTTTCAAATGAGAGAGAGAGAACACATGCTTATCATGATTTTGTCTTTGTGTGTATGTGCCTTGTCCCCTGCTGACAGCAGGATTACAGTGAAAGTCAGATTAAATCTCAGTGGTCCAAAATGTGACACCTGCCCCTGTGGTGTCCTTGTAATGACAGAGTGTGAAAAGGCCTAAACGCTGTTGGCCTGAGTCCCATCACTTCTGCTTCATTAGCATACAACCAATCAGACTGGACAGCTGGGAGGCATGTTTAAACGGCAACAATTTTACCTCAAGCGGAGCTTTCGAATTTTGTCCTTCTTTTGGGAGATAATCATTATCTGGGGCATTTTACCAATCTCTTCTTTTCAGAAAATCAGGTAGGACTAGTGGGAACATGTCAGTGTAATTATTATTCATGAGCCAAGCTGATTTTACATGTTTTATGCGTTCTCGTTCCCACTGTATGTCTCTGGATTTTTATATGCATCAACTGATGTGATTACAATCAAGATGTAATGCTTTTTCTTTTTAATTTAGGCCTTTTTCTCACATAAAGCTATAGATTGATACGGAAGTGAGTGTGAGATATTCTGTGTGCTGTTAAATGGTTGGGACACCACTGGCCTAATTCTTCGGTCAGAAAGAACTGCAGCTATTCCAGAGTGAACGTGGTTGATTTTAATATTTATTGTGTGGATATGCACATCAATGTGGTTTGGAGTTATCAACGCACAGCAATACCACACAAGGAAAAGCAGATTTTCAAGAAATAAAGGAAGCCAAGAAACTCAGTATAACTGGCTACTGCAGGCTGCCATCCGAACAAGTCTGAACAAGTATAACTCGCGCATGCGTGATAAGGGAATTCCTACAGCATAATGAACAGCATTGTGCTGCCCTCTAGTGACAGAATAGGGAATTTTGTACAGCCGCCCCACAAATTTACACAGGAAATTTGTAATTTCACAAAATGTCCCAGCTCTACTACTGTTGCTACTAGCTAATCTTTAGGCATTTCGGGTAACACAATAAGTTTAGCAACAGGGCGAACATATGTATTGCCCTTGATGTCCACTTCTGCAGCTCTTATGGCGCCGTCGTCGCTTGGTAGGACTCTGGTTACCTTACCGACTGGCCACTGGGCTCTGGGCAGTTGAGAGTCCGCAATCAATACAACCTGATCGGCTGCTAGGTTTGATGTGATGTCCTGCCATTTCTGTCGAAGCTGAAGACTGGGTAGGTAGTTTCTGAGGAACTGAGTCCAGAAGTGATCGGCAATCACTTGACTGTGTCTGTAGCGACGTCGTCCAAGTAGATTACTGGGCCCATACACAGCCTGGGGTAGGGAAACGTCCCGCCGCCCCATAAGCAACAAATTTGGGGTAATAGGGTCTGGATCCGCTATATCAGAGGACACGTACCCCAGTGGTTTTGAATTTAGGATGCCTTCCACTTCAGTCAACACTGTTATAAGGACCTCCTCTGGGACAGTGTGATCCTTTAGAACAACTTGGAGTGAAGACTTAACAGATTTAATTTCCCTCTCCCATGCTCCACCGAAATGCGGTGCATGAGGTGGATTGAATTGAAAGGCAATCTTTTGTTTTGCTAGTTGCTCTTGAAGGGATGGTTCCATTTCGGCAAAGGCTTCAGAAAGCTCACGCTCTCCCCCCCTGAAGTTGGTGCCTCTGTCGCAGATGAGCTCAAAGGGCTTTCCTCTCCTTGCTATGAAGCGTCTAAGGGCTAATAAAAAGGAATCTGCATCCATGCTACATAACAAGTCGAGATGTACGCATCTTGTAGTGAGACATTTAAATATTATGCCCCATCTCTTTTCCTGCCGTCTGCCGATTTTGACCATGTAGGGGCCAAAACAGTCCACCCCTGTCGACCAGAATGGAGGCTGGTTGATCCTCAGTCGGGAAGCTGGCAGGTCTGCCATTTTTGGTACAACGGGCTTGCCACGCCATTTCCTACATTCCGTGCATTGTCTCTGGTGCTTTTTGATAGCTTGACGGCCTCTGATAACCCAGTAAGTTCGTCTTAACTCTGCAAATACTCTTTCAGGACCTGCGTGCATTAGGCGGTTATCAAAGTCTTGAATCAACAGCTTCGTTATGGGGTGTTCTGGTGCCAGTACAATAGGGTGAAGTGCATCCTCTGGTAAGATTGCAGCTTTGCGTAATCTACCACCAACTCTAATCAGACCAAGATCAGGGTCTAATACTGGAGCAAGAGACTTTAATCGGCTACTTGAATGCACAGGTTTACTGGCTTTAAGGGTGTGCACTTCATCAGGGAAACTTTCATTCTGTGCACGCCTGAGTACAGCAGTTTCAGTCTCTATGCGTTCTGTGGCAGACAAAGGGAGTGCTGCCGCCCCATGCATAGACTGATATGTGGTCATGATGAGGTCGTCCCAAGATTTGCAGTCATCTATATTAGGTAAAGAAGTGTGACTGATTGAGACGTTACCACAAAATGATGATTTACGGAGTTCTTCTGAATCTTCAATTGGCACTAAAGGGTAGATTGGCCAGTGGTCTGGAGATTGGCGTAGAAATGCTGGACCTTGATTCCATCTGCAAGGCTGGGACAGATCTATGAGGGTCTTACCCCGGGTGATATCGTCAGCGGGATTGTTATCAGAGTCTACGTATCTCCAATTATCATGTCCCACAAGGTCTTGGATCTCCGCGACTCGCGTGCCCACGAACACTTTGTAATTGCACGACTCAGACTGTATCCAATGTAATACGGTTGTTGAGTCTGACCACATGATTGTCTGTCTGATGTTAAGTGTAAGTTCAGAGTTAAGTGTTTTGGCAAGCTGAGCTCCAGACAATGCTGCACAGAGTTCAAGGCGTGGCATGGAGAGTTGCTTTTTGGGTGCCACCTTTGACCTCGCCATAATGAATGCAACTTGGATATCATCACCTGTTTCCACCCGTAAATAAGCTACAGAGCCATATGCCTTCTCCGAGGCATCACAGAAGACATGCATATCGATAATGGAAGAGGTGTTGTTGCATGCTGGTGTGTAACACCTAGGCAGTATTATTCTCTGTAAATTAGGAAGCTCTTCTTCCCAAGCATGCCATCCTGAGAAGAGGTCAGCTGGCAGTGGTTCATCCCAACCTCCAACCCTCTTCCATAGTGTTTGTACCATAATTTTGGCCCTGGTGGTAAAAGGGATGATGTATCCGAGTGGGTCATACTGGCTTGCCAGGATGCGATAGACATTTCTCATTGAGCTTTCCCCAGTTGTTGTCACAGGCCTGTGCTTATAGCCTAAAGTGTCCTTGGAACAGTGCCACACTAGGCCGAGGGTCGACTCTTGCGGGTCAGTTTTGTTTGCAGAAAGCCACCGCTCACAGCCCACTGATTTAGCTTCAGCGGGTAGATGCGCAATCACATCAGGAACATTACTAGCCCACTGCCTTATGTCAAAGCCACCAGCCGCTAATAATGCTCTCATTTTGTTGATAAGTTGCTTAGCGTGATGCTGAGATTGAAGGGACTGTAAGCAATTGTCCACATAGAAAGACTGCTGGACAGACTCAACTACATCTTCATTGCCCACGCTGTTGTCTCTGACATGTCTCTGGAGGGCATATGTAGCGCAGCATGGACTACAAGTTGTCCCAAATGGTAACACTCGCCATTCATAGATGTCTGGGGTGCGATCTCTTTCCATGTCTCTCCAGAGAAAGCGGAGCAGTGGCTGGTCTTCAGGTAGCAGTCTGATCTGGTGAAACATGGCTCGTATGTCTCCACTTATGGCAACGACATGCTCTCTGAACCTGAGTAGGACTCCCAACAGTGGTGGACCAAGAGTGGGACCAGGTAGTAGATTATCATTTAGGTTCATTTGCTTATAGGTGAAAGAGCAATTAAAGACCACCCGGGCTTTGTCATTGTGTAGTACAATGTGGTGAGGAACGTACCATGAGTCACTGGAATGGGCTGCTTCTGGGTTAGTTATTCGTACTGCGTAACCAGCCTCCTGAAGTTTGTGTATCTCTTTGTTATACACGTTGGCCAGGTCAGGATTATTAGTGAGGCGACGTTCTGTAGCTCTTAAAAGAGCCATGACAGCAGTGGGTGGTGCCTGGAGTTTAGCCCTGTCTCGCTTATGAAGAAGTGGGGTAGCATAGCGGGTTGTACCATCAACTCTAACACGTACAGTTTTCTCCTCCAACATGGCAAGTGCAGCTTTATCTTGTCTGGAGCGGACAATTTCTTTCTCATTTTTTGGTGGCAGTATGTCAAGCTGCCACAACCGCTCAACATGTTGACGTAACTCTTGCGTAGGAGAAAGGAATGTCGTGTGGAGGCATGAGCTTACATTTGAGGGTTGCTGGAGAAAGGTTGTTGGCCCTTGAACTGTCCAGCCAAGAAGTGTGTGTACCGCTATAGGGCTACCAAGCGGACCCATACGTATTGGGCAGTTTGGTGTGATCAGCTGTGGATAATCTGATCCTATGAGTAGCAAAGGCTGCACTTTATTGAATACTGGCAATGGAATTGCCCTGAGGTGTCCATATCTCCTCTTCAGTGCGTCCGCAGGACAAGACTGCTCAGCAAGATTGAGATCTGCAGCTGTGAAAGCGTTCTGAATCTGGTGTTTTATATTTAGGTGTGACAGAGCAGATACCTCGAAGGAGACTGTGGTTCCTCTTAGCTGAACAAGTTCGTGTCTTATCGTTCGAAGAGTCAAAGTTTCCTCAGATCCTTTCAAGCCCAGATGTTTGACTGCTGCTGGCAAGATGATCGTTCTTTCAGACCCATCGTCCAACACTGCATGGGTGTCCAGGAACCTTTTACCACTGCAAAGTCTTACTGGGACAACTTTCAGCATCACTCTGCCTGAATGACTGACCTGATCCAAGTAAACCTGAGAAGTTGTGCTCAATGTGAGTATGCTTTGGTTTTCCGCAGTAACTGCAACTTCATGTAGAACAGGTAGGTGGTGTCCTCCACAGGTAGAGCAAGTTTTCTTGAGCGTGCAGCTGTCTTGTTTGTGACCTCGTCCACACCTCCAGCATTTATTGTGCTCTTTAATCCAGCTTCCTCTTTGAGTGTGGTGCAACTTGCAAAAAACTGCACATGAATTGAGGTAGTGTTCATGGTTGTTGCAGTATGGACAGAAGGGCTTAAAGCGATCCCGCTTTTTAGCTGTAGCTGCCATTTTAGTGACTGTGAGGGAGCTGGAGGGCAAATTGATGGCTTTAGGTTGTTCACTGCCTGTGAGAATTGTGACAGCCTTGGCTCTGTGATGAGAAACAGGTTTCTGCTCTCGCCTAAAGGGTTCTGTATGCACTGGACCTGTTACACGTCGCGATATCTGAATGGCCTGAGACTTCCTTTCCAACCACTCTGCAAATTCTGGCAATGTGTAGGTCCTGGAACTACCGCTCACAATAATGTGCTGGTTGAGACAGTATTCTATGAATGAGTCTCTATAGCTGACAGGCAGTTTGGTCAGTAGAGTGTCAACGTGAGAGCCACACTGCAGTTCATATCTGGAGGGACCATCCATTGTGTTCAACATGCCCACCAGTGTGTTAACAGCTGCCGCAAAGTCCTCAAATCCTTGTGCATCACCTGGTCGAATAGCTGGTGCATTGAGGATAGCTCTCAGCTCGCTCTGAATTAACTGTCTGGGTTGACCGTATCTCTGTTCGAGAGCCTGCATAGCACTGGTGTAAGGAAATGGGCTGTTGACATACCTCTTAGCAACCTGGTAAGCAGCGGGAAGATTTAGATGATCCAAGAGCACTTGATATTTATAGTCTTCAGTTAAATGTCTGTGTGGGCCAAGGATGCTGTCCAGTCCTTTCTTGAGCATAAGGAAATCACTCTCATTCCCTGAGGAGAAGACTGCCAGCTTTGGTTTGGGTATACCATAGGATGAAGCAATGGCCATTTCTATCAGTCCAGGCGTCACAGAGTTAATAGGATAATAAGTCTGTGGTTGTGGTCCAGGCCAAGGAGGTGGAGGCAGAGAAAGCGGTAGATAAGGGCGTTGGGGATGCATCGCTGGTTGCGCTGGCACAGGCTGAACTGGAGCTGGCACCATCTGTGGGTACTGTGGCTGCAGTGAGGCTGGCGCAGATTGTACAGCAACTGGTTGACGTTGGGGTTGAACATAAGAATGCACAGGCTGTACAGCAGCTGATTGATGCAGTGGCTGCATGCGGGCTGGTGCAGGCTGAACTGGAGACTGCTGATGCTGTGGCTGTACCGGAGGATAGGCAGGCTGAACAGGCTGAGCAGTTGTGGGAGGCCATGAATCTGACCGTCGCAGTTCAGCAAATGACCTCTGTGGCTGTGGCCCTGGCAGGGAAGATACACGAGCTAAATTGGGTGGCTGCATGCTTGGTTGTGACCGCTGCTGCAGAGGGGGCTCATGATAGTGCGATTCCTCATAATGTGGGGATGAGGTTACAGTCACAGGTGGCTCTAACGCAGTGTTACTCAGTTCAAGGTGAGAAAGACTCTGGTAATGTCCATAAACAGGAGATCTAGATGGAAAGGATGCCTGTCTAGCACTGTCCATTCTGATTTGAAGTTCTCTCATCTCACTGCTTAACTCTTTCCACCGGGCCTCCAAGTGATGCAGCTTTGCACTTTCAAAATCTCTGACCCTGGGAGCAGGAGTAGTATAGCCCCTATGAGGGTCCTGGCTTACATGAGAAATACCTTGAACGCCATCTGCTGGGGAAGGATGACCATGCCGTGGAGGTGGATAATCAAGCACATAATCCTCCAAGTAAGTGGGCACCCGCCGGGTACGACTTGGACGAGGATCTGGCACTTGTTCTCCCTCGTAGTAATCTCTGGATGTAGCCATAGCGCATCTGATGTCCCGATCCGGCTCGAAGGACCAACTTGTGAGATATTCTGTGTGCTGTTAAATGGTTGGGACACCACTGGCCTAATTCTTCGGTCAGAAAGAACTGCAGCTATTCCAGAGTGAACGTGGTTGATTTTAATATTTATTGTGTGGATATGCACATCAATGTGGTTTGGAGTTATCAACGCACAGCAATACCACACAAGGAAAAGCAGATTTTCAAGAAATAAAGGAAGCCAAGAAACTCAGTATAACTGGCTACTGCAGGCTGCCATCCGAACAAGTCTGAACAAGTATAACTCGCGCATGCGTGATAAGGGAATTCCTACAGCATAATGAACAGCATTGTGCTGCCCTCTAGTGACAGAATAGGGAATTTTGTACAGTGAGTCCTAAACGAGTTAGCATTTTGCACTTCCGGTTCCATTGTCCTGAAGTCAGTAGTTTTTTGTTTAAATGCCTGTAATAAGGTCTGCGGGTAACACAAGTTTTTTTTTTTCATGTTTTAGTCTATGTCACAAAATTCATCAGTAATACCACACTCATGATTTTTGTGATAGTTGTGATGTGTCTTAAAAAAGGCTCCCTAAGTAGTCCCTAAATGGGACTATAGGGAACATTAAATGTCATCTCGCCGAAAAGGTAAATTAATCTGCTCACTAGTCTGTTTTCACAGCCTTGTTGTGTTTATACTATAAAAATTGATCGATTTGTTTGAAGCTTAATGGTGGTGACACTGAAGTCGTGCAAGTGCACTGTAGTTCGTTTATAGCCTACGTCTAGCTTTTTACATTTGGAGATTGTATTTAGGCTTCAAAATTCATAAAAGTTGTGTTCATTTGTGAAGATTAACTTACTGAACAAAACATAAGAAACAAACTTTTGTTGGTACAGAGCTTATTTTTTGTAATAATCCAAAAGCCAAATGAATGTCAAGGGAACCAGGATAAAGCAACTTTTGGGTTGGCCTACAAAAAACATCACTGCACTCAGAAGACTTGAAATATAGGGCGCAAGTTGCATTGATTTACTTTATGGTACTTTTATGGTGCATTTTGTCCATTTTGAACAGCATTCTGCAAAATAACTGTTTTTTTGCCATACAGGTTTTCAATGTCATTTGGGTAAAAAAAATAATATGCCAGAATTTTTGTTTTTGGATGGACATCCTTTTAAGATTGCATTACCTTTTCTCAATGTACATTTTATTAGTATATAGCCAATCAAATGGCAGAACATAGCCTCACCTTTTGAGGTTTCATTATGAATAACTGGTGAGTCATCTTGTATCTATGTTTTTTAATCCTATACTGCATCATCATGCCAACTGCATCAATGATTCACCGCAACTAGAAAAGCAGATTTAGCTTCCATTAGCTCTGGTTTCTTCATGGACAAGTGATCTGTTCAAATGCGATGCCCACCAAATCAAATTACTGACAGCAGCCGCATGCTGCTGTTATGAAACATTTAGATAACCTGCGTTATTGTCTTATCAGCTGTTAATAGCCCCCAATAGTCTCTCCCTTCATAAGGGCAAAGTGAAAATGCAATTTAATTTTCTCTGTAATAGTTGTTCTTTTTTTCCAGGTGTTTTAAGGTTTTTATTTATTTATATAATTTGCTAACACTTTACAATAATTCTGTCAAGACAACTCTTGGGATATTAGTATGGTAATTGAGATTAGCATGGTAATGGATATGGCAATGTTAATGTATTTGGTCTTGGTGGAATAGATCTGCTACGCTGCTGCTGCTGCTGCAGAGCAAGTACCGAGACTTGCCACTGCCAATACATTCACAGACATTACTGTGAGCATATAAGACATGCTGCTCATGCTGCTGCACATGTAACATACATGAATTAACCCCCCAACAAATCAGGAAACAGAGAAAAGGGCAGAGCCTTCAACACAAACATCTAAAAGATCATTACAGGTGTAAGGCAAAGCCAATAAAGCTGTGGTGAAACAGCTGAAGAAGACTATTACTGTACATTGTAAAGCACTCTTCACCCTACACATCTAATGAGAAATTAGACAATACAGTACTATACATGTGCTTTTGAGTGAGAACAAGCTGCTGCATCGACAGATATGCATAAATCTGCACATGATGACATAGACAGCAAGGGATAGAACAAACACCCCCCAAACAGACAGGAAAGATAGACAAACAAACACCCACCCAAAAACAGCAGATCTAACGCCAAGACATGTGTACTGCAATTTCTTTCTTTTTTCTTTTTTAAATATGAGACCGAATGTTTTACTATCTATATGTGCCTTGGCTTTGCCGACGAGCTTAGCACTAGTGAGAAATGCATGCTGTGTGTTCTCATGACCAATGAATATAACATTGCAAGCTGATAGAGATGGGAACTCAGCACCACCTGAGCAAATATCATCAATTAGTCATTTGATAATGCTAACATAACCCTTATGCTTTTATTTGATAATTAAAAACTGCTGCTTATATGCTTAAGTGATAGACTCATGCATCTGTTGACATGATGCTAGCTTAAGACTTGTAAGATAGCTCATTTAGGTATTGATAACCGGACCACACAAAAGCACATAGGTGGAATAAAAGATAATTTTTACTTATCTTAGATGTTGATTCAGATGCCTTCTTAAAGTGCGCTGCAGACTGCTAACAGCCATCGATGCCAAATATTTGAATGTTTGGCTGCTGGTTTGGATCTGTTTGTGCACTAAATGCACATAAATGACACATTTCACCTTTAAACATTGTCAGTGAGCATTTATGCACTGAAGTCTGTGGTTTGGAGTCCAGTAGCAGAGTTTGACACCAAGTGCTTATTTGTGCACCCCAGGTGGCTCCCCGCTGAGTGAGCTGTCATGGCCGTCCTCTCTGGCGGTGGTGGCTGTCTCCTTCTCTGGCCTCTTCACGTTTGTCTTCCTCATGCTCGCCTGCCTGTGCTGCAAGAAAGGGGACATCAGCTTCAAGGTGAGATCTCAGTCCTCATTAGTCATTTCATCCATCACAACGGCCCCCCAAATTAAAGGAAGATGAGAAATTAATGTCTTCTGCGGCATCTCATCCTCATTTCTTATAGGCGCGTCATTCAGTTCACTCATGTCTTTTTTTCAGCTACCTATTATCATTTTTGTTTGATGTCACCTTGTTTCTTCCTAGAAGTACATCATGTCAGCCTGATTGGTTTGATTTGTCCTTCTAGTCATGTACACATGTACCTACAAACCTCACAAAGAAAACGTCAATCTTGCAGCGCTTTTCAGTGCAAAACAAAAAAATGACTCTCAGTGGTCTTTTTTTTTTTTTCATTTCAAAGGATTAAAGCCTCCATTTAATTCTGACCATCTTTGTTCTAGCTACTTCTGTATTGTGCATCCTTTAAACACGCGAAAACCTGAAGATAACTTATAATAAACTATAAAACAGAAGCATGGCACAATTAGTCTTAATGTTTGCTGTTTTCATAGACTCTGTCCAAAACTTTGTGAGCTAATTCCTTAGGCAGCATTTCTTAAAGGCTGTTCAAAAAGTTTGGCAGCATGATGATCCTGTCTTTTAAGTTTCGTTGTTGTAGTCAAAATCTCAAGAAGTATTGCATGCATCTTTTGTGGAGGTGGCAATCTGAGTGAAGATAAATATAAGATGGCAGACAAAACAAGAGAAGTAATTATAAATAATTCATGCAGTACTCAGAAGTACTGATTAAAACTACTTCATTCTAATTAAAATAGATTGATACTGTACATCAGTGGCGTCAGTTAACTACAGTCAAGGTATGGCAAGTTCATTCAAAGGCGTCATTTAAAAGTCTAACAAAATTGCATGACAGTATCAATTCAGTTAAGTATAGAATGACAGATGGGAGAAAGACAAAACTGCAGTTAAACATTAACCAGCAGCATCAACCAATTTAAAAATGAAAATAATTACATAGCTTTGGAAATAACCTAGCTGATTATTAATAAAATAACAAAAAAGTTAGCTCTTACCTTATGATTCTATAAGAAAAAAGCAAGAATTTACTCAATTAAGGTGAAATCTCACAAGTTCATGTCCATGGTACTGCTTTCATCTGCTTGGAGTTTATTTACTGGACTTTATTTATTGGAGTTAGTGTGTATCTTTCATTTCTTAAACAACCATGTAGGAAGACACATCATGGTCATATTCCAGCCCAGGATAACAATGTCAAGATTCATCAGGCTCCAATTGTGAAATAATGGTTGGGAGAGGGCATGAAGAATCATTTTCACACATGAATTGGCACCTCTGAGTCCAGACCTTAAATTCATTGAAAGTCTTTGGGATGTGCTAGAGTGGACTTTCATTGTCAGTACAACATCTTGATCAAAAATTCATGCACCTCTTGATGGAAATAACATCACAACATGATGTGTCTTCCTACATGGTTGTTTAAGAAATGAAAAGCTACACAATCCATCAGTTAGGGTTTGAAGAACTGTTGCCAAACATATAACATGCTAGAAACATAATAATCACTGCAAAAATGATCCAGTTAGAGACTCTTAAGCATTTGCCTATTTAAATCCAAACAGCGACTTTTTTATGACTGGGCAGTGTACATATTCATGCTGATTATTCATTCTGATTATGCACCATGCTGCTGCGTAGCCAGACCTTCAGACTGATGACTCCTCGCAGCTTTCATTGGCAAAGGACTGCCCAAGGGGATGCCTGACTGACATGTAACGCAACCAGTCACAGTTTATTTTTCTCCTTGTCATGTTTAGGGTTGTGAAAATGTGAAGTCGATGTTCCTACAATAACAGACCGGCATGCATCTAATAAATAATTAATTCACGAAAGTTGTGCAAGTTTACTGCAACAATGGTGCTGCAAACAGATGTCCTCAGCATGCTGTGTTTCGAGTGAATAACTAGTGTAATCGATCTGATCTAACAGTGAATTTAGCTGACGAAGTCAATATAGTGGAATAAAAACAACGGCTAGTCTTTTTCACTGCAACTTCAAAGGAAGCAAGACAATGTTGTTGTAACTAGTGCTATTTTACGTTAAATTTTTGCTAGCCTTTTCACCATTTATTCCGAGGGTATGACCGATTGTTTTCCATATATCCATTTTCTTTAAAGTAACCTTGAAAATCAGGGTTGACTTGTTAAACAGTGGTGGCTTTTTCTGGACCTCGGCAATTAACTTCTCTGTAATGTTGTCCGCCATTTTAAATGCGCGAGCCCTTAAATTAGAATGGATTCTGATTGGCTGTCAGAGTTTTATCGTTCAACAGCTGGAAAAAAATCGTTCTGAAAGTGATCCCAATGATATTGTTTCTCTAAATCATTATAGCTGTGGTGTGGACACTGCTATTCTTTTATACTCAGAATGATCCTTTATCGTTATATTTAAAGTTATCGTTCTTGGTGTGAACAGACCTTAACATCTAAATCTGTTGCAAGTGGAGTCACCGATATGCATCGCATTCATTTCAGTCAGGATGCTGCATTATAAGGCATCTTCCCATGTAGGCAGCAGGGCAGATCACTAGGTTTAGGAACAGAGCCATAGCATTTCTTTATGAAGAATGGCACATCGAACCCAGCATGGCTCTGATACATGGGGTGATTTTGCTCAGGTGGCTGAAGCCTCTGCTTAATAGAATTAGATATTGCTCAGCAAGAACAAAAATTAGAGGGAACATGAATGTTTGACAGAGAATATAAACAGACGGAGACAGAAGGATAAGTTGTTATCAGAATTGGTTTTGGCAACACACAGTTGAGGATTAATGTAAGCAGGCTGTTTATGTCCTCATGCACAGCAGCAGTGGGCGAATGGCACATCATAAGACCCATCGCAGCACACAGCTACAGTCCGTTAATATGCTGCCCATAAAGCCCTGCTTCTGTATTGTCTGTTTTTAATAGGATCGTCTGCTCTAAGTGACTGTGTGAGTGGGTGGATGGTTTGTCCATGTCTGTCCCACACTGGGCTGTCTGTGGCAGACTGCGGTTCAAGTCCAGGGATCACGTATAATTACCATGGCATTTGTTGTTCTGTGGAAATCTCAGGGATGCCACCCTGTGGAGAGTCTGTCCATGTTCGTATGGGCGTTCAGACAGAAAACAAGCTGACCTTCCTTGTGTATGAATTTCTAGCCTTACCTGCTCTTTCTAGCTCATTAAATTAGCAATTAAGCCTAATTGCCTATATTAGTACATTGTAAATTTCAAAATAAAACTGTTATCGTGATATGGCTTAGTGCAATTGTAATATCATGCAGACTGCAATTTAATTTAATAAGTATGTGCTCTCCAGATCTAGATGTGTGAAGCCCATGATACAATGCTTCACCGGACCACGAATTGCCTGCATTCAAAGTGCAGAGCTTCACACGAAACCAGCAGCACATACATCCATTTGCAACCTGTCTTGCAACTAGACATATTCGGCTTTTTGAACAAGAAAAAAATGTAGGACTTGATTTTGTCCATGGGGAATATATTGGATGGTTCACTCACATGAAAAAAAACGAACAAACAAACAAACCAAAAAAAAACATAATGATTAAAGATTAAGCAGTTTGAATGAATTTGTTTTAATTTTAGTCCATTTCTACTTCCTTGCAGGGCTGTAACCACCATAGGCATTAAGGGGGACAAGTCCCCTCCAATATCTGATATTTCTTAATGCTGATCAGATCAGAGAAGGCGGGGCTTACTATTCATTGAAGAGTAGTGTGAATTCCATTGCAACGCTTTTCGTTTTTACAGTGAAAGAGTGTGTGCATGGTAAGATACACTATATTGCCAAAATCACGCCACCACTGGACTCTAGAGCAGCGGAGACATGTCCTCTGGAGTGACGAATCACGCTTCTCTGTCTGGCAATCCGATGAACGAGTCTAGGTTTGGTGGTTGCCAGGAGAGTGGTACTTGCCTGACTGCATTGTGCCAAGTTTGAAGTTTGGTGAAGGGGGGATTATGGTGTGGGGTTGTTTTTCAGGGATTGGGCTTGGCCCCTTAGTTCCAGTGAAAGGAACTCTTAATGCTTCAGCATACCAAGACATTTTGGACAATTTCATGCTCCCAACTTTGTGGGAACAGTTTGGGGATGGCCCCTTCCTGTCCCAACATGACTGCACACCAGTGCACAAAGCAAGGTCCATAAAGACATGGATGAGTGAGTTTGGTGTGGAGGAACTTGACTGGCCTGCACAGAGACCTGACCTCAACCCGATAAAACACCTTTGGGATGAATTAGAGTGGAGACTGTGAGCCAGGCCTTCTTGCCAACATCACTGTCTGACCTCACAAATGCACTTCTAGAAGAATGGTCAAAAATTCCCATAAACACACTCCTAAACCTTGTGGAAAGCCTTCCCAGAAAAGTTTAAGCTGTTATAGCTGCAAAGGGTGGGCTGACTGCATATTAAACACTACGGATTAAGAATGGGATGTCATTAAATTTCATGTGCATGTAAAGGCAGGCGTCCCAAAACTTTTTGCAATATAGTGTATAAGTAGCTAAACATTGAATATTTTACAACTTTTTTACAACGGATATGTTTAACAACCCCTTAGTAACATACAGTGATGCAGAATACCCAACTTTTTAATGGAATTTCTCAATTTTGAATTGAGAATATGCTATCATTTAAATTATGTAATTCATAACTGAATGTGACTGAGACAAGAGATGTTTCTTACATTTTTTGACATATTAGACATATAAACAAGAGTAAATGTGTGCATTTAACCTTCGGTCCCCCCAATGTTCAAGACATGGTTACGGCATTGCTTCCTTGAATTACAATTCTGCTTCCTGTCCTTTACCCTAATTGAAATTCAGGAGCTGAATTGACATTTAAAAGGCATCTTAATTCTGAATGGTGCACAAACCTACACTGTACCCTGGTAGAACCATAGTATGTTTCTATAAGGGAACACATGCCAGAAAAAAAAATCTGTTACATAATGCTCAGTAACATTACCAAGGATTGGGTGGCATTTGCAGTAGCGTGTGGGACTAGACCACATCTTTTCATCTTGATTTCACATGGGTCTCTGTAACAGACAGTCGTGTTGGTATTAAATGTGACTAAAGCCTCTTTAGGGATTGTGTGTATATTGTGAACGAGTAGCAAACCCTGCTGATGGAGTGAGACAGCTGCTCTTCCTGAATGGAAAGCAGCCCTCGCTCTCCGGAGCTACAACTATTGCTGGAGTCTAATTGAAATGAGTTGGCTGCTTCACACTGGCGTACTTTTCATCAAGATGTTTGAGGTTCTTATTGTGCATCTGTTGGGAAGTAACTGATTGTATGGCTGCAGTCCATTATGGTCTGATATCCTGTGCCAATATCAAACTGGCACTGAAAATGCTGCTTTCTCGTGGACACTTTGTACTGTATGTCTCAATAGACATTTGTCATAGTACATTTGACTGTTTAGCTTTGACAGTTATGCTGCGTTCCAGGCAGGTTTTGGAGCCCGTAAGTCACGACTTCAAACCACGACTCACGACTTTGTAGCGTTCCAGGCAAGTCACGCCAAACTGCCTGAGTGTAAACAAACCAGCATGGCTGACCGTACGGGGCTTATGCTCATGTACAATTATTTCTATCGCCAAAGGTGCTTACTCCTTGCTTATTTGAGGGAAACAGAGGAGGAAAAATGGCGCATAAGGCAAGAGAAGCTGTTATACCTTTTATTTTACGTTGTTTTACCGTGCACTTGCATAAAAACCACATCCGTAGGGGCTGCCATTGTTGTTTCACGGGCTATGTGACATCAGAGCGCAGAACTGGGAATACATTGATCTAGTACGAGTTCACGGGTGGGAAGTCACGGGTTTGACTGCAGTTCCAGTGCACTTTCACGGGTAGAAGGTTGGAAAAACAGGGGTTACGGGTTGCCTGGAACGCGGCATTAGTCCCTGCTGGTAGATGGCAGATTACAGTATGCGGGTAAACAGCATGTTTCTTATTAGAACATATAGTAGATGCCATATTTAATTTGATGCTGAATGCCGATAGAAGGATGGGCACCTATAGTAGTGGCCAAAAGTGATGTCCGGATGGGATATTTGTTTTTTTAATGACCAACAAGTTTGATCAAACCATCAAAAATATGAGGAAATATATATATATTTTTAATATTTTAAACCATCCAACCAACCATCCATCCATCCATCCATCCATCCATCCATCCATCCGAACCATCCAACCAACCATCCATCCATCCATCCATCCATCCAACCATCCAACCAACCAACCATCCATCCATCCATCCATCCATCCATCCATCCATCCATCCATCCGAACCATCCAACCAACCATCCATCCATCCATCCATCCAACCATCCAACCAACCAACCATCCATCCATCCATCCAACCATCCAACCAACCATCCATCCATCCATCCATCCATCCATCCATCCATCCAACCAACCATCCATCTATAAATACATATAAAAATTGCATAGAAAAACAAAAAGCTCACATGAAAAAGCACACATTGACTACATCATAATCAGTTATTAATATTTCATTGGTTCTGTCTTGTTTTTGCATGTGTTCATAATTTCTTTGTACTGGCCAAAAATTATGTCCACATTTGGCATGTTTCATTGCGTTATCACAAGTAAAACAATCGACTCCCAGCACAACTACTCAATATGCTTACAAAATCTTTAGCAAAAATTTTAAATAATATTTAAATACAGGGTGAATATGTCAATTTTCCTAGGCTGGACATCACTTTAGGCCACCACTGTATATAGTATATATAGTATTTCATATTGAACAAACTGTACTTCAGAGTCAGACTCAACAAAGTATTTGCATGATTGTTAAAATTTACAATGTTAACAGACATACAGACAATGAATAAGGTGAAAATGAGGGGAGAATTAAAAAGAGAAGGTAAAATAAGCTTTGCTGCTTAATATTTTGTGGAAACCATGATAAACTTTTTTCTTTTTTGATGAATAGCAAGTTCAAAAGAACAATATTTATTTGAAATAGAAATCTTTTGTAACATTATAAATGTCTTGAAATCTTAAAAGGATGAGGAGCAGACCAACATTTCCCAGCCTCATCTTATTCTCTTCATCCCATCACGCACATAAAACACATGGAACCAGCAGCTACCTTCAAATTAAAGTTTTTATCGACTGCTGGTGAATAAAGATTAACTGCTGCCTCCTCTTCAAATATGTCCTTTTAGTACTTTAGTAATGCACACATAATGCATGAATAACGAATTGAAGTATGAAATATTTATATGGACTGTGTGTAAATTACTTTGCACCCTCAAGTGGTTCTAAATGATATTGCATCAATTTGCCTCACAGCCATCCACTGCCGATGATAAACACCCTATTAGCAGATGCAGTTCAGTATCGATTTGCTATTAAGAGCTTGATTTACATTCAAAGCGGCAAAAGAATTTTGCATTTTATAATACTTATAGAAACTGCACACAACTACATATTTACTGTCTGAGTACCAGAATTTAATAAATAAGTATTTCCATACAATATGCACACAATCAAAGCTATTTTTTTATGCAGGAAAAAGGTGATCTTCCCATCTGATGCACGAAAAATAGAGGAATGGCTCTTTTTCCTTCCTCAGCAAATCCTTTTTTTGTCAGAGAACAATTGTAACGTTACAAAAAGAAATATTGTACTTCTTAAAATAGGTGAGGTACTACAGCAGACGATAAGAGATATTATCCATTGTATTCAGACATACAAAGAATATGAGGATATGCAAGAAAAGAGAAATACTCTACCGTTATTGGTAAAGTCAGGCATAAAAGTCACAGTTGAAGAATTGGCTCCCTTTGTGTTCATGAGTATAGGAATGTAAATTGAATTTGGCCACAGCCAATTTGATTCGGAATTGCAATTGGATTGACATAAAAGGAATTTAATGAAATTACAAATCATAGAAATTCATTACAGTCACACAGCAGATGCTCACAACTGCTCCTACTCCTTTCTGTCAACAGCAAAACTGATGGAAAGAAGGTGAATGGCTTAATTTTACTTAATATAAAGACTAAAGGACACTTTGGTCTTAATGTAGGAACTGCCACAAATTTCATCATACACACCACACTGTAAAAAAATGTAATTTTTGTAGAAAAAGACTGTAAAAAAGCTACAGTAAAAACATGTTAATTGATTAACAGTGGGTTATATACAGTGAAAATTGTAAATTGCATTAAAATTGCATTATATGTAATTTTACTAAATACTATTACATTTTATGATGAAAAACTGTAGACATTCCCAGAAGTTTTAATTTAGTGCTTTAATAGGACAGCTCAAAACATTACTGTATTCCATATACAGTAAATTAAATATTTAAATAAATATTTCTGCAGACAGCATTTTGAATGCTGAAATTTTACTTAATTTAAAAGTATTTATATATATAAAATTCTGCATCCTGTTTACTATTCAAATCCAAATTCAGATCAAATACAAGAACTGAATTCATGTTGGTTATGGCACAGATTCAATATTACAATTCAATTCCCCAACACAGATGCTCAACAATAGTCAGACTGTGTGAGAATAAGCCAATATGTGGAGCTGTGGGAGCTAAATACCCACAGGTTATTGGGTCCAAGCAAATAATTTTCAAAATTTGGCATTCAGCGTTCCTAACACAAGAAATAACATGAGAGACTTCCATGTGCCGTCATACTGTGACAAAAAAGACCATTAAAATTCCATATTAATTTCCCAGTATGCGTAAAGTAATAGTGCTGAAGTAATACTGTCACTGTAAATTTCCTGCTTGTGTCTGAATTGTGTCATTGATTCTCTGTGCTTTTGTTCCCTGCAGGAGTTTGAAAATACAGAGGGGGAGGAGGCCCAAGCTGGCCTTTCCACTTTAGCCTCCCCCAGCTCTCAAAACGACCCCGAGGTTTATATCCTGCCTCTCACGGAGGTCTCATTACCTGTGTCCAAACAGCCCAGCAAGTCATGTAAGAATCTTGTTTTGTTCATTATTTACTCACCCAACACAAAAGGAGATGTTTTGAAGAATGTGTTTTCCATGGAATGAGTGCTGGTCATGTGATTCAAAATGGCGGCAACCACCAGAAGGCGGCACAAGTTGACATTTTTTTAATGGAAAACAATTTAGAGTAGACTTACTGCCTAAAGGTGCAGATATACTCATGGCAAAGTCTGTTTTCGTTGCTTAAGGGGTAAAAAGAAGTTTGAAATCACTGAGCAGTGATATAGCAAACATTGCACAGTGTTAGTTGAATATGTAAATATGTGCTGCGCACTTTCCTCTTAATAACAAAATAAACACAACAACAATGACACCAGTGAGAAAACAGTGCCAGAGTCACTTTCAACTAGAATTTCAGCTTTAATTTCTACTATAAAGTGGCTCTCCAGTGTGTTCATGCTTTTACTTGCATCTGACCTCGACGGACTGAACAGAACCGGAGAAGAGTTTCAGATCAAAGAAGGCGGAGCCTCACAGCCACACCCACCTATTATGTAATCACCACGGACCAATGGTAGTTTGAAGGTTTTTACCAGTCGGAGTAAACTCCCGAAAACTGTTTTAAACAGTTCAAAATTATGTCACACCGGTTCATTATTCGATTTCGAAGTATATCAGGGCCTTAATGAACACATTGTGTACAGCACTGTGCATTCACACATTGCAGGCAGATCGCTGGTTGTGCTTCTCATTAATAAACAATACTGGAAGTGAAGTGCCACACTACTCTGATATTTGTCCCTCACATTCCTAATGGCCTTGTGACAGGAAGAGTAAAGAACAGGACCTCTCTCTGTGCCCATTGTGAACGGATGGTTCCGGAAAATGAGCAGTGGCCTTGTTTATGTTCTCACAGCACAGAGAGGGGTGGAGAGCGAACCGTCTCTGGAAGCAGAACACACATCTGTCAGTTGCATAATGCACCATGAGACCGGCCCAGAGGACTCCTGGCATGATGGATGCATGTGAACTGGACTGCAAAAGGGAAAGGAAGTTATTAATGCATGGAGCACTAGAGAGTACAGATGGAAATGAAGCTGTTTTTACCAACAATATTTTAACAGATATGAACAGATCAAATCCTACTTGGCTGTAGGTTTTCATTTCTTTAGAAGAGATGAATTGATTTGTTAGTGGTGCTTGCTAAGGTAAACTACAATTACAATTGCTCATATTTGGGGTTAAAGTTTTTTTGTCAAAGAAATGAATACTTTTATTCAGCAAGGCGGCATTGAAGTAATCAAAAGTGACAATAAAGAAATTTATAATGCTACAAAAGAAGTCTATATTAAATAAATGAATTTCTTTTGCACTTTCAAAGAATCAAAAAAATGTATCACACAAAAATATCAAGCAGCACAGCTGTTTTCAACATTGATAATAATCATAAATGTTTCCTGAGCATCAAATCATCATATCAGAATGATTTGTGAAGGATCATGTGACACTGAAGACTGGAGTAATGATACAGCTTTAACATCACAGGAATAAATTACATTTTAAAATCTATTAAAATAGAAAACTGTTATTTTAAAGTGTAATATTCACAATATTACTGTTTTGACTTTATTTTTGGTCAAATAAATGCAGCCTTGGTAAACATAAGAGACATTCAGCAAAAAAAAGTATATATATAATAAAAAAAAAAAAAAAAAAAAAAAAAAAAAATATATATATATATATATATATATGCATTTTCGACTTTTTTGTAGTCTAAACACTAAACAAACAAACAAACAAACAAAAAACACATGATTCATAACAAACCTAATTCAAACCACATTAATTATTTGCAGACTCAGTCTAAACAGTTAGATGAGTAGTTTTTCATAATTTTTCATAATTTGGGACATGTATGCAACAAAATAGAAAGTGCCCAATATCGTCTGTGTCTAAATAGTCATTTTTACTAACTCTGTTGTCATATGCCATGTGACATTTACTATTTAGATAATAAGTTAACAAGTCCATCCTCTCTTTCCAAACCAATGAGATACACTGCTACCGATGTAGATACACCAGACATTGACACACTTTTAAACAAACTGATCTGATTTAATTAATCCGAAAGATCAGATTTGAAAAACAAGCCTTAGTGGGATATTTTCCATCTTAATCGTCACCTAGAAACAACTCAGGACACCCTAGAAAGAGCAAGCTAATGCAAAAAAACATTAGCAATTCCATAGTAACACCCTGGCAACCACTCACAATGCTTTGACATAATGGCAGAGAGTTTTGCACATGGCAAACAACATTCACATTTTCTTCAGGAATGATAAAAATCTACTGAGTGCATTACATATAATTTCGCATCAAGTTAAACCCAATGGCTCAATGGCTGACTGTTGTGGGTGAATCCGTGCAAGTTAGGTTTTCTCCCTATGACTCACACGCTCTGTCTGCGTAGAGCATCAGGGGAGGGTGGGGGAGACATCAGGATGCTGGAATGAAAGCAGGGATTGGACAAAAGAGTTTTAGGAGCCAGCCAATAGCCTCTGGTATGTTCGTTGCCTGTGGTTACAGCTATGTGATTGGTCCAGGTGTTGCAGAGCGAGAGGGTAGCACTGAGTCCCTTGTGATATTGAGAAGGGCTCGGTCATGGTTGGACCGCTCCCTTTCTGTCCTCCTCTTCATCCTCGTGCATGTTGTATTAATGCAAAGAGTCAGAAATTAACACTTTACTGAATGCAATGAAGTAAAACCCCCACACTTAAATGTCCCTGGTGTTTTTTCACTCCTAAACTACATTTCCTGGATTTCACTGACTGTGACATAAGCTTCAATCTGAAAGAGGTTGAGCATGGAGAATCAGAGAAAAAGGGTCTCACAGTTACGCCTTTATTCATGGAGTGGACGCTTTAATTCAAAGGAGCTTATAGAACATTTAAGACAAGGTTTCTCAACTCTGGCCCTGTTGTTTAGGGTTAGAGCTAAACTCTGCAGTACAGTGGACCTCGAGGGACAGAGTTGAGAAACCCTGGTTTAAGGGAAACATTTCTATCTTATTTTCTTTGGGAATTGAACCCAACATGCTCTACCAATTGTTTAGCTTGTATGGGAACAATCATTGTAACTATCACAATGTAGTTAAAGTCATCATAAATTAGAAATTGTGACTCTTTTCTTTCCAATACAAGTGAAACAGCTTCGCGAACAATAAAAAAAGAAAGAAAAAAAAGTGGGACTTTTTGTCCATCGAGGATTGATTGGATCATTGGATTGTTGTCATTTGCTAATTGTTGCAATTTGCACGTTAATGTTTTTAAAGATAAGGGCAGGTTTGTCTTTTTAATAATGATGTCTACAGATAAATCATTCAGAATGAAAACTAGATTAATCGAATTTGATTTTATGGGGATATTTATATATCTTCTGTGGAAGTCTCAGGACCAAAAAATGTTCATCCAACATTGCATTCGGTGACGTTCTACTCTGAGCTCTTCACGTCCTCAGAATTATGCGTTTTAATGGCAACGCTATGAACGGCAAAATGACACGAGATAATTTACACCGTCTCTCGTGACGCTTTGCAGACTCTGCTCTAGCTGTGTGTGTTCATGTGTTTCGGAGGAGGCGTGGCTTTGGCAGTGTTGCCAAGTCCATGGTTTTCCCCCGGAATTGGGCTATTTTAACACTGTTGGTTGCCACGGGTTGTTTTTCATGTCCGCGGGTTGAAGCGACCCCAAATAACATGATATGTAGCCCCTGGAATGCAAATTTTACCAGGAGAACCCCACCAAAAAGCGTGTTTTACCCACCAAAATATGATTTTTACCAAGGGGGACCCCCTGAAACGCGATTGGGCTAGTTTTGAGTAGCAATTGGGTGGGTTTTGTTGTGAAAACCTGGCAACCCTGGGCTTTGGAGATGCTCTAGGGGGAGGGTGGGATCTTATTTTTTCAAAGCTAGCTTTATTTTGCTAGCTTTTCCAAAGTTGCCTACCCCTACCTTTAAAGACAAAACAGCAAAATTAATATCATATAGTTGCATCTCTAAATTCTGATTGGATGACACAAATTCAGAGCTGTTAAACTAGCTTATATGATCTATGTTGGTGCGGAAATTCGAGACATTGCTCGATGCCAATGAACAACTAAAACCTGCTAAGCATTGTGCCAAACAACACTCCTTCATAAGTTCATCCTGATCATATTAGAAATGTCCTGCTCTGTATTTTCACATCATTTCCCATATATTTCTTTGTCTCTCTTTCAAAACATGTAAATAATGTATGCCATCCTTTGCAGTACATATCCTAAACGGTGTAGTAAAATCTGTAATGGCTGACACATTTCTAACTTTGCATTTTATATACTGTAATTCAGCTTTATTTATCTTCCATGCTAGTGCTATACCAGAATCAACACCATCATACATAAATCGACAAATTTGATGTACGCATATTTTCTCTTCCATATTGAAAGCTCATGCAAAAAAATTCATAGCACCTTTGAAATCCCTACATTCAGTTAAGTTTGCAGATTTTACTCATTCTGAAATTTTTTGTCAACATATTAAGTAGAATTTCTCTTCTAGCCCATATGCGATCATAGGCCAGCCTGGGTCTTCTTGTGCAATTGTACTGCGTTTTAATGCATTTTTAACATGGCCCAGGGCTGCTGTGGGAATGCCAGTAGGAGGACGGGAATGCACAACTCACAGATTCCACAGAAATCATATAAAAGGCCAGTTCAAGTCTGCTGAAGAAAAGAGAGATAGTTGTGTGTCAGGAATGGGGGGGTGGGGTGGGGGTCATTGCTGTGACAATCCTGGCTCTGAGCAGTAGAGAATGGGCCTTGTGTCTGGGCTGGTACTGTGGTACCAGGCGCTGCTACTCTGCGGACAAAAGCCACAATGTAACTGTGGCGGGGAGTGTGAGGGGCTGGAATGAGAAGCTTCTGGAACGCTGCAGAGGAGGAGAACAGTTTAGTGCATTAATACAGGGATGGGTCTGTGAGACGCACACACGCACACTGTGAGACCTGCTCGTAGCACAGGAGGAGGTGTGTGGGGGCTCGTGTTAATGACAGAGGTCTTTCTGCTGCTCACAGTGCTTTATTTGTTTACAACTGCCCCCATAGTCTTGCTGAGATAGACAGAGGGAAGGGGGCAGAGGAGCGAGGGTTATTATGTGCTCATGGCATTGCTTGCGTGAGCAGATGCATTTGGCATGTGCGTAGCTGCTCAGCAGACATACGTCCAGCTCCTGGTGGGGCTGAGGGACACTTGGCACTTTAAACACTGATCTCAGCTAGAGCTGGTAGTTTTTACCACAGCTTCAAGATGAGTTGGCTCCAGCTGAGAGTTCCAGCCGGGTGCATAATGGGAATGTTGTGGAACGCCATATCTAAGCACGAGGAGACGAGCTCTGTCTCTGGGAAGGAAGAAAGACAGCGCTGCTTTCTCAGCTGTCAAAGGGCTTGGAGGGTTAAACCCCTGGAGCTTGGATGGAGACATGGAGAACCGGAGAAGAACGGCAACTCCATTCCATAGCGTTGTCGGACCTTCATCCTAAGGTTTCCTGCCAGACAAAGAGAGCTGCTCTTCGTCGCTGTATCTTATCTGCTGAATTATGATGGTTCAAGGTATTTGGAACCAGAGTGTCTGAAGTTTTGTCAACTTTCATAGAATTTGATCCATTTTACATCTAGATCATGTGGTAATAGTAGAGGTAGTTTGAGCAGATTACCATGGTTCTTGTGGTTTTGCCTCCCTGGATCTTCCATTGTTTGAGAACATTCAAACCGCTCATTGTGTCCATTTTTATGTCTAAATATATGTTTTCTCTCCATTTCCCTCAGTTCAGCTCCTGAAGCCTACAGATCTAGGACGCCACAGCCTCTTCTACATAAAAGAAATGGGACATGGCTGGTTTGGCAAGGTGAGACCTTTTATAACCCAAGCTATACTGTAAGGTGTCCCTTAGAAATCAGCAGAAAAACTCATGGAGTTGATATTAAACATAGTACAGTGTAACGTGGTTGTGATCTCATTATGAGCTACCGGTTAAATGAACGGTTTTAGATAAATAGCACACAAGTGTTCACTCTGTGCTGCCAGTTTCACAGGTGGCAGGTGTGAGCCATTTCCTCAGTGTTAATGTGCGGTTCGGGCTGGCTTTCAGGTTTTGCTGGGGGAGGTGAATGCTGGACTCAGCACCACACAGGTGGTGGTTAAGGAGCTGAAGGCCAGTGCCAGTGTACAGGAGCAGATGCAGTTCCTGGAAGAGGTCCAGCCTTACCGGTACACACCTTTCCTCTTATCTCTCTAACCCCATTTATTTTACTCACCCCCCTCATCTTATGTTATCTTATGCAATATTTATGACATTTTTGCCCTTACATCTCTCTTGGAGGCACACAATGAAACAACATTAATGATATCTCTTATTTGGAATGTTTAACTAAACTAACAGTTTCTCATGTGAGCAGTGTTTTGATGTTCGAATGTATGGATCTTACAGGGTGCTCCAGCATCCAGCCCTCCTGCAGTGTCTATCCCAGTGTTCAGAAGTCACGCCATACCTGCTGGTTATGGAGCACTGTCCCCTGGTAAGCCACCAAATACCAGGCACTTCCCTTACTCCGAGGTGGTCTGCCTAACCCTTTAGAATCTATACTAGCGGTCAACAGCCTTTTGAGATTAAGTGGCATATTATATCCATTATAATATTGAAGCTGACACTTTGGTAAGCCACAACTTTGAAATGCTACAGACCGATCCCATCTTAGGAACTCTTTCCATATAATCAGACTTTTGTTCTTTGCTTGTGTAAGTCTATGGAGAATCTGTGTGTTTAGAGTATTATAATTCTTTTTTTTTTTTTTGAGTTGTCAGGTCACTAAAACAAGGAACCCAGAGAGGATGCATGCTTTATTTTGCATACAATTTTTCAAATCTTTATGTAAATCTTGATAGGTTCATGTTGTGTATCAACTGTAATGTTAATAACTTTACTAAAATTTCATGTATGTATTGATTTATACTATGTAGTTATTCTAAAGGTAATAGTAAATAAAGTGTTCACGGTACAACAAGGGAGGAGGTTGTCAAAACATTAGGAACAGTTCTGATCACCATCAAATGTGGCTTTTCTCTTTTTATTTGACTACATTTTTTCAAATTTCACAGTCTTGGCAGTTTTAAACATTTTACTGCATCATTCAACAATTTAAGAAAAACAGCATTGATTTTAACTGAAAAGCATGCAGTGACATTTCTGTAAAGCTGGTTTGAGCATACAAAAGGGGACGGAGCTTAGCAAAAGGGTAATTAAACAGCTAAATGCTCCCTCTGCTGGTCATATTAGAAATTGTGCATTGGCACAGTTTGCACAGCAAACTAACAGTAATGGTACCAGAATTACAGTTTAAGGTGGCGAGCTGAATGATAACACACATTAGCATTCATGCGTTGTTCTTATGATTGATGTTTACTTAATACAGGGAGATGTTAAAGGATACCTACGTAGCTGTCGGGCCACAGACTCCGTGACCCCTGACCCTTTGATCCTTCAGCGGATGGCATGCGAGATTGCTTCTGGTCTTCTGTACCTTCACAAACACAATTACATTCACAGGTCAGGATCCACTAGCCTTTGGCCTTTTCCCTGAATATTGATTCTTTTAGATATTTTTCACCCTGCCGCTCACTGGACGTCCAGCTCTGGTGTCTCCTGGCAACAATATCCTGGTGCTGCCTGAGTACATGTCACAGACTCCAGCATCAGTGATTTTGTTGCTGGGGGAAAACCCCTCGCTCAACAAACACCATCAGTTATTTCTTAGTCACCCTTGAAGAAAATGTGAGATGACACTACAGACTTCCTTTGTCATGAAAGTTTGCCAATGACAGGAACTATAAATGATGCAAACATTGCTCCACTCTGTCCTGTTCTCAGTGACCTGGCTCTTAGGAACTGCCTGTTGACCTCAGAGTTGGCAGTGAAAATTGGAGACTATGGCCTCAGCCACAGTAAGTACAAGGTGAGTCTGTGCAGGCTTTTAGGATTGCAATCATGCTGATCCTATTATTTTGACATTGTCTCAGTATTTGTTCATATTCAATATCAATGCATCCTTTCCCCCATTAGGATGACTATTATGTAACAGCAGATCAAATATGGGTTCCTCTACGCTGGATTGCCCCAGAACTTATTGATGAAGTCCACGGCAATCTCTTAGTCGTGGACCAAACCAAGGCCAGCAATGTCTGGTGAGAAATAATTTAAAGAAAATCACTATGACAGAGGTTCTTAATCTTGAGGTCACATGAGATTACATGATATGTGCACTAAAATGTAACCTGGATGCAAAGGTGAACTCAGCATAACAATCAGGATACCGTAAATGGCCAAGGCAGAACTAGCACTTATTTGGATACTAATTTTGGGGTAATATTTGGCTTATCCAATAGGAGATAAGCATGCTTTCAATAATAATACTAGACTTTGACAAACTTCAGCATGACACACAAGCTCAACCACTTTTAAAAAGGTAAAATTCCTCACATAATTTGCAGCCTGTGATATCCTGAAGTATATTTCTTAATTCTGTATGGGTTCACAAGAACTTTGGAATAAATAAAGCCATAGTTGACCAAAAAAAAAAAAAAAAAAGGTAGAAAACCTCTGCACTGTGATATACTGACATATGTGTGTAAAATTTAAGATCCAGAATTTAAGAAATATTATATACTTTAAACTAATTTTCTTACTGACCAATTGACTCTTTGCTATGTGATTTTAAAGTTGTTTGTTTTTTGACCCTGCAGGTCACTAGGTGTGACAATATGGGAGTTGTTTGAACTGGGGAACCAGCCTTACAGGCACTATTCTGATAGGCAGGTTTTAACATATGCTGTAAAGGAACAGCAGCTCAAACTGCCAAAGCCACTGCTGAAAGTGCCTCTGTGTGAACGCTGGTGAGTCGTCTCACAAGTCACAATCATTGTTATGAACCGCCCATCCCCTTACGTCTGCCAACCATGACTCCCCCAACCCCCATCACTGCATTCAAACCAATCAATGTTCCCCTCCAGAGACACACCCACAAATCACTTTTCTTTTAAATACATATAAAGCAACGAATATTTTCCAACCACAGGTGCTTCTACCAGTCATTTTCTCTGGCAAGACCAACAAATCAATACTGCTCAAATCCACTGTGGTCAATCATTAATTCTTCCCCTCTGTAAGCTCATCAATCATACATTTATCTAGTCCTGGAAGCACACAGTCATTAATTTTACCCCCACACACTTCAATTATTGTCCATTTAATCAAGAGCAGTCATGCATACAACTATACCACTCCATCTCCTACAGGATACTAAACAATGAATGACCATACTTTAAGACTGCAAGGCTACTATCAGCACCGTGGTCAACATTTGTTGTATTAATATGTGCTTTATAAATAAATTGAACATTGAACATACTATCACGCTAAACCGTCCGTATTTCAAATCATCACTTAATGGGTTTCTGGCTATTGTCCATACTGTACTAGCATCCATAGTACAAGTATCCATAATACAATAATATAATAGAGCATCAAATCTGTTCTACTCATACATCATTAGGTGCCAAGAAAAGAAGAAATGTTGATATCTGCATTTTTTAAGATTTTGGAACTTAAATATAAAATTAAATAACGTTTTTGTAGGCAATTTGGTCCAACTAATCTATTCTAATCCTTTACAATTAACCAATTCTGTTTCTGATAGATATTAGTTTGGGGTCTAAAAGATTTGCTTTTCTGTCACATGTGTGAGCAGGTATGAGGTAATGCAGTTCTGTTGGCTGCAGCCTGAGCAGAGACCTGTCGTGGAGGAAGTCCATCTACTGCTAAGTTATCTGTGTGCTAAGGGTGCCACTGAGGCTGAGGAGGACTTTGAGCTACGCTGGAACTCTCTCAGGCCAAGTCTGGGCTCCAACAGCTCTCACAGGACACCTGCACCTGAAGTAGCTTCTTCTACTTCCTCTTCATTTCCTCTACTTGAACACTTCTCTATGGCAGACAGCTTCCAGTCTGAGAATGGGGACGACATATTGACAGTAACTGAGACCAGCCATGGGCTCAACTTTGAGTATAAATGGGAGCAGGCACGAGCAGAGCAGCCCTACTGCTCCTCTTCAGCTAGTGGACCATTGGGAAAGAATAATCCCCATTACCAGGATGTGTACTACCCTCTTAGCAACTCCACAGGTAGCTGCAAGAGTGAGAGCCTCCCTCTCGGGGTCTCTCCATCCTACTATGAGTCAGACCATCCAGGGGTGGTTCCAGTGTTGAGTGCACACAGCCCCTCAGTAAGTAGTGAGTACTACATCCGCATTGAGGAACCAGTTGAGTGCAACATCAACTTAGAAGACACCAATCTTGATTACAGCCCAAGAGTTGAAGCCAGCAACAGTAACTTGTCTTCTACGGACAGGAGGAGCCCCATTGGGTCTCAGCCAAATGCCTACTGGTCAGCAGCTAAAGAACCCATCAGTAATGATTATGATTCAGATAGTAGCCTGAACATGGAGCCACTCCAAAGAAGAGTTCCAAGCTTGCTAGAGACTGACCAGTCAGAAGTGTATTTCTCTTCTAACGACAGGCAGAACTTACAGTGTGAACAGTCACCTCAAGCAGGGCCAGATGTTCATTTGATAAGAGGGTATGGTTCAGACTCTAATCAGCAGAGAAGAGGGTCAGGAAATCTCTGCCATAGACTGGAGACAGTACAGGAAAGCCCTCTTGGCATTTCAGTCTCTCTTAGTAGTCCCAGCTTGGCATATTGTGATCCATACCTTGAGTCCAACCAGAGAACTGCAGAAAGAAGTATGGCCAATGAGGCCTATTATGACATGATGGGCCCCATTCAAAAGAATGTTCCCAGACCCCACTACATGAGTATTGATATTGATGCCGGCGATGGCCTTCTTTTGGGCACAGGGAGTCCCAATCCAGAAGATGATGATGATCTGTTTTCTCAGAACATGATGACTAACTGGAACTCCAACCACTCAGCAAACAACAACAGTTTAAGCGATCGTATGCAAGCTGTGGGTTTTCGAGATGCATACCTTGATTTACGTCACCCAACACCCTCTTCTCATGTTGAGAATTTGAAATCAAGAGTATTGGAAACAAGCAACAGTTGTACATATAATTGCATTGATTCTCTCAAAGTCCACTCATACATGGAAGCCACAGATAGTACGCCCACCACTAGCAACCCTCACACTGACTCAGAGGGTGGTGAGTACCTACATTTATGCCCTGAAGGTACTCAGGATGTTGAATCATCTTCCAAATGTCATTCTGTCACAGAAAGTCAGCATATTCATACACGGCAGAAGATCAGTGCTCATAAACATATCAAAAACAATACATCAGACTTCCATGTAGGAGTTTACAGCAGAATGAATCCATCAACTCTTCCAACAGATATTGTAGTGACTAAAGAAAACATGTTACTCGAGACAAGGATATCTCCTGCACAAAAAATGAAACTTGGGACAGATGGTTCTACTGGTGTGTATGTAAAAATGGTGTCATGCCCTAAGGATCTCCCTAAGAGTGTCTCAGAGTGTAACCATTTAACAGACAGCGGGATAGTGCCCAACAACTCCAGTATCAGTCTGGTGGAAATTAATGACTGCAGTGATGACTGCACTGACATCCCCTCTGGAGTCTTTGCAGATTATCCTTTGGACTATGCAGAGGTGGGCAGTATTGAACTGACTCATAGACCATTACAGAGAGAGACTGGTACTAGACATTGTGAGGACACAATTAATCTTGCCTCTAGCAGCAGTCCATGTGAGGCCTTCAGCCCTGATAGTTATCACACATCCATTCTGCCGAAATCCCTAGACAGTGGCTATGACACAGAGAACAATGAATCCCCAGAATTTATCTTGAAAGACCTTGAAGGAAATCCAGCCCTTAGCACCAGTGTAGAATCAGACGAGTGTGACATGGTGCTCCAGATGGACCTAGATGAAGATGTCAATGTAATGCTCCTGCATCCATCCAGCAGTCATCTACCACTGATCAGCCTTGGTGAGAGGAATCAGTACAGAGACTCTGCTTATTTTTCTGACTATGACATGGAGAACGACAAGAGCCCCAGTGAAGGGGGCAGCACCTTTTTCAATCGCCAAGACGAGGATGACGTCTTTGAGCTCAAAGCAGAAAAGGACGGCTCAGAAAAGACAGCTGGGAAAGAAGGACATAGCATGGAGAGTGAGAAGAGAAATAACATCTCTGTGCTAAAGGACAACAATTCTGCCCTTCATGCTAAACAGTTTTGTCTTAAAAAGACAAATCCAAATCTGTGTTCATCACCTACATTGGTTCCAATGATTTCCATGCTTTCTCCCTTTCCTCCAGAGATGGGGGGATGCTTGACCAAGGAGTCCACTCCAGATGATGGTATTGGGTTGGAATCTGATCACTCTGCAGAGGAACCAAACTCTGAATGCCCTTCCTCCACAGTGTCTGAAGGTTCCTCCTCAACACAGGAGGCCTCGGGTGTGGAGGAGCACTCTAATGGAGACACCAGAGATTTTTCCTCAGCAGAGTCACTTGGCTCGGACTGTATCATAGTAAACTTCAGTGGGGAGATAATCCAAGCAGAAGAGCAAGAGGCCTGTAACAAAGTGGACAATCCAGAGCTTCCAAGGGAAGGACACAATGAGGAAAAAGAAGATGAGGATTCAGTGGAAGGTGGCATAGGTCAAGCTTTTTCAAGATCAAAGCGTAATGATTCCTTGGAGAACATTCTTCCAGCCTTGCCAGAAGACCTTGATGTCCCAGCTCCACTGGGGAATGGAGAGGAGGCAGACGAAGAGGATTCTGAGGATAGTGACGAGTCTGATGAAGAACTTCGTAGCTACAACATACAGGAGCAGAGTGAAGAGAGTGATGAAGAGTTCCCCGTAGTCCCTGTCATTGTGAGCGACCGTAGCAGTGCACGGCATCTACGCAGCCTCCTCAAAATGCCCTCCATACTTACACAGTCCTTCTGCGATGAACTGGAGAGCAAGAAAAAAGCTGTGTCATTCTTTGATGACGTCACTGTGTTTCTGTTTGACCAGGTTCGTAGAATTATCTCTTGTAGTATTGAGGTAAAACATTAAGTAGCATGCTACTTTCTTTTCTTTTCAGAATAATACATTGATTTGTGCAATGCTAATTTGACTCACAGTTTGTGTCTTGCTGTGTACCGATGCAGGAGAGCCCCACGGGTGAGCTTGGGGACTACAGTTTTCCTGTGGAGGCAGAACCTAATGGCCAGGCTTCAGAGGTGGAGCTGCCACGACCCCAAGATAGGGTCACTGCCCCTGAGGATTCACCAGGAAGGAATTTCTTAGAAGAAAGTGGGTGTTCAATAACAATTCTTCTAAATTAGATTAGATTTTTGCATGGGTATTACCTCTCGTTCAGTGAATTTCCACAAGCCTCTCACCCTAAACAGGTGGTGCATTTGAGTGGCAAGATGATTTTCCATTGATGCAGAGCCCTTCAACATCAGAACCTGGCTCTGAAGAAATCACCACACCACCCAACTCTCCCGTCAAGTCTCCAGATGAAAAACCAGCACCAACGCTTTCTCGATTTAGTGTCTCTCGTTTCTCCATTACGCATGTGTCTGACTCTGACATGGACTCCATGGGAGGTCAGTTCAGCTCTGTACTTCTTCACATAAACACCTTCTTGACATAATTTAGGAATTTGAGGGCTGTGAAATGCTTTTAAATTTGAGTTTATTCATGGTTGACACTGGAAGTTAACTAGCTCTCTCCTTTCGTCACACAGGTAACAGTGAGAATGGAGCCCAGGAGTAAAGGGGTCATTAACACATTTAATTAAAGAGATGTTTAGAACCTGTATGGTTTGATATGGTCTGATCAGACTGCGGGTTCTCCTGTATTGCTATCTTTTTGTTGTTTTAAACGTGCTGGACGAAAGGGTCCTGTTAACCTGATATGCTGTTTGGACACAGTGCCTCGTACTGTAGTGGATTAGCCAGCCCCTTCCAAGTGTTCCTAGACAGACGGTGGTTGAGTGACAGTCTGTCGAGGACAACAGTTATAAGAACAGAATCTGTATAACAGAACATATTTATTATCTATGTATTAAAACATGACGTATGAAGATTATAACTTATTTGCACAATTCAGTGTCAGTATCATGCTGAAATCATCTTTTTCTTTTTACACAACTTATAGGAAACAATACAGACACAACGCTGCTCTCCTCATTTCCTTGTCATGCCCCATATTATCAATAAGTGATTTAGAGTCTGAAATATCTGTCTTAGTGATTTACATGTTTCAGCTTGACCCAATGAGCTGCATAAAATAGAGTGCAGGATGTAAAAGAAAGACCCCACTTATTATTGAGGGTTCAAAAATTATATATATCTGAGCCCCCTACTACAAGCTGCTCAAAAGTGATATTTTCTATATTTGACCACTTTTAAACTTTAGCTCAGGGGTGTTATGGGTATGGTACAAAAGTATTAACAATATAAACTATCATGCTTAAAAGTCTTCATACTGTCTGCTGTTTTACTTTTTTTATGCCGAACAACGTTCCAACAAAAACTACCTGGACTTTCATTATTTGAACCAAGACATCTTTTATACATCTTATAATCAAGTACATCCAAATCAAGATCTTATTAAAGTACAGTTCAATCATTAACAGGCTAGTTCTTCTCTGGTTAGATCTTTAGATTCCTAGATTTCTATTTAAACATCCAGAATAATTTACATTATAGTACTTGTTTGCTCTAAGAATGACAGTATTGCAGGCGAGCGGGTAATAAACCATCTATTTTTTTTTTTTTTTTTCTCAACTAGTATGGTAGCTTGCATATGGGTCATTCCTGTTATGCCGTTTGAAAACTTATAAATAAATAAAGCGCTTCTATAATGGGTTTTCAGACTTTCAGAAATATCAGGCACTTAAACACTTTAAAACAAATCTCATGTGCTACATTCTGAGTGCAGTCTGATTCAAATCTCATTCAAAAAGACGTCTAAACTTTGGCATATCACAGTCGATGACGAGACCTGTAACTTGCATCAAATATGTCATAAATGCCTCTTGACTGCAATTTTTGAATGTTTAAATGAGTGCAAGATTTCACTGTTATCAGTCTGTTCTTCACATAAAGCTATTGTATGACTTGGCTACATTTATGGTGCTTTTACCGTATTTAAATCTGAGAATTCAATTCTGAGAAAAAGTAAATGATGACAGAAGTCTTTGTGTTTATGATTTTAGTTTTGAGTTTAATATTTCATTCAGTATGACATACTATAAATACAAATTCTCAGCATAAGAGGAATGACCCTTATGGTACTGATGGCGATTAGTTTACTGGTGCTTGTCAGGATCAGAACTTTAGGAAGCCTGTTACTGCAATCCGTCTTGGGCATGAATAGCATTTGATTTGAATTCAAGAGCTACAGGAACTGACAAACCAGTGGGTTATCACAGTTATACAACTTCAGCTGTGGTACTCAAAGGCATAACCAAGTTAAAGAACAAAGAATGACCATCTCGTCTGTGAACAAAATCTGTTACAAACAATAATGGCAGCTCCTGCAGATCTGATCCTCCTTCTGTGATGATGCCTCGTCTCAGAAGTGTTATTTTTGTTAAATCCAATAACAGATAGATGTTCAAAAATATACTACAAAACAATTCAGATGGTCCAGATGGCATGTGGACCTCATGTGTTTCTACAAGGTTCTCATTTTGTCCCTATATGATCTGAGGTGTTACACTGAGAAAAGTTGTGACCTGTTTTACACGATGATCTGTTTAAATGTAAAGTACAGCTGTACCTGTCATGCTCTGCCTTGAATCACTGGAGCCCATACACATTTGTGCCAATGCTGTAAGTCACAATCACTGCACTGTACCCTCGCTTTCTCGCTGTATGCCTTTCAAAAGTTTTATACTGTGCTAAACCTTGTGGCAGTAGGTACTTTTTCTCATTCAGAGCATCAGTGCTTCATTCGGGTGTTTATGGTTGCCAAAGAGAGGTCAAATGAAAGTGAACTGAGTGTTGAATGTAGCTTTGAGGGGAGAAGTCTGTTGTTACTGCCTCATAGCTGTCGAACTGTATTTCCTCACGACTCATGCCTACTGTACTATTCGAAAAATAAACCAAACTATAGTTTCTCCTTGTGCCTGTGACCGTTATTAAAGATTATTTATGCATATGCATGAGCTCTACAAGGCTAAGACCACTTTAATTTAAAGGGTTAGTTCACCCAAAAAATGAAAATTCTGTCATTAAGTACTCACCATCATGTCGTTCCACACCCGTAAGACCTTCGTTCATCTTCAGAACACAAATTAAGATATTTTTGATAAAAACTGATGGCTCAGTGAGGCCTCCATTGACAGGAAGTTAATTTACACTTTCAACGGCCAGAAAGCTACTAAAGACATATTTAAAGAGATCTGAAATACTTGAAAAACTTCACTTGAACTGAAGTTTTCCAGCATGATTTGAGATGATCCAAAAAGTAGCTTGAGCTTCGGTCGAAGAAATCATTTCCAGGTTGAAAGATAAAAAAAGCCACATTTCCAATGAGATCTCAGTCATTTGGACCCCATTGTAATCTGAATATAATCTGAAAGTGTGTTAGTGATCAGTTTTCATTTCATTTTTTTTTTTATTTCAGAAAAGACAAGAATGTGCACATACATTTGCAGTTCTCCATAAATAGGAATAAACAGAAAAGCCAAAACAAAAACAAAAATGGGTTTTAAAGCTGATCAGACAAAATCTCTCTATTGAAGAATCACACAACATTCCCACCTTCCTCAAACAATCCACAGTAGACGCCCTATTATAAAACATGCAGTTCATATCAGCATCTAATCTACCTGATTTTGTATCTTTCCTGTAACATGAAGTCATTTCAAAGGTTGTATATACTGTACATAATGGCTTTTGTGACTGGTCTAGTTCTTTTCAGTCTCTCAAGCAGAAACGAACCAAAAGATATATTTACAGAACCTGCAATTTAATATTTTCACTACTACGCAGCAAGTCTATTTTTGATATTTAATAAGCAGTATTGCTCAGTATGTGGAAAAGCAAAATAAACCCTCTTAAATCTATAACAGTCATTGAAATTTCTAAGAAACAAAAAAAAAAGTACAGTAGAAGCAAATAATAGTATACAAAAATCAAATGGAACAACAAAATATCACATAAAAGCAAATCCCTTTACTTACACCAGTGGAGTTACAGATATTCAGAACCGCATTACGCACAAAACAGCAGGAAAAGGCACAGTTCCTGTGTCAGTGCTGCTTGCATGAGAAATTGCACTATATATATTGCATCTAATACACTGTACAGATCTCTGCATAGACAGAGAATTCACAGAGGCATCACTAAAACATTAGCAAAGCATGGTGGTCTGTTTAATATTAATATCAAGACCCCTGCGAAGAGGTTTCATCAGCTTTCTGAAATGAGTGTTAGAGGCATGTGCCACAAAAATGTTTATAACAGACAAAAAAGAAAGGCTTCCCTATAGAACTGCATTTATAGAAATAATATCTACGAATTACTCACTTTTCTTACATTTTCACATTCATTCAAGTAAAATATCTCATATTTAAACAGTCAGGCGTACACGTTCCCTCCAAAAAAAAAAAAAAAAGCACATTCAGTTTGTTAACATGAAGAAACCCCCTTAGAAAAGCTGTTACCTTTTGAAATACGTGAATTGGTGGTTAAAAATACCGATAATTATGTAGCTACAGAGTTAAGATCATTACTCTAATCCTTTAAGGGCACAACAAGCTCCATGCCCTGTGGGTAAATGCATGTGCTCTGCCTCCACATGCTGTTGCAATGACACAGACAGAACAGAAGAGGGCGGTATAGCGCACAGGCCACAGCACGGCCCCTCTAGTAGTAGAGAGGAGCGGATCGGTCGTCCATGATGCTTGGCCTGAAGTAGAGCTCCAGGGAACGGTCACTAGATAGAGAGGGGGTGGAGAACAAACACGGTCAGTACGCCCACAACACGGCCCGTGCTAGTGACCCACTGAACTCTACGACACAAAAACATCTTAACATCTACTGCACTTTGATTTGGGATACAGAAGGAAAGTACTGCTGAAAGGCATACGGTGATTCATTTGACATATACTTATGAACAGGTATCTGGAGAGGAGTCTATGAAGGGTGTTTGGAGCAGGCATGCAAATGGAACAAGACATAGTTACTTCTGTCAGCATTGATAGAGGCATGCAAGAGTTAGATTCAGGGTTACCTCCAGCGCCAACACCATTTCCTGGCAACCTATGACCTCTCTGGCTGGTACGAACTACAGCTCACACACAAAAAGCCAAGGACCAACCAGAGAGGCAGGTGGCGGCATGAGACGAAACAGTTGTGAAGCCCTACTGCCCGTTTAAGCCCAACAGCGAATGGGAGTCGAAAACAAAAACCAAAACAAAAGAATAAAACAAAGGGCATGATTGGTTTGGCTGAGCAGCGATGGAGGCAGGTGACTTACGGAGGTCCTGCAACACTCAGAACCGGGACAATTCAGGACCCAAACTGGAAGGTAAAGAGAGTCCAGGGGTTTGTACCTGAGATCTCAGCTCAGCTATGCATGGCTACATTTCCACCGCATTCACATGACTGTTAGTGTTGCGTACGATGGCCGTACTGTAGGTTACTCGCCCTGTGACATGGCACGTTTAGACTGGTCATGGATGACGTCACAGTCTTATGTTCGTAGATGAGTAAATAACGCACTTCTAGAAATGACATGGGTTCAAAATATAGTGCAAAATGAAAGGTCTGCCATAGCAGTTTGATTAGGAGGTCCGATTAGTAAAGAGATGTGTATGGAAAAAACAAAGAACTCTTGAAGAGCACATTTAATTATCAAATCCCTTCAGTTCTTGAAATAAAATGCATGCTTAGAAAACTGACACGTACATCTCAAATAGATCAGATCTTAGAAGATAAGGTAGAAGAAAAAAGGCGAGCAGGCAAGCACAGCCACAGAAATACACGGACAGGTCACGTATTCATACAGACACAACATCATGATGCACAAACACACAAACATTACGCTAGATTAGAACTGTGTGCTCTTCAGGTTCGTGAAATGTCGGATTTAACCTCATCTGGATTTTATTTGTGGACGACCTCGCCTTGACAGTAATGTGGGTGCAAGTGAGAAAGCCAAGAAATTGAAGAATAAACTTGGGGTGCAAGATTAGCCATTAATGGCCCGAAATTGAACAGTACATTTTATATTTACAGTATATACAGTACTGTGCAAAAGTCTTAGGCCACCACCAGCTTTGTTGATTTAGCAATGTTTTAATGACCATCCATATTTATTTTTCGGTCTTTTTACAAACAGAAAATACAGGAAATATGTACACAAAATGTAAAAAAAAATAAGAACAAAATGGTTTAAGCAAAAATCAGTATTTAGTGTGACCTCCTGGACTTCTTCCAGTTTCTCAAAGATAGGGTGACCAGATTTCTCATGCTGGAATACGGGACGAGTGAGTAAAGGGGTGGGCAATATGACCATGATATGAGAAATTTTATTTCACAATAAATATATATTTATAAAACGGTTAGTTCCTGTCCTTGATTCTGACTGGTCAATAGCTGTTTTATTCACAATAAAACACGGTTAGAGCGCTTCACCCAACGGTTCTGTGTATCACTACACAACACCCTTAACAACCACTCTTAGCAACGTAAACTGTATGTTCTCAGTTGATATTGTTCATTGAAGCTCACTGTATTATGTAGAAGAGTACTGTGAGAAGGAGATCAATTGAGCGAGTTCATTACCTGCATTCAGATTTAGCATTTTCCTTCAGGTCAGTCCTATGTTCATAATAAAAAAATCTGTTTAAATGTCCGCTGCAATATCTTGTCCTTTTAACAGTTAAGGGATTTTCCCGTGACTGACAGCGCTAGTCAAAGCATTTGTCAGTTGCGTCTTGTTCCGTGTTCACAACAATTCAGTCTTTTCAATGTAAAAGTCTTCGATACTGACTGACACACTCATAAAGACAGTCTTTGCTGCCATCTAATGGCGTAATAATGAAACTTCTGTTGCTGTTCATGGTCAGGGACTATTTTTTCTGGCGGAAGGAAGGCTTTTAGTGATTTTACTTCATGAAAGTTAAATTGATGCATATTTTTGGCTTTAATATTTGTATTGTGAGGTAACCGTTTTATAAAAGCAATAAGGTACTGGAGGCTAGAGCTGTATCATGAATAAGAGAGCGCTTCTGGTCTGTGTCAGTGCGATTCCGCCTATCTCGCCTTCACTAACAGCAAGTTAATCGATAACGAGTCGTGATTGGATGGTAATTTTGTTCTAGGACGAATTGATTTGGCTGTTCCCACGTGACAGAACACTACTAGGCTACTACTACTTGTTTTATGATCACCCAATCATAACGAAATTTTAGGAAAGTTGAAATACGGGACAAAACATGTTTTTTTTTATTAATAAGCCGAGACACTAAAAATAGAGTTGAAATACGGGGCTGTCCCGTGAAAAACGTCTAGTCGTCTGGTCACCCTACTCGAAGAACTTCTCATCATATTTTGAAAATTTTCTTGGCCTTCCAGTCCTTTTCCATCCCATTTAGGTTTAAGAAAGCTTTAGCCTACAGCTGTTTTTTCCCCCCTTCTTTTTCTGTTTTTTAATGCTGCATACAAATTCACTGTATTTTCTGGTTATGTTCTAATAAAGAGACTGAGAAATAATTATATATGGTCATTATACCATTTCTAAAACATCTAATGGTGGCCTAAGACTTTTGCACAGTACTGTATATATATATATTTTTCAAATAACATCATAAAACTATAAATAAATATCACAAAAAAATAACTTAGTTGGCTGTAGGTGTGCAGCACCCATTAAAGCTCAGGGTGTTTTTTTGTTCAATGCAGAAAATTGTAAATTCAAGATGACAAATTAAAAATCATCAAATGCTCATTTGAACAAAAGTTTTATTAATATATAGATATTTATTTATTCTTTTCGTAAAAAGTCACCATACATTCAAGGTCAATGTTCACTAAGTTCCTCCTCAGCATGCATATTGTGATTGTTACACTGATTTCTTGTGCATTTTTCCTAGTTTGTCTATTTTCCAAGAAAAAAAACAAAGAAGAAACAAAAGAACATCAACACAGCGAGGACTACACCACAGCTCCAGAGGATCTGTCAGTCAGCATCCTAAAACTGCACGGAAACATACTACAATGGGAATGTTTTAAAGACATGGGCTGGTGGCACTTCAATATGGGCTCAGGATAGGCTAAAATGAATATATTCATGAAATATGATATATATATATATATATATATATATATATATATATATATATATATATATATATATATATATATATATATAAAACCTAATTGATATTCATAAAAAAAAAAAAAGTATGTTCACAAAGGCATCATTTTAAAAGGCCCGCACATCAGCATTGTCCAATGCATTGAAATCTAACTCACATTTGATTGGCTGAAGTGGATGTAATTGATTAAAAAAAAAAAAAAAAATTGATTACTATATTATAAAGAAAAAAGTTAATTTTGGTATTTTTGGCCAAAAAAAAAAAAAAAAAAGAAGTAATATACATCCCCACACTAATCCATCCATTTGTAAAAATCAAAATTGTTTAACACACTTCATGAATATTTGAGAAATGTACTTTGTGAATTAGGTCACATTTGTGAATCATAATGTCAAAATATTCATTATAATACTATTCTGATCCCATACTTTAAGGTGTCTGAGGCAGGATAATGGGGTATTTTTTTGGGGTAAAGGTTTCTGCTCAGAGCACTTTTCTTTCATGCATGTAGGGTGAGCGGACGCGTGCCGGTCTGGGCGATCGGCACAGTCCCACCCGAGTATTTTGAAGCTCATGCGACCTTCACTCTAGTTTCGTAGGTCCACTCTCATTTGGCACTTGTTTAATGAGGGAAAATTTCAATTTTCCTTCCAATCATTCCAATTTCTTCGGTGAATCGGAGGAAAATCTAAGCTGCTGTTGCGGCACAAAGCGACACAGCCTCTGGACCAGAGGAGCACCAGGTAATACATGAGGGATTCACAAAACGCAAATGCTCTTCAAAAACACACAGAGAGAGTACACTCTGCACAACTAAACCACAAAGAAGAATTTAAAAAAACAAAACAAAAAAACATTCCTCATTAGGCATGAGGCTCCCATCACATCTGCTTAGAAAAAAACACTCAGCAAGAGCTTCAGAATGAGGAGAGCTGCTCCAAAAGACTAAATTTGCTTTTGGCACTTTTACATGAGGATGTCATTTTAAAAAACAACCACATAGCAAAACTTGTGCTCATGCATGAAAGACGGGAAGTGGTAAGCAGTCTCTTTGGAGTCCACAGCGATGTCATAGCGGCGTCACTACAGGCGAATCAGAGTCCGTAAAGCAGCGAGACGAGCAGTTGGACTGCGTTCCGGTCGTTCTTCTCAGAGTTCCCCCCCGACCCACCACACGCGACCACCACTATCGCCCCGGCAAGACGCAGGGAGGAAGAGAGGACAGAAAGGAGGGATGAGACTGGCCCCTTCCATTGGAGGAGGAGTGTGTGGAGGCAGAGCTTAAGAGGGGGAGGGGCTAAGGGAAGTAGGGGCGTGGCCCCTGTGCTATCCGGATCTGTGTCTGATAGTCTGTCTGTGTTCACACTGTCGAAATCAATTTGCCATCGGAACTGTGGAACAAAGAGAGAAGGAAGCTTGCCAGGTCGGACACATTCAGAGAGAAATGAAGAAAAGACAAGACAGCCACAAATGGGCAGGAGTGAAGGCTGTAGGGGGATTATTCCTCAACCTAAGGGGGTTTAACCTGTCTAGCATCAAACTACACTGCCAACTTCAGTTTGACAAAGGGATTAAAATTGGTAAAAGGTCAGGTCAAGTTTCATATTAAAGCTATCTTTATTTTGCCAAAAAATAATTCAGCTTAAATACAATTTAAAGGGTTAGCTCACCCAAAAATGAAATTATTTTAAATTATATTTAAATGAAATTACTCACCCTCATGTCGTTCCACACCCGTAAGACCTTCGTTCATCTTCAGAACACAAATTAAGATATTTTTGATGAAATACTAGAGCCCTCTGACCCCTCCGTAGACAGCAATTTAATTACGACTTTCCAGGTCCAGAAAAGAAGTAAAGACATCGTTAAAATAGTCAACGTGATTACAGTGGTTCAACCTTAATGTTATGAAGCAACAAGAATACTTTTTTTGTGCGCAAAAACAAAACAAAAATGACTTTATTTAACAATTCTTCTCCTCTCTGTTAGTCTCCTACGCTGTTGACGTTGTATAGACAGTGCAGTGCTTCCAGGTTCTACGTCAGAACACCGAGTCATTATTGGTCGGCTCCTGTGTCAGCATTACACGCTTACATCGTGGTGCTCACATGTACAGCGTCGGCCAAAACTGAGCCGGCGTTCTGACGTAGAACCAGGAAGCGTTGCAACGCAAACTGCGTAGGAGAATGAGAGGTTAGAGAAGAAATTGTTGAATAAAGTCGTTATTTTTGTTTTGTTTTTGGCGCACAAAAAGTATTCTCGTCACTTCATAACATTAAGGTTGAACCACTTTAGTCACGTTGACTATTTTAACAATGTCTTTAGTACCTTTCTGGGCCTGGAAAGTGGTAATTAAATTGCTATCTATGGAGGGGTCGTATTTCATCAAAAATATCTTACGGGTTTGGAACGACATGGGGGTGGATTAATGACAATTTTTGGATGAACTAACCCTTTAAGCTTCATCTACAACAACAATCTTTTGACTGTTGTCATCAAATCGTGTTTACAGTAATGCACTTACATTTGGCATTTATGAGGCAGGGCATTGCGCTGGAATAAATGTTATAGTTTACAGATACCTTTACAAAAGTATGGCTACAAATTCACTCTTATATTATCTCGCGATTAGGCTAATGTAACTCCCGGTATTTTGATCTTCTTCAATCTTCACTTTCTCACCTTCAGATGGTCCAGAATACTGCTGCTAGGCTGTTATCATCGGCCAAAATATGACCATATATTACACCAATCCTAGGCTCTCTTTATTGCCTCCTGGTTTATTTTAGGATCCAGTTTAAAGGATTAGTTCACTTCAAAATTAAAATTTCCTGATAATTGACTCACCCCCATGTAATCGAAGATGTCTGTGTCTTTCTTTCTTCAGTTGAAAAGAAATTAAAGTTTTTGAGGAAAACATTCCAGGATTTCCTCCATCTACACGATCCCATACGAGGAATAAGGGTCTTATCTAGCGAAACAATCGGTCAGTTTCTAAAAAATAAAATTGTATATACTTTTTAACCACAAATGCTCATTTTGCACTAGCTCTACGGCACGCCACGCTTTACATAATCACATTGGAAAAGTCACGCGAAAGTACTGCAGTAGGGTGAAAAACTTTTTTTTTTACCTTTTTTGTAAAGGCCATTTGCTCGGTACTTCTACCTACATCACGCGTGACCTTTCCAACGTGATTATGTAATGCGTGGCGCATCGTAGAGCTAGTGCAAGATGAGCATCTGTGGTTAAATATCATTTAAATTTAAATTTAAATTTTTTTTAGAAAATGACAGATTGTTTCACTAGATAAGACCCTTATTCCTCGTCTGGGATTGTGTAGAGCTCTTTGAAGCTGCACTGAAACTGCAGTTTAGACCTTCAACCCGTTGGTATTTGTTGAAGTCCACTATACGGAGAAAAATCCTGGAATGTTTTCCTCAAAAACCTTAATTTCTTTTCGACTGAAGAAAGACACACATCTTGGATGACATGGGGGTGAGTAAATTATCAGGAAATTTGAATTGTGAAGTGAACTAAGATAGTGTTGTTTGTTTTTAATGACCAGGCCCCATCTTGCATTTATAATTCATAAAAAATATTTTCATGACTATAGAAAAGAACAACAAAAACTAGTAAACATAGTAACTTTTGCTACCTGAACAGGCTGTTATATAGAGACCAACACGAGTAATATTGATAATGTATAACCAGAAGTTTATCCACTTGAAACACTTGTTTCTATTGTAAGTGCATTAGTGTACACAGTTTTTGTTTGTTTTTATAAACTGTGGGACGGTTTTGAACTATTATTTGCTGTAAATAGAGTCAATAGAAGTGAACTGAGTCTGTTTTTAATTGTCAACTCAACTAAAGGCTCCTAGAGACAATGACTTCAGGGCACACAGACTGTGAGCAGCTCTGATCCTGACCTTAATGGATCACACACACAGTGAGGTTACAATGAGGTCAACAACGATGCATTTCACAATCCAACAGCTCATTCGCTCCACTCACAAAAACAGACAGACAGACACACAACCTTCTCTTGTCAAACCATTTACAATTCTCAGATAAAACAGGGTTGGTCTCCCAACAAATATCAGCACTACATTGCACATTTAGCATAAGCAAGCAAGAGCTAAGAAAGGGAAAAATACAGATATTAACTACTATTCACTAACAGAGGTTTATAATTAGCAGTACAGTTTTGGGATATACATTCATAAGACTGATTCTTTATCAAGTGTCATTTCTGTTCATTAAGAGCCGATCTTACCTTGTGGCAAACTGACTGTCATAATCCTCTAGTGCTGGCTGGAATTCGTAAAAACAACATTTCAGTGCGGCTTAGAGGCTTATTTCTAGCTTAAAGGGAAAATATCCAAGCGTGCATCAACAAAGTGTATTAAAGGGACAGTTCACACAAAAATACTAATCCTGTCATCATTTACTCACTCTCATATCGCTCCAAAGGGAAAGGATACATTTTTTATAATGTTTCAATTGTATTTTCCTACAATGAAAGCCGAATGTGATGGCGACTGTCAAGCTCAAAAATTTTGTTTTTCACTGAACATGCTGTATATGCTGAAATGTGAATGAGATTTGATAGATTTGTACTAATGTACACAAATCATATGAATCACTTCTATCCTATTTTTGATGCATTTTTTGCCCCTAATCAACATGCTTTCGCTGTATGGAAAAGTGAAGCTCTTTGAAACAGCTTTTGTGTTCTGCAGAAGACAGAAAGTCTTTTACGTTTGAAACAACAAGAGCATGAGTAAATGATAACAGAAATTTCATTTTAGGATGAACTATCCTTTTAATTTGAAAATCATGCATGTTAAGAGAGTCCCACTGCATTAGCAAGCTTTAGAGAACAGATTAAAGAAGAGCTGACATAAAGTTCACACTTTGAGCAGAGTTTAAAGAGAATCATAGAGAAAAATTCTCAAGAAAGGAGACATCAGTGAGAGCTTCGTGTCTAATGCTAACGTGTGTGTGTGTGTGTACCTGTGCGAAGCCTGCCATGCTGTAGGGACGTGGTCGAGTCTGTGTTAGGCTCTGTGCCAACAGTCGGGCAGTCAGACCATAGTCAGGCATGGGCAAAGACATGTCCTCTCGCTCCAGCAGGTTTCCTGTGCTGCTGCTCTTCCCATGGTGAAGACTACAGGATGAAGGTCAGTCAGTCAGTCATCTTTACACCTGCCATTAACGTGTTTTGTATTCGGATAGTTTTTCACTGGATTGCATTCACACCTTTATTCAAATGCCACTCCAGTAGATTATAATTGCAAAATGAAAATCGTCAGTTACACACACTATTGCTCAAAAGTTGGGGTTATGTAAGATTTAAAAAATAAATAAATGAATACTTTTATTCGGCAAGGATGCATTAAACTGATCATTAAGTTATGGAGGCTTGTTTCCGACACTAAATAAAAAAATAAAATAAAAAAGGTAATTCTGACTATAACTCACAGTTCTGACTTTATAACTTGCAATTCTGACTTTATATCACACAATTCTGACTTTATATCACATAATTCTGACTATATTACTCACAATTGTGAGTTCATATCTCACAATTCTGAGAAAAAAAGTCAGAATTGTGAGATAAAAAGTCATAATTACCTTTTTATTATTTATTTCATGGTAGAAACAAGCTTCCATTTAAGTTGATTTGTTTATAATATAAAAATTATATTTTGAATAAATGCTGTTAAATTTTATTCATCAAACCATGCTAAATAAATACACAAAAATATGAAGCAGCACAGCTGTTTTCAACATTGATAAGAAATGTTTCTTGAACAGCAAATCAGCACATTAGAATGATTTCTGAAGAATCATGTGACGCTGAAAATGATGCTAAAAATTAATCTTTGCCACAGGAATAAATTACATTATACAAATAGAAAACAGCTCTTTTAAATTGTAATAATATTTCAAAATATTACAGTTTTTACTGATTTTTGTTAAAAATAAGTTATGAATAAGCATAAGAGACTTCTTACAGAAACATTAAAGACTTACTGACCCCAAAGTTTTGAGCTATGAGGTTTCGTTAATTATTAAGTTACCTCTGTCATTTAAAATGTGAAAAGGTAATTTAATGTGTTTCCTTTCTATATGAACTCCTCAGTAAAGGATGTTATAGTGATTAGAAGTGAAGAAATTGGAAGAAAAGGTTTTAAAGCGATTTATTTCGGGAGAGAAATGAGCAAACAAGATTCCAACCGTATTCCAGTGAAATATTTTGATTAATAATCAGATATTGTTGATTAAATCAGGTGATTTAATCCAAGCGCAAGAGAACAATATCTGTTGTCTTTCAAATCGCCAGAGAAGAAAAAGAAAAAGCCCACACCTGCAGCCCACTGCTCAGTCAGTTAAAGTGACATACTGTATATAATTGTTTTTAGTGTAACCTCGTATTTCTTGTGTAGCTGTTAAAAAGATTTCCCTTTTGACCTTCATTAAAGGGTTAGTTCACCAGATATTATTGATGAAATCTGAGTATCTGATCCACACATAGGCAGCAACTACATTCCACCTTTTGTGGTCCAGAAAGGCATTAAAGACATCGATAAAATAGTCAACGGGGCTATTGGACTACAGTGGTTGGACTACAGTGGTTCAACCTTAATATTATGAAGCGACAAAAATACTTTTTGTGCGCAAAAACAAAACTAAAATAATGACATTATTCAACAAATCTGTCCTCTGTCATACTGCTACGCTATTTTCTTTGCAGAGCTTCAGTGTTTACGTCCAAACGGCGGCTCAGTATTGGCCGGATCTGGTTACGTGAGCAGCATGACGCATGCGTGTGATGCTGACGCAGGATTCGGCCAATACTGAGCCACCGTTCAGACATAAATACTGAAGCTCTGCAAAGAAAATAAAGTAGCAGTATGACAGAAGACAGATGAATTTGTTGAATAAAGTTGTTATTTTTGTGCACAAAACGCATTCTCGTCGCTTCATAATATTAACCACTCTAGTCACGTCGACGGTATTAATGATGTCTTTAATACCTTTCTGGATCTCAAAAAGTGCAATGTCATTGCTGCCTATGTGTGGATCAGATACCCTCCGATTTCACCAAAAATATCTTAATTTGTGTTCCGAAGACAAACAAAGGCTTTACAGGTTTGGGATGACATGATGGTGAGTAATAAATGACAAAAAAAATTCATTTTTGGGTGAACTAACCCTTTAAATGCGGTCAAATCCATCTTCCAAATGCATGGTTTTAGTGAACTGATTATGATCTAATATCTTTGCTGAATTTACTGTATACCTGGCTTTTAATGTGGTCAAGTGCTATCTGACCATGAGCCAATCATTGGAAACATACAGTATGTTAATAGCAAATGTAAAGAGAGAAACACATTTTATACCATTTCAGGGAACTTACTTGACTCTTAACTTATCGCCATCACTTTCAGGCAGCACTCGAGTGTAGGAAAAAGGAAACCATCCACGCCTGAAAGAAAAGAGCTTTTCTTTAGAAACTTGACATCCATGATGTCAATGTGAAGAAAAAGCATAAGTGAGATATATTTAATATCTCAGTTTACTTAGAAAGATATTCTTCTAAATAAAAAAAAAAGAGATTAAATGGAGACTTTTGCTTGTCTCATTCATCTCAGATTGAGAAAAAGACTCTTTATCACCCTAACTATTTGCATATTATCTATAAATAATTTTTTATTTCAAAATATTTAAATAAATACAAATATATAAGTAGTAAAAGAATGTATAGAAATGTGTTTAATGAGATTTTGCAGTCGCTGCTGGGCACTTTGAGACATTGTTGAGATCTCTTTTGAAACTCTAAAGGACACACATGGGAGATTATTAGGCTCTTTTTCTCAGGAGAATAATCTGAGATGAACAGTTTAAGGGGCCCTGAAACCCTAGCGACTATCTCAACTTCATTTGCAGTGCTTCATGGGATGCGTGGTTCATTAAAAACTTGTAATGTGTCTATTCAGTTCTGTTGCTAATGTACAGAATATATCATTGAGTGCTTACATCTTGTTTTTCTCATTCTCCCCGTAGTGCCAGCCATCACGAGCCTCTGGCACCAGCAGGGTGATGATGTCTCCTTCAGTGAAGCTGAGCAGGGTGCTGTTGTCACCAGCGGCGTGGGAGAAAATGGCCTGCACACGGGCGCGTCCGTTCTTCTCCAGACCAGCCGCCATGGAACTTGACCTGGGCAGAGTTCGTGTCTCTCCTAAAGAGTGAATCAACTATTAATAATAATAATAATAAAAATATTTCCTTCCATTTTTATAGAACTTTTCTCAAAATCAAAAGCATTTTGTTTGTTCATGAGGTTGTGTGGAATGGTTGGTTTCTCTTACCCACAGTGGTCTTGTTTTTAGCAGGCTGAGGCCTGCGGACGGGCAAAGTGTTGGAATAGACGTCGCTGACCTGTCTCTGGGGCTGGCTCTGCGTTTGAGATTGATTCTGTGGGGAGGGCGGTCTTCCTTGTGAGACCCCTCCCTCGTTCCAGTAGTCATCTCCATGGACCCCTGTCGTCCCGTTCACCAGAGACATGCCATCAGGACCCATTAGCCGCTGAAAGCATAAAAATCACCAAGTAAGCGATGCCAGACACTAATGGTCGACCAATATATTGCCTCTGCCAACATTTGGCCTTTTTTTAATTATCGGCATTGGCCGAAAAGTCTTTCCTTTACTTTTACCTTTATTTTGAGAGCGTGTGAGACTATATATTTGCGTCCACACCAACGAATGATAACGGTCTGTTTATTCTAAGCTCACACGCTGCAGTTTCAAAGTGTGTGCAACATGTTTTTGCTGTTCTTGTTGCATTTACACAGCTTTAACCAGCAGATGTCCTCAGCATGCTATGTTTCGAGTGAATAGCTAGTGTAATCGATCTAATCAACAGTGAATTTAGCTGACAAAGTCGATATAGTGGAATAAACTAGCGCTGGATTGCTGAGGTAATATAATGATCTCATCGTTAATACTACTCAGAATTTATTCTGAGAGTATGACCGATTGTTTTCCATGTATCCATTTTCTTTAAAGTATCCTTGAAAAGGGGGTTTGACTTGTTTGACGTGTGACAGTGGTGGCTTTTTCTGGACTTCGGCGATTAACTTCTCTGCAACTGCAATGTTATCTGCCATTTTAAACGCGCGAGCCCTTAAATTAGAATGGATTCTGATTGGCTGTCAGAGTTTTATCATTCAATAGCTGGGAAAAAAAATCGTTCTGAAAGTGATCCCAATGATATCGTTTCTCTGTATCATTATCGTTATAGCTGTGGTGTAGAAAGTGCTATTCTTTTATATTCAGAACGATTTTTAGAACTATATCTTTATCGTTATCTTTATAGTTATCGTTCTTAGTGTGAAAAGCATACAGAGCTTTATTTACCATAATTACGACATGTCGTGAATTGAATGCAGCATAACTCCAACCTTAATCAAACACACCTGAACCAGCTAGTCAAGCTCTTCAGGTGTGTTGAAGCAGGTTGGAATTAAACTTGTGGGTGGACAGTGGGTCTCCAGAGGCAGGGTTGAAGACCTCTGCATTATTACATTACATTATTAGACAGAACTGAGCAAATGGTATACAAAAAAAGTGTACTCTATGCATTTGTAGACTGCATAAAAACGTGTGTAGTCAGTGCTTAATGGTCAGTCTATGTGAATTGGATGCGGACAGGAGAGGACAGACACACACAATCAAGAAACCTCCTCCAAAACACATGAAGCCACACACGCACAGCTGCTCTCGGCAAAGCGTCACAAGTGACGGCGTTAAACTACCTCATGTCTCAAAGCACATAACATTACACAATAATAAACGTAAACAGCTGGTACCTGACTGCTGCAGATAATTTCGGTGTTGATACTGTTAACATGGAAACGCATAATTCTGAGTCTGAGGACGGCTCCAGTTACAACGTCACGGGTTGCCATCTTTTAATGGTAGTTATGGTGTGAACGCAGCATAAGCTCGTTGTTTTGATTCGGTAGGAACTGTAAAAGGTGGCTGCTGTTTGTTTGCGGTGCTCTGTGACTGACGTCTGTCTACATAAACTCTGCATAGCATGAAACATGCTGATGACATATGATGTCTGCACGAACAGGGTGCATTAGGGTATGTAAAAACATACGTTGACAGGAAGGTAGGACTTCATATTATTTCATTCGGACTGAATATAATAATTGGATGAACGTTTTATATTCCTACGCCTTCCACGGATGATATACATTTATAAAAATACATTTAGACAGTGATTGTTATCAGGATATGAGGAGACTTTCAACCAGTATAACAAAAAATGTTTCTATAGAGAATCACCTATTGCAGCTTTAAATGGTGTGATATCGGCATCGGCCATCAAAAAAAAAAAAAAAAAAAAAATTCAATCTCAGTCGGCCACTACCAGACACGCACACAAAAGGCTGGGTTTTAAACCAGCAGACAAGGCCACAGACTTCTAAACAAGCTCTGTGATATACGAGTATCACTAGAGCGTTAGCGCATTATGGGTGTAGAGGCACAATTAATATTGTGTGAGCATTCTGCTCTAGCGAGGGGCCACTCGACTAACTCATGCCTGCAGACATGAGTTTTAAAGAGGTTGAATCATCCTACGCTCAGCTAATGCTTCAGTATGCAAATGAACATTTACTTTTCACATCAGGATATGCTAGGCTTGAAATGCCATTTTTTATATTGTGACTAACAATCAATGCTTTATGTTGTGAAACGGATGGCAAGTATTCTTTACTAACCCCCTGATGGCCCATGAAGGCAGCTAGTTCGGGGGGCACGGGCAGCGGTTGCGCTCCAGGAATGGGATCTGAGATGACCAGGTTGCCCTTGGAGGAGTGCAGAGGGCTGGAGAGGAGGGTGCTTGATCCAGAGGTCATCTGCTGGGCGAGCAGCATGGCCCTGTCGGGCAGCTTGTTGGGGTCTGAACAGGCCTGCTGCCACACCGGGATCTTCTGGGTTAACAAGTCCTTACCCTACAAACAAAATGGGAAAGAAAGGGATTGTTTAGAATAGCATTGGAAAAGCTTGTCCATAAATGGTGTGCTAAAATGTATCTGAATGAGGAGAGAGAGAGATGCCAGATGTCCTCTGTTGGCTTTACACTACACTTGCTCCTCATGTAAAAAAATTACCATGGTAACTGTAGTTTCTGCCAAAATACCAGAGTTACTACAGTTATTGTTACTACTTCAGAATCGTGACTAGATTTTTACACTTTCAGAAGAAAATGCGAGTGGCTGCCTAGATGTTTCAATTATGGTTGCTGAGGTGTACTGAGTGATTCTCAATGGGATTTTATAGTGTTCTATGTTGTTGCTAGGGTATTCTAAGTGGTTTATTGGGTGTTGCTAAGGTGATCAGAGTGTTTTGGGTGTGTTGCTATGGTGTTTTAGGTGATTGGTTGGGGTGTTCTGAGTTGTTTTTATTGTGTTGCTAAGCTGTTCTGGGTGGTTGCTAGGGTATTCTAAGTGGTTTTTAGTGTGTTGCTAATGTGTTCTGGATTTTGAATGTGTCAGAAAAGTGTTCTGAGTGTTCTTTGGTGTGTTGCTAGGGCCTTCTGAGTTATTTTTATTGTGTTGCTAGGTTGCTATGGTGTTATAAGTGGTTTATATTGTGTTGCAAAAGTGTTCTTTGGTGTGTTGCTATGGTGTTCTGGGTGTTTTTAAAGGTGTTCTTAATAGTTGTTTGTGTTGCTAAGGTGTTCTGGGCGATTGCTAGGCTGGATTGTAGTGTGTTGCTAAGGTGTTTTGAGTGTTTTTAACGTGATGAGGTTGATTGATAGGGTATTCTGTCTTGCTAGGATGTTCTGGGTCATTGTAGGGTGTTCCAAGTGGTTATTTGTGTGTTGTTATGTTGTTCTGAGTGATTGCTAGGGTGTTCTAACTGGCTTTTGGTGTGTTGCTAGGAGTGGTTGTTTGTGTGTTGTTAGATTGTTCTGAGTGATTGTTAGGGGGTTCTGGGTCATTTCCGGGTGTTCAGAGTGGTTGTTTGTGTGTTGTTATGGTGTTCTGTGTGACTGCTAGGGAGTTCTGACTGGTTTTTGGTGTGTTGCTAAGATGTTCTGGGTCATTTTAGGGTGTTTCAAGTGATTATTTGTGTGTTATGTTGTTCTGAGTGATTGCTAGGGTGTTCTGGGGCATTTCCAGGTGTTCAAAGTGGTTGTTTGTGTGTTGTTATGGTGTTCTGTGTGACTGCTAGGGAGCTCTGACCGGTTTTTGGTGTGTTGCTAAGATGTTCTGGGTCATTTTAGGGTGTTTCAAGTGATTATTTGTGTGTTATGTTGTTCTGAGTGATTGCTAGGGTGTTCTGGGTCATTTCCAGGTGTTCAAAGTGGTTGTTTGTGTGTTGTTATGGTGTTCTGTGTGACTGCTAGGGAGTTCTGACTGGTTTTTGGTGTGTTGCTAAGATGTTCTGGGTCATTTTAGGGTGTTTCAAGTGATTATTTGTGTGTTATGTTGTTCTGAGTGATTGCTAGGGTGTTCTGGGTCATTTCCAGGTGTTCAAAGTGGTTGTTTGTGTGTTGTTATGGTGTTCTGTGTGACTGCTAGGGAGTTCTGACCGGTTTTTGGTGTGTTGCTAGGATGTTTTGGGTCATTTTAGGGTGTTCTGAGTGGTTGCTAGGATGTTCTAAATGGTTTACAGTGTGTTGCTAGGATGTTGAGTGTTTGCTACGGTGTTTTGAGTGTTTTAGTCTATAGTTAAGATGGTCAGGATGTTTGCTTGGGTGTTCTGGGGGGCTTTTCAGTGTGTTGTTAGGTTGTTCTCTGGTCAGGTAGTTGCATGTGAAATGGGTCCTGCCTGACCACCTTCACCGTTTTGACCCTAAGCTTTTTGACTTCTGTCTTTTGCTTCAGAATTTTAACATAGCACAATCCTTTCAACATATAATTCACCTCACATCATAACAGTTAACGGTCGATTCGGAGCAACTGCTGATGGGTCTCTCACATCTCGGACCACTTACAGTACAGCTCACTGCAGTGTGGGTGAGGGGCCTTCGTCTCCGTCCTACAGCCCACTCCTGGTGACTCACGCACACAACACACTCACGGCTCCTGATTCTACCACACTCGCTCTCTCTCTCTCTCTCTCTCTTCAGCGCGCCCTTTCTGAACTCTTCCCACACACGCCTCCGTACTGATTAGCTACTGGACAGGATGTTCTTGAAAACGAAAGGCTTTTCTCCGCCCCTCCCTACAGCTTCAACGTTCCCAGAAGACAGCACCACACGTCTTGTCCGTGATCAGGGTTTATGGTTTAGTCAGAGCAAGTTATACATTAATATACATTATTACACAAAATAGCCACGTGCAAGCATCTCTCCAGCACACACACACACACAGATGTAAAAAGGTGCATTTAAGTTAATTGCATATGGGGTGGGACCACCTGCAGATCTAAATAACTGCTCTACATGCAGCACGATGTGGTTTTACCGTGGGGAAGTGGCTCCGTTATTACGGAAAATTGATATGTCAGAAATGGCGTGTATTACTTCATAGGCACTCTTGGAACACAGACAATTGCAGGGGAGAATAAATCTCATCTTTGCAATAAGCCCAAACAAACTGTGCCCAATGGAGACGGTAGTGAGGGGTGATCTTTGGGGATTGCCATGGCAACTGCTGCTGTCTTCAGCCATATTACAGGAGAGACTGTGAAAGTACATTTGTGGTGATGCTGTCTATCTTGTACGGCAAAGGAAAAAGCATCTGTCTCTCACCTTGCCATGGTAGGCACTGCTGTTCTTGGCCACAGCACACTGACGGTCCACCAGGAAACAGTATCTCCTACGTTCCTCTGAAAGTGCAGTTTTGTAGCCCTCTGCAATGAAGGTATCCAGCTCACTCTGTTTACTGCTGATGGTCTCAACGTACTGAGGAAGAAAAAAACAATTCGTTTCTATGGTGAACATACAAAACTCATACAAAAAGCTTGCATATACATTCTTAAAGGTTCTTTAATGGCCTCTTGAGCTTCCTCAAGAACCATTTTTGCTGTTTAAGGTTCTTAAGTTGGCTATATGATTCTTTGGAATCTCTTATGCTGCATTTATTTGATCAGAACTACAGTAAAATGAGTAATATTGTGAAATGTTATTACAATTTAAAAGATTAGATTTGATGCCTAAGAAACATTTATTATTGTCAATGCTGAAAACAGTTGTGCTGCTTCATGTTTTTGATGAATAGAAAGTTCATAAGGAAAGAATATATTTGAAATCAAAATCTTTTTTTAACATGTCTTTACGGTCACCTTGCTGAATAAAAAGTATTAATTAAAAATATTAAGTATTAAAATAAATCTTACTGACCCCAAACTTTTGAATAGTATAATGTAGTAATAGTAATTAATGAATACAAAACAAACACACATCCTCATTCATACCAGGATTTTTTCCCCAAAATTTCACCAATAAATCACCTTTTTCTGTGCTTAATAGAAAATAAAAAGGGTGAATAAATGATGACAATGTTCATTTTTGGGTCAACTATCCCTTTAAAAATATTCTTGCTTGGCATAAGGCTGTGAAACTCTTTTTGGAACCGATTAAGAACTTTATGCATATATTTTGCAAATAATTGATTACTATTATGCCTTACAAAAACGATTGCGACAATACCATGGTACTGAATGATTATCATATTAATGCATTATTGCACTACAAAAGTGGTGCTGTTTTTTCAGTGACTGTGCTCTAGATTAAAACATGAGTAGGAGAGCTGTGAATATATGAATGTGTTTTAGATGTCTGTGCCATAGTTTTTCTTATGAATACTAAAAGGATCTTTTCTCTACCCGCTCTCTGCTGATTGGTCCATAATCACCTTGCCATCTCCCTCTCTCACATCCCCAGTGGGGACTCTCAGCTCCCGGAAATGTCAGAACCATTACAGAACTCATTATCTCAACACATCCAGGTGTTTTAGTGCCCTATTCCAATTTACCCACAACAGGACAAGGGGGACTCCCCATCGCCCCCTGGTATCATCAGGCATTTCGGTTATATTGGCATAAATGAGACAAGTGATGGGAAAAGCATTATAATGAGAGAAGTACTTCAGACACCATCAAGAATCAATGATAGGAACTACTTCAAATAAAAAAAGGACTTATAGAGGGAGTGAATGCAGATGAATAAGTCAGAGTCAAAAACCTAATGGAGCAGAAAATCTCCTACAGTCACACGGCGAAAGCTCAGATGAAGATTGGGATGTAAAATTAATGGATTGTAAAACCAGCAGGAAAGAGTTTTATAGAGAGATTTGATGGACTTCCATCTACTTGGATCTACACGGATCCCGTGGACTGAATTATCTGAAAGAAGAACTTGTTGAAGAGCATATTTATTATACGCAAGATAAAACACAACCATTGTTCACGACATTGCCACAAAATGCAAGGTCCTGACTGAATTGAGTACATGCAGTTAGAAGTCATTACCACAGGTTGGCGCTAGTTTTACACTGATGGCGACTGGTTTACATGTGATGAGGAACAACAGAAGATTGCATTAAAGACCAAATAAGTATATGTTTTGTGGCTTTTAGTCTGTCATCTATATGCTAATGTAATCCACAAAGTTGACAAAAGTAACTCTTAGCAGATATAGGTATTTAAAAAGTACTGTCTTTCTCTTCCAGAAAAAATGTCATCTCCTTTTAAGGATGTACTCACAATATACTCTTTCTAGGGATGTATTCAAAATATACTCTCTACAATGTCTGTAAATACTATAAATACAACCTGTCATTAGTAAATCAGGTTGTGTCTGGCTGTGACCTAATCTAAATGCAACTGGCTATTTAACAAAAACCACAGGCCCTTATCCCATCCCAAATTTCAGTCCCAACAGAAATATATTAGTGCATGAAAGAAAATGGCGTTCATTAAATAATTTCATGTGGTTATTTTCATTTTCCCCTTCAATAACTTCAAAAACTATTGTTTTTATTGAAGAACATACAGTTCCTGAAACTTAAGTAATCACAAAATGATTGTGGCTAATTTAATACAAAAAAATAATTATATTGGACAATGGAGTCTTTTGAGGCAAAAAGGCTAATGCTTTCAAAAGATTATCCAAAAATGATCATCATTTCATCATCATGTCATCATTTGCTCCCCCTCATGTCGTTCCAGACCTGTATGACTTTCTTCTGTAGAACACAAAAGATGATATTTTGAAAAATGCTGGTAACCAAACAGTTTTGGTGACCAATGACTATTCTTGTATGGACAAAAAACATCTCTCAAAATATCTTCTTTTAAGTTCCACAGAATAAATTATGTACATGTAGTCATGTAGCCTATTTACATGTTAAATGTTTTAATTTTACATTAAGGCCAAGTTCATACAGCAGGAGAATACGGTAACCAAAATCACACCCGTAAAATTTCAGGACTCATAACTGCATTCTTGGAAAACTTGTGCTGTGTGAACGGAACTGAACTGGACAACTAGTTTGTCATGTCTCATAGTGCGAGAGAGACAATCTGCTCTGTACAAACGTGTGTTGTGGGTTTTCATGTGTGGCTTCGCTTTTGGTAACTATGGCTGTGTTCAGACTGCAGTTAAATGTGGCCCCAATCCACTTTTTTTGCTCATATGTGACTCAGATTTGTTTTTGTCATGACAGTGTGAACAGTACAAACCACAAGGAATCTGATATTTTGGATTCTGATTCCCATTTATGTTCCTAAATCCAAAACAGGTCAGATGTTTTGTAATGCGACCTCATTCTGAACAGTCAAATTGGAATTCATGAGACTTTTACATCACTCTAGAGCTATATTCGTCACAACTCTGCGCTCATGGGAGTCACTTCAAAGATTTTACATATTTTCATGATATGTTATCACAACATTTTTTCTTTTGTCAAATCAACTTAGATAATGTAGTTCAGATAACAATATTTTGAGTTTCTGTTGATTAAATCAACCGCCTTCATTGTATTAACGCAGTACTGACACTTCTCTATTTTTTAGCTTTGGCATACCGCCAGTTTTCCTTGTGTACTGGCACTTCCGACATGTTGCATGTATGGAAGCCCACCGCACACTCCCTTTTTCAGGAACGTGTTTTGAACTGAGCCTCGGGAGTACCAACACTTTTACTTTTCCACTTCAAGCACTGAGCGTCGGCCAATAATGAGCCAGCGTTCAGACGTAAACACGGAAGCCTGCACTGCGTTCACTTCATCAACTGCATAAGAGAATGACAGAGGAGAGAAGAAATTGTTGAAAAAAAGCTGTTATTTTTGTTTTGTTTTTGCGCACAAAAAGTATTCTCGTCGCTTCAGAACATTAAAGTTGAACCACTGTAGTCATGTGGACTGTTTTAACGATGTCTTTAATACTTTTCTGCACCTCAAAAGGGGCAATAACGTTGCTGCCTATGTGTGCATCAGAAACTTGGATTTCATCAAAAATATCTTAATTTGTGTTCAGAAGATGAACAAAGGTTTGGGACAACATGAGGATGAGTACTTAAAGGGTTAGTTCAGCCAAAAATGATATTTCTGTCATTAATTACTCACCCTCATGTCGTTCCACACCTGTAAGAGCTTTGTTCATCTTCGGAACACAAATTAAGATATTTTTGATAAAATCCGATGGCTCAGTGAGGCCTCCATTGACAGCAATAACACTCCCTTTTTCAATGCCCATAAAGCTACTAAAAACGTATTTAAAACAGTTCATGTGACTACAGTGGTTCAACCTTAATATTATGAAGCAACTAGAATACTTTTTGTGCACCAAAAATAAAAAAATAGCTAATTTATTCCACAATATCTTGTGATGGGCAATTTCAAAACACTGCTTCATGAAGCTTCGAAGTTTTACAAATCATTTGTTTCGAAACAGTGTTTCGGATCGCCAAAATTCCATGATTTCGTTACATCATAAGTGTTTTGAAACTTCAATAGTTCACGTGACTGGCAGTTTGACATGCGCTTTGAAACAAATGATTCGTAAAGCTTCATGAAGCAGTGTTTTGAAATCACCCATCATTAGATATTGTTGAATAAAGTCGCTATTTTGTTATTTTTGGCGCACAAAAAGTATTCTAGTCAACCTTAATAATATTAAGGTTGAACCACTGTAGTCACATGTACTGTTTTAAATATGTCTTTAGTAGCTTTCTGGGCATTAAAAAGGGAGTGTTATTACTGGCGATGCAGGCCTTACTGAGCCATCTGATTTTATCAAAAATAGCTTAATTTGTGTTCCCAAGATGAATTAAGGTCTTACGGGTTTGGGACAACATTAGGGTGAGTACTTAATGATAGAAATTTCTTTTTTGGGTGAACTAACACTTTAACTCCCATTGCATGTTCATACAGACAGCATTTGAGACGCTACTATAAGTTGCTGTTTGAACGGGACATTTCAAGACTCACACCTGTGGGTAAATGCAGTGTGAATGTAGCCTTAATGTGGGAGGGCTGATGAAAGATTTGGCTGATCTAAAACTTCAAAAATTAGCTTGAGATCAAACCATAATTGGCAGAATCCCAGCAGGAGGTTGATAATTGGCAGAACCCCCCTGTTGAAGACCCATAGTCTTTAGCATTGAAAAATAGAGCATCACTGATGAATACGTTAAAAACATGAAACATTGTTCAAAACCCCTTTATACTTGCATAATTTGACATTTTCAAGCAAAATGATATTTCCTGACAAAAAAGAGAATGCATTAAGAAAGGGTCAATTTTTGGAGTTTAAAGGAAGATTCCTGCCTTGCAGAATAATACATTAACCAGAGATGCAGACTTGTTTTACAGCCCAGATAAAGCAGAATGTTTTTATTTCACCTCCAGAATAAAAATACAGATACAACTCTACTATGAGTCATAGAGTACTGCAGTGTGAAAGAGACACGGTGAAGTACGACAGCACAGGAGGTGAAATGAAGAAAAGCGCAACGGAAATATAGAACATGGGGAATGAGTGTTTGAAGAAAAGATTCATTAGAGGTCATGACAGCAGACGGCCGCGTGGACAGGCATGACGCGGATGACAGCCGTGCTGATGGAGTGATGGATGGAGAAGGCAGGACCCTTTGTTTCATATATGGAAGCTGTCAGACCTACTCAATCAGCCGCTATGAAAGATGTCACACAGGTCATGTGGCTTTAGCACGTTCGCTCTAGTTATTAGGGCTGGATAAAAAAAATATTGATTTCTCGATTTTAATCGATTCTTATTTTTACGAACCAATATCGATTCTTAAATCCCAAGAATCGATTAGTCTATCCTGTTTTCAGTTGATGAATGAACAGAAAATGTAGCGCGCCTCCCATCCAATAAATCACAATAATCTTTGTGCTTTGTTACTTTTGATATGAAGCAAAGTCTCAGGTTTCAAATCACGTCCATCTTATTATGAAATTCAAAAAATAAATACCGTTTTGGCGCTGTAAAATGTGGTATGACACATCGCTGTAGCGCCTCAGTTAGAGAGAAGCGGCAGCACGGAGTGCGTGTGAACTTATTCTCTCCGCTTTAATGCCAGTTACGGCGCGAAACAAATATGAATAAACATCTAAAGGTACGTTAAAAGATACAGTATACAACTTTCCAAAATCCGTATCATGTCACGTGAAATTGCTCAATCAGTGTTTCAACCGTGGAAAGACGTCAATAAAACTGCTTGTAAACACATTTACCTAAGAAAAACCATATTCAGTGACCATAAACTCGTTAGTCAGCTAGAAAATTGAACTCTAGAGGAGCACTCATAAATACATGCACCGTTACATATTCATTATCATTTTTAAATGTTCTTCAATATTTAATGAATGTTTGATTAAATCAGTTATGACAGCCAAGATTTAAATGTTCATATTTTTAAAAAAACAAATTGGAGTAGAAATATGATTATATAATTCTAAACTTTATTTATTATAAAAAAACATTATTGAGTGCAATTTAAGTGTTTGTATATAAATAAGTTAAATTTTAAACTTCAATATTATAGTAATGTAGTACCAACTGACTCCCATGTGTAGTTTACAGCATTAGTTGAGAGATTTTTTTTCCTTTAGAAAATTTGCCACGTATTGTATCTGATATACATCCAAAATAATCAATACAGAATCGAATCCAATCGAAACGACATCAAAATCGAATCAAATCGAATCGAAACGCAAGCATGTGAATAGAAATCGAATGGAATCGAATCGTGAAAATTGTGTAAATTCCCAGCCCTACTAGTTATCGATGGAGACAGTGCTGCACGGTACCTATTCTGGTGCCACAGTAAGATTTCAGCACCATGCCTTGATTATTTATTACCATACTGAATATTCAAGTAATATTCATCCAAAAGTATGATACACTACTATTCAAAAGTTTGAGGTTAGTAAGATTTTTTTAATTAAATAAATAATTTTATTCAGCAAGAATTCATTAAACTGATTATTTAAGACTTTCTGGAAAAACAAGAAAAGTTCTTTAGAACTTTCTATTCATCAGTGGATCCTGAAGAAAAAAAAAGGAGGATCATGTGACACTGAAGACTGCAGTAATGATGCTTTTAAGTTGAGATGCTGATAGTTTGATAGTCTGACTTCACAGATATTTGGTTTCAGAGTATAAAAATGATACAGTGTAAAGTATTTGCTCTGGCTCTTATTTTATATGATTTTGGTCCATTTTGTTCCATTCCATTGTTCCAATTGTGCTCCATCTGTGTCATCCGTTGCCACTGTACAAGCAGGATGTGGCGGTTGGGTGGTGTGGTATTTGTCCCGCCCCTCCACCACTGTGATTGGACGACTAGGTAAAGAGTGAAAGTGATGAGTACTGTTTGGGTTTTACCCAAGGTTTAAATTTTTTGGTAACACTTTAGTATAGGGAACACATATAAACTATTAACTACAACTTTTTCCTCAATAAACTCCCAATTTACTGCTTATTAACAGTTAATAAGGCAGTTGTTAAGTTTAGGTATTGGGTAGGATTAAAAATGTAGAATAAGGTCATGCAGAATAAGGCATTAATATGCGCTAAATAAGTACTAATAAATAGCCAATATTCTAGTAATATGCATGCTAATAAGTTAAAAGACCTTAAAATAAAGTGTTACCAAATTTTTCAACTCTCAGCATTCAGAAAAAGACGGCAAGCGATCAGCGTGAAACAGATGCTCAGCGCCTTGTCATGCTACATGCTGCTGTTTTTAAATATGTGGCGCTCTTACTGATAACAACTGAAACAAAATATGCTGGCCTTAGGAAAAATGCTTAGGTGGACATAGCCTATACTTTAAAAAAAAAAAAAAAAAAGAACATGATGCAGACCAATTCTGAAGCAGCATCATATCTCGCCAAAGGGAGGATACAGTTCCAACAACATGTTTCTTTAATTTGGAGAATAAGAAAAACACACTAAAAACAGCTGTGTTGCACTCTGGGACATGCTGAACCAGTCCAGCTGTACACAAGGTACATTTCTGTAACAAGTGAAACCGAAGACACATGTACTGCAGGGAAATTCCAGACACAGGTATTGCTATGCTTATGTTGCTGTCAACACTATCATGAATTCCTCTCCACAAAGCAACAGCTATTCCAATGAACTGCTCATCTACAACAAATACCCTTACAAAAGCACATTAAAGCAGTATTTTGATGTACATAGATTAATTATTCAGTGTCATGATGTGTATCATGTACCATGGTATTTTTTAGAGAATGTTTTTGAAAGAGCGTAGTTTCCACCCAAATACCATAGTTACATTTATTGTTTTTGAAAACTTGGTATTTTCTCTCCAAGATCCTGCAGTATCTAATTGACTGAAACCTCCAAAAGTGGTTGCCAAGATGACATTTCAAAAGAAAAAAAACTTGCACAGCGTGGCATTAAATATACTGTGACATTAAGACAATACCTTACACACCTACTAATTTTTGCGTTGTGTGAGGGTTTTCCATTTATTGTCAATATATTTCAAATCAGCAAAATGCATCATAAATTTAGCATATTTTGCTCAAATTACGCTAAAATGCAGTTGTTATCTTGAGTAACAAACAGGTGATGCATCTATCAAAAAGGCAATTTGCTTTTTTAACCCAACAAATCCTACAGTCTCATATTTGATGCGCACAATTCTAAGGCCATATATATATATATATAAGGCCGGAGTTCTAATTCATTAGTTGTCATGGTTTCTGATTAGATCTCACGTTAAAGTTTTGGTAGTTGTGTTCTTGCTTAATTTTTGACCATTCGTTCTGCGTCATGCATCATCTTTGGATTAGGCTACAGCCAAATTATTACTACTAAACTAATCAGTTACTAATCAATAAGTTAATAGCCAGGAAAGGCCAGAGAGTAAATATGTGTCTTAAGTCTAGATTTAAAAATAGCAAAGAAGGAGTACTTTTAATTTCAGGTGGCAAATGATTCCATAAGCGTGGAGCAGCAACTGCAAAGGCTCTGTCATTCTTTAATTTAAGACGTGACCGTGGGACATGTAGGAGAGCTTTATTGGCAGACCTGAGAGACTTTGGAGCTGAATTCAAATAAATAACATCAGAAAAATAAGATGGGGCTTGTCCATTAAGAGATTTAAAAACAGTCAGCAAAATCTTGAATTGAATTCTAAAAAAAGACAGGAAGCCAGCGAAGATAAGCTAAAATTAAATTTTTTTGCACTAGTTAACAGTCTATCCACTGTGTTCTGAACCATCTACAAATGTGCCAGTGAAGACTGGGCAAAACCAAGGTATAGAAAATTATAATAGTCCAGACGTTATGTAATAAATGCATGAATAATAATAGCTGCTTTTAACAACTGAGCTAATTTGTTTTTCAAAGACAAAGCTCAGAGTCAAAGAAAACACCTACATTTTTTTGCATGTGACTTAACATATGGGAAGAGATTGTCTGAGTAAATAGTTTCTTGTTTTGGAGCGACCAAAGATAATCACCTCAGTTTTATCATTGTTGAGCTGGAGGAAATTATTTGCCATCCAGCATTTAATATCCTCAAGACAATCCATGAGAGGCTGCAGAGAGTCTCTAGATTTTAATGGAAGGTACAGCTGAGAATCATCAGCATAGAAATGACAAGAGATTATATATTTTCGAATGATATTACCAAGTGGAAGCACGTACAGATTGAAGAGTAACGGCCCCAAAATAGACCCTTGAGGAACCCCACAGGATTGAGAAACCGATGAAGAGAAAAACTGGCCAATAGCCACAGCAAATGCCCTGGATCTAAGATATGACTCAAACCAAAGTAGTGCTGTATCCTTAAGGCCTACCCACTGTTCAAGGTACGACAGAAGGATATTGTGATCTAGCGTGTCAAAAGCGGTGCTAAGATCCAGTAAGACCAAAACTGCAATATCCCCAGAGTCAACTGCAAGTAACAAATCGTTCATCACTTTTAACAGGCTGCTTCAGTACTGTGATGAGTTGTAAAACCTGACCTGAGCCGAGTCCAAAACAGGGAGTAACTGTGACAACAACTTTTTCCATAATTTTTGAAAGAATTGCTCATTTTAAAATGGGGCAACACTTTGCATCAACATTGGGCTTTTTGAGCAAAGGCCAGCTTTAAAACTACAAGCTTTAAAAATGCAGGGACAATACCAGAGATTAATCATGAGGCAAAGTTGCAGATTTCATCTGCATCACTAAGTCTCTAAGCTCAGAAAAGGACACCGGCTGAAAGCTGTTCGAGGTAGCTGTATTAAATGAACAGTCAAGCAAAGTATTAGAGTGAAATGGAATAAGGGAGGATTGAATAAAAATTTCAATAAAAAAACCTAAAATCTTTCACAAATATTAGGAGATGGTTCTACTTTATAAGTTGCGTGAAGATTAATTATTGAATTTATAGTGCTAAACAGGATTTTAGGGGTTTGACGATATTTACTGATAATATCAGAGAAGAATTTAGCTTGTTTTCTGAAAATTCACCTGGCAGTTTCTAAAGATTTCAAATGAAACCGTAAGATTATCTTACTGTTTAATAAAGACAACCCTTTACCGTCTGCCATGCGGTTGAGGACAATGCCAGACCCACTCCAGACCCAGAGCCCAGTCAGCCTTCAGCCATGTGAAAGAGCCAGAGCCCACCACAGACCTGAAGCCCGATCCCACCACGAAGCAAGAATCAGAGCAACCGCCAGAGGCTACTTTCATAGCCTCTTTACTTTTCAAGCCCGATCCCAATGCAGAGTCTGTCCAGGTGTGTGAGCTGACATAAGTATCTGTGGATCCCTCAGCTCCACCTCAAGCCATCAAGCCCCGGACTCCACCTCGGCCCACCGACCCATCAGGCTCCACCTTGTCTCAACGCTCACTTGGCTCCACCTTGGTCCGTCATCCCTTAGGCTGCGCCAGGCTCTCTCGTCCCTCTGGCTCCACCTTGGCCAATTGTCGCACTGGTTTTACCTTGGACTTCTGAGTCATCAGCGTCTCGACTCTCCACCTATCCAGATCTTTCAGTGTGTTCATGTTTTTACTCACGGATGTCTGACCTTGACGGACTGAACCGAAGAAATTAACCAGTGAAGATTTCCACGTTCAAGACGGTGGAGCTTCAGAGCCACACCTACATATTATGTAACTGCCATGGACCAATGGTAGTTCAAAGGTGTTTACCACCTGGTTTGAAACTTTGTTTTGGCCTGATTTTGTTTGAAATTACATTACACAGTTTGTCCTTTGGTTTTCCTCTAAGTATATCGGGGCCTTAAAGCAGTGGTTCTCAACCACGAAGCTTTAAGACATCCACGAATAGTGTATGTTTTAAAATAACTTAAATTTAGTTATATAAACATAATCTTAATTATAATGCTAAAAAAAAAGAGATGTATAACATTAAACTAAAAATAAAAGTACTAGAGGTAACAATCAGCTTAGACAGGGGTACCTTTGAACGTTTTCTATAATGCAGCAATTTCATGTAGCGGATATAATGTGTGCAACACCAATGATTCAAATTTAAAATAATTTGTTGTTTGTCGATTTTGTGAGAGGAGACACACATTATTATAATGACTTGCACTGTTTGTTGCAAATATTCAGCTAAATGATTCCTTATTATAGGATTTTCTTTTTTTTTTTTTCCATAAGTAGTACATTTTCATAAATTAGCCAGCATTTGCAGAAAAGTGTTTTTTGGACCCTGGCTGTGTGCCGGATGGGAGGTGGAATCCCTCTATGTCTAAAGCAACACTCACGTGCTGTAAAGTACAAAGCCCTCTCTAACTTAAACGCTTCCTGCTGCGTGTCCCGCTGCGTCAGCCTGATATAGCCGCAGCTCCACTCGTTCCTCTGACATCAGCAGTCCTTCATCCTGTGGCACGGCAGCTTCCTTTCCAGCCCAGTAAAGCAACAATCCCTGGCTCTCTCAGGATAATTTTCACATGTGCACTAACAGCGCATGCAAGTGTTCTTCTGTAGATACTCTAATTGCTTTCCCTGAACTCGCTGAAGAGTCCACACCATTCAGAAGCATGACATGTCTGTTAACGTGTGATATTACAGCGAGCGTGAGCGCCGTAGACCTCCGCCGAATCTCATATCCCTCCCGCTGTACCTCAGACCACTCTACTGAACTGAATAATTAGCTAATTAGCATCTTCAGAGGGACTTCAGCGACTAATTATTTCAGCATCAACAGGAAGAGGAAAAAAAAGAACAGAGGACGGAGGTACAACAGAGTTGAGAGTGAGAAAAACAAAGTGCATAAACAGTCGGCTGAACACGCTCAGACAGAGCAGTCAATTCATGCCTGTTCATGGAGCTTTTCCAATGAATCACAATCCGTGAACCTCCAAACTACCATCACTCTAAGCAATAGCGGTGTGATTTACGGTAATATGGATGAAGTATCTGCATTTATGTGTGTGCGCACTCAGACTTTGCTTTATGCTCCCCTGGGCCTCTCGACTAAATCAGTTGACTTTTCCTGCTCTTGCTCAAGGCCACATTTCAATGAAAAAGAGTCTGAGGTAGAAAATGAGAGGTGCCCTGTTCTTTGGACTGAAGCAGGTATTGATCTTTTAGAAGCTCAGAAACATAAAATAACTCCTAATATGTCATCTAAATGCGTAATTATACAACTATTAATCTGATAAGCAGCGTTCATTGTCGTTGTAAAATACATACACACGCTTGTGACCAAACATTATATATTATTGTGGCATGTGACTGTGTTGCTTGGCAACTGTAAGGCCTGAAACTCTGAGCAAACTATTAATATTAATACATCAAACTACTAACTGAACATCTGTGACTGCTGTCATTTTATTAAAGGAATAAGCTATATTGTGTTATGGTGATTTTACCATGGGTAAAAGGGGTTCTTAAACATGACACTTATTGCTTCATTATGTTACCGATCTGATTGGATGAGACCGATTGGATTTACTTTAAGTAAATTAAAAGTAAAGTAGCTGTGAAGTAAACTAAAATAAAATAGCTGTGACTGTACATAAGTTGAGTTCTAGAGAGAAAAAAAAATCCTGCGGCAACAATTTAGAAGTAGCCCAATTCCGCAGGAAAACCGTGGACTTGGCAACACTGGTCACATGATCCTTAAGAAATCATTCTAATATGCTGATTTGATGCTCAAGAAACATTTCTGATTATAATCATCAATGTTGAAATCAGTTGTGCTCCCTGATATTTTGTGGAAACCATTTTTTTCTAAAAAAAAGCAGCATTTGTTTGAAAAGGAAATCTTTTGTAACATTATAAATGTCTTTACTGTTACTTTCGAATTAAATGCATCCTTGCTGAATAAGTGTATAAGAATTGTTGCAAGCAAAGTAATTCATTACCTTTTCAGTGTTGCCAAGTCAGTGGTTTTCCTGCGAAATTGGGCTACTATAACAGTGTTGCCGCGGGTTTGTTTTTTATGTCCGTGGGTTGAAGCAACGCCAATAACGTGATATTTAGCCCCTGGAACGCTAATTTTACCAGGGGAACCCCGCCAAAACAATGCGGATTTTACCCCACAGGATTTTTACCAGGTGAATCCCCCTGAAATGCGATTGGGCTAATTTTGAGTAGCAATTGGGCGGGTCTTGTTGTGAAAACCTGGCAACCCTGTACCCTTTGTAGCTTTAGTTTACAAAATCACAAAACTCTAAATATTTGCAGTTCTCTAAGACGAGTGAAGCTCCACCCAGCCTGAGCTCACTATCTGCAGTGCATCTGACATTAGACTGACACATTTACTGTATAAACTCCCAGCAGCACTGCATCTCAAAACTGCAGTCACTGACAGATACCTGCTCCTACAGGCTCACGGCCCGAGGGCAAATTCAGCCCTACATCTGACTGCGCTAACACTCAAGCAATATTAACTTTTGCTAATACAACCTTTACCTATAATGAAGACTTTTGTATACAGTTTTTTTAAAAAAAAAGATCACCCATAACAAAGGTGGTTTTCTTTTAAATATGTAAATGTGTGCTTGAAAATGAAGAATGAATTTAGTTTTTTTTTTTCCCAAAGAGTGTTGGATGGTTTAAAGGGTTAGTTCACCCAAAAATGAAAATTCTGTCATTAATCACTCACCCTCATGTCGTTCCACACCCGTAAGACCTTCATTCATCTTTGCAACACAAATTAAGTTATTTTTGATAAAATCCGATGGCTCAGTGAGGCCTCCATTGCCAGCAAGTAATTAACACTTTCAATGCCCAGAAAGGTACTAAAAACATATTTAAAACAGTTCATGTGACTACAGTGGTTCAACCTTAATATTATAAAGCGACGATAATACTTTTTGTACGCAAAAAAACATACAAAATAACGACTTTATTTAACAATATCTATGATGGGTGATTTCAAAACTGCTTCATGAAGCTTCGAAGCTTTACGAATCTTTTGTTTCGAAAACTCCCAAAGTCACGTAATTTCAGTAAACGAGGCTTTGTTACGTCATAAGTTAAACGTTTTGAAATTTCAATGGTTCACATGACTTTGGTAGTTTGATACACGCTCCGAACCACTGATTTGAAACAAAAGATTTGTAAAGCTTCATGAAGCAGTGTTTTGAAATCGTCCATCACTAGATATTGTTGAATAAAGTCATTATTTTGTTTTTTTTGGCACACAAAAAGTATTCTCGTCGCTTTATAGTATTAAGGTTGAACCACTGTAGTCACAAGAACTGTTTTAAATATGTTTTTAGTAGCTTTCTGGGCTTTGAAAGTGTTAATTATCTTGCTGTCAATGGAGGCCTCAATGAGCCATCGGATTTTATCAAAAATATCTTAATTTGTGTTCCGAAGATGAACGATGGGTGTAGAACGACATGAGGGTGAGTAACTGATGACAGATTTTTAATTTTTGGGTGAACTAACCCTTTGATTAAGCTGTGCATTGTGTCAGATAGAATCAAATAAGTCAAATAAGGCAAGAACTAACCATCTGATTGACAGGTGAACCAACCACGTGTCATTTTACTTCTTATAAAGGTATCACATGCATTATTTCAACTTAAAGGGATAGTTCACCCAGAAAAATGAACATTTTGTCATCTTTTGCTCACCCTCAAGTTGTTCCAAACCTGTACGAGTTTCTTTCCTCTGTTGAACACAAAAGATGGTTATTATTAAGAATGTTGGTAATCAAACAGTTGACAGTAGCCATTGACTTCCATAGTAGGAAAAAAATACTCTAGAATCAGTGGCTGCCATCAACTGTCTGGTTACCAACATTCTTCAAAATATTTTCTTTTGTGTTCAACAGAAGAAAGAAACTCATACAGGTTTGGAACAACTTGAATAATGAGAAACATTACCCATAGTTCAGTAAAGAAACTAGCAAATCATGTCAACACTGTAGCACGCACCGCCTCCCGTGAAGCACTGCGAATAACTGCGTAAGAACTGGGAATGATATAATGGGAGTCAGTCTCCCTATGCTCTCAAACGTCTGTCAGGATTTGTATATATATATATAAGCAGCTAAATGCATCTGTTAGCTGTGCATTTACTGAATGAGCACTGCACCGAGTCATACTGATTGCACTTATTTATACATTTTTCTCATTTATTATTATTTTAATTTAATTTAACATTAGTTTATTATGCATCTGATATGATTATGAATATTTTTAAATCTTTATGTAAAGCACTTTGAAAAAAATCTTTCCTTCCCATATTTTGCAATAAACAAACTACATTGGTTCAATATAAATCATCAATAGTTTTATATTCATCCAACATTTTTTTTTTTTTAATTCGATTATGTCATTTTCAGTGCTTATTGGGATTGTAGTCCTTTTCCTTATTAAAGCACAGCCTTGTAATTTTTCTTTTTCCTCCGATTTTCAAATTTTTGTTTTCCCTGCTTCAAATCAAAGTTTGTAATGTTATGATTCACCCTGAAGCTGGTTGGTTTGGTTCATGGCTATATTATTATTTTTTGTAAATCCCTATGGGAAAAATGAATGGGAAAACTACAACTACTGGAAAAACTACAACTACTGTATCTGTAGTCATTTTGTCTTTTTGATCAAATAAAAACTAAACTTAAATGGAAAATCCAAATAAAAAACAAATAATAATAATAATAATAACTTCAACTGTGATATAATAATAATAATAATAATAATAATAATAATAATTATTATTATTATTATTATAGTTATCATACAATAATATTCTAAACATAATTTAAATACAATAACATAAATAATAATAAAATAAAATAAAAACTAAACTTGGAAAATCCAAATAAAAAACAAACTGAAAATAATAACTTCAATTGTGATATAATAATAATAATAATAATAATAATAATAATAACTATTATTCTTATCATATAATAATAATCTAAACAATGACAATCTAAATATAATAATAATAATAATAATAATAATAATAATTATTATTATTATTATTATTATTATTGTTGTTGTTGTTGTTGTTGTTGTTATCTTACAATATTATTCTAAACATAATCCAAATACAATAACATAATAGTTATTATCATATGATAATATTCTAAACAATCAAAATACAACAACAACAACAAATAATAATAATAATAGTCATTGTTATTACAATCTGAAAATAAAAACTTTAAAGCTAAGAACACACCTGCAGAGCTACATTTAGAGGAAGTGTGATCAGATCAGGCATATCATGACTCCATAATGGGGTCAGGAGGAGCGTTTTTTCAGACCCGGCAGAGCGCGTAAGCTTCCGAGAGCACATGCACTTTGCTTATTGATCTGTGCCGGGTCTCCACAGCCCCGCTGTCGTAGTGTAAGACTCCTCTCGGCAGGCTAGCATTCACACACCGCAATTAATACAGTAGGTTGGGGCCTGGTCCACTCGCATGCTTTCCACAGACAAGAAAGTTAGTAAAAAAACAGCTGTGATGTTTGCGTGTGTGTGTGTTCGGCGCAACCTCTTAGCTGAAATGCTGCAGCGCTGTTTGTATACACACCTACGGCTTTCGCCCACCCATTGTGTTCTCACTGCCTCAAGAGGCTTGCAGCACTTCTTACATTCAGACGCTGTTAAAATCATCTCAGCATTAACATGATGTAGGTGGTCTTGCTGAACCAGAGCCTATCCATCCACCTCCGTCCCTTTCAAAGGCCTTGGACGGAGCCCACAGCGACACGCTAGCTCTGTTCACGACCCGCGGCAGTGTGGGGGCTCACCTGCAACTCTTTCTCGCCGTACTTGGAGGGGTTTTTGCTGCCCTGGCTCTTCCTCCGCAGTTTCTTCAGCTCACCCTGGCATTTCTCCAGACTCTCTCCTTTGCTTTTGTGCTCCATCTGGTACTTCTTAAGAGCCGCCTTCAGGAGAAAAAACACAAGAACATTGTTGGTAAATGCAGAAATCATCAGACTGTAGCTACTGAATTGAGAAAGACACAGAAGACAAAACCCACTAGTCAAAATTCATGTTCAAAACTCTCGCTGTCTGCCGTCTACACAAGCAGCTGCCCTCCTCTAAGGCAGAGTCCTGACTGCATCGGACTGACTGTCAATGACCTACATAGACAGGATCTTTCTTAATGGTGACTCGTGTGCAGTACACAGACACACAGCACTCATGACAACAACACACAACATGGCTGAGCCAACGACCTTCTAATACAATACATGTTACAATACACATGCATTGATTCAACAACAACAACAGTAATAATAATAAAAACATTCATGATAATGTTATTATTATTATTATTATTATTATTGTTATTATTGTTGTCATTGTTATTGTATAAACATTATATCACAATTAATTCTGACATTATAATTGTCAGATTCAGTGAACACGTCTGTTTATTATAATTATATGATAACATTTATATAATAATTATTACATAAAATTTATTATGTTAGATTATCATCATCATCATCATCATCGTTATTAAATTATTATTATTATTATTATTATTAATATTATATAATTATTATATGAAAATTAATTGTTATAATTATTAATTGGGATAATAATCATACTACTACTACTACTACTACTACTACTACTACTACTACTACTAATAATTATTATTATTACTATATGTTGATCATAATTATTATACAATAACATTTACACAATACAATAACAATGTTAGATTACCATCATCATCATTATCATCGTTATTAGATAAATATTATTAGATCACAATTTATTGTTATTGTGATAATCATTCTACTACTATTACTAATTATTATATTAATATTATTATATTTTGATTATAATATTACATGATAACATTTATACAAAAATCATCATCATCATATTAAAGTTTTATTATTATTATTATTATTATCATCGTTCTTATTAGATAAATATTATTAGATCACAATTAATAATAATAATAATAATAATAATAATAGATTACAATTAATTCTTATTGTGATAATCATAAAATTACTAATAATTGTGATAATCATACTACTACTACTACTACTACCAATAATAATAATAATAATAATAATATTTTGATTATAATATTACATAACATTTATACAAAAATAATTATCATTATTATTATTATTATTATTATTATATTGAAATTATTATTATCATCTTTCTTATTAAATATTAGATCACAATTATTATTTTGATATAATTATTAATTGTGATAATAATAATCATACCACTACTACTAATCATCATCATCATGACTAGTATAATTATTAGTATTATTATATATAAATGTTATTAGTATTATTATTATTATATCACAATTATAATCAAAATATAATTGTGAATTAGTGATTTCTTTCAGTACAGTAATATTTGCTCAAGTGAATCTGATGTTAGCATGTTGCTAAGCTAATGACGGTCTAATTGTGTCAGCATTTTCAGTACTGGATCAAATACAAGTATATTCATAATCAACATTTTCCTTCATCTATACCTGCTATCCTTTTTTTCCCCAACAATTTTATTTTCATAATCATTCCACAAAAAATAAACTAGTTTTTAATGTGACAGAGGTCTTAAAGTCACTGCCTGCGCTCATGGTTTGAGATGCTGAAAGTTAAATGTGATGCAACAGCAAAAAAAAAATGACCATATATGCATCAAACAACACATGAAATATTAGAAACAGAAGCTGCTGCATTGAAAGCCAGTCTCACACTGAATAACGAGTACACATCTGATTGATTGGCTGAATAATCATCAGTTAAAATGACCAAAGAGCACATTCCTAATTCTGGGATTGTCTTCTCAATGATGGACACATGCGATGCTACATGTGAGACTGTGTAGAATGTGGCCAAACGTCTGGGAAGGCAGCAAAAGTTCTGCCAGCAACTGTTAGGAACAGCCTTCAAGTCAGGCTCCTATGATGCCTTCAAAAGCCAGACAACTCACTGGGGTCTGGAACAGAGCTGAAGGTCTGGGGTTTCAGGGCAACGCGTTCTGATGTCTGCAGAAGAAAGAAGCGAAGGTCTTCACTCCCAACTGCACAACATGGCTAATGGCCAAATTCTGGAGGCTGATACACTTGGCTGAGAACATTTCTAGATATAAGAACCTTCACACATCCTACACAAGGTACGTCGAGAGAGTGATCTCTAGACTACATGTCTATAAATAGTTTGGCAGCTCAATCAGATTCTTGCACAGCAGGAATGTGTCTACAAAAACAGCGTTACATGTGAGTGATGGAGCAATTGCTCCATCTTCGGCGAGAGAAAAGGAAGATTCTGCTTTGCTAGCCATGATCCCCTTTTCTCCCCACATGAATGATTCACAATGCTCAACAGGAATAAATATAACATCAAGTCTCATGTGTTATGGATCATGATATCTCTTGGAATTCGAGAGACGGAGCGTGTGGCTAGTTAACTTCAGTTAACTTCTAATAGCTAACCTCTCTCTCAAAGTATTTTAGACATCCTTGATTTGTTGAGGACAGGACAGAATATGCATTTGAAACCTGTGAAACATTTTACAAGTACAAAATCAACCATGTTATTTAACGGTAAATCAGTGTTCTAACAGCAGCACAAAATGAGTATCATAATAATCATCCAGACATAAATAGAGACTCCAGAGCAGAAACTCAACATGTTTGCACAGAATGTGTGGACTGAGGGAAAAAAAAGTGTTTGGTTTCCAAGGGGAATGACTGCAGACCGCTCTCTCCAGAGCTGAATAAGGCAAGACAGCAAGGCATTAATTTTATCTGAATACAATGTGATGACAAGCGACGCCCAATCCCAGTCGCCCAAACCCCCCCCAATGAACTGCTCCACACAGCTCCTCTCCAACCCACTCACGGTCTAAAGATATCTCTCCCAGCACTGCTCCTAACATACTTTAATCTCCCGCAAAATGTGTACTTTCATTTGTTGAAAATAGTGGAAACAGGAATGATGGGAAAACAGGGCCTTTGCTATACAAGAAAGCAAGATCAACATCTAAAGTCGTAGATTTACAAGACCTGTGGGTATGTTTGGAATGGCATACTACTGTACATACTAAGAAAGCAGTATATAAAGTATGCTGTGTAGTGTACACAAATTATCTGGATGCATTTTTCCTGTAGCTCAATTGGTAGAGTACACTCTTAAAAATAAAGGTTCCAAAATGGGGTTTTCCTAGCGATGAACCATAGAAGAACCTTCCCCAAAGAATCTTTCAGTGAACAGTTCTTAAAAGAACCATTTTTTTTCTTAGTGTGAAGAGCATTTTAATACCCTAAAGAACCTTTTTCTACTAAAAAGGTTCTTTTGTGCAATGGAAAAATTCCATGGAACCTTCTTCATGGAATTATCAATGCCAATAAAGAACCTTTGTTTTTAAGAGTGTATGGTGCTTGAAACACCAAGGTTGTGTGTTTGAATCAAACGGAACATATGTACTGATAAGTTGCTTTGGATAAAAGAATCTGCCAAAAGCATAAATATAAATTGTTTTTCAAATTAGCTACTACATTTGCCTAAATGTGGAGTATACAGTATATGCAAAACAGCAAAAACAGTGGCAGCAAAGTCATCCAAATTGTTTTTTTTACATATTCTTGGCTCAATATTTCATCTGACTGCCAGGAGGCAAGGCAAAATTTGACTAAAAAAATGCTAAATAACCATATTCACACTATCGTTCAAAAGTTTGGCATCGGTACGTTTTAAAAAAAAAAAAAAAAAAAAAAAAAAAGAAATGAGCAAAAATGAGAACAAAGATAACATGTTGTTATAAAACATTTTGGTAACACTTCAGTATAGGGAACATGTATTCACTATTAACTACAACTTTTGCCTCAATTAACTCCTAATTTACTGCATATTAATATTTAGTAAGGTAGTTTTTGTAGCGTTTAAATTCATGTATTGGGTAGGATTAAGGGATGTAGAATAAGGTCCTGCAGGATAAGACATTAAAGCTGCAGTCCGTATGTTTGTCGCCATCTCTGTTTGAAACCTGCAATTGCAGTTATTTGCAGAATTATCATCTTTACTTGGGTTGTGCGTCGGCACGACACCTCAGTACAGATGAATCTAATGTTTGCTGTCAGTCATCGCACCGGTGTGGATACTGTACTTTAGAATCACAGATTGTAGTCTTGAAGTATGACCAAAATAAGAATTTTCACCGGAAAATGTCATCTGAACAAGAAACAAATCTGCCACTTTTGTTCTGACCAACTGATAAAAAAAAGCATTACAATAAATCGCGAATACAATTACAATAAATCTGCCATTGGTGATTAAATCTAACGATCGCTTAGCTTGGATCACGTCAAACCGTGCAAATTATTATTGTTATACTTTGTTCTCAAATTGTTCATGTTAACAACATCATCATTGTGTGACTCTGTATTTAGTGTGTATTAGCGTTACCTGTAGATTTCAATTTCTGTATCCACTCCACAGTCTTTTGCTTTTGACTACGGGTGAATCTCCAGTTGTCACTGATGATTGTCATTTGGACCTTTCTGGATTACAATCCGCCATCAAAATGATAAGTTTAATTATTGCAGCTGCTGTGAGAAAAAGCTATAAATGATCCATCACCTGCAGCATCCTCACATGATATAGCCTACTAGCTGGAACTCATTCTTTATGTAAACAGACGTGACGTAATGATACAAAGACGAACAGATGCATGATCTGTTTTCCCGGCAGAAACCCACCTGTATTGATTTTATTATAAAACATTATTACAAGCTTGTGAATCGGGCTAAGGTAAGGAGATAGTTTTGAACACTGACTGGTTATGTACTTGCTCAAAAATTTATTTTTGGATAATTTTTAACCAAAAAAAGTTACAGACTGCAGCTTTAATATGTGCTTTATAAGTACTATTAAACAACTGATATACAAGCTAATAAGCAACTAGTTAAAACTGAGAATTGAACCATAAAATAAAGTGTTACAAAAAAAAAAAAAAAAAATATCTCAACAACCCCAAACTGACGAAAACATTGAACGGTAATAAGATACAACAGCCAAGTCAAGTGATAATAATAATCTAGCATACTGTTTGAAACATCTCACTGGTCCTCATACTTTTTAAGTCAACCTAAAACACCATTCACAATCCATTTTACTTTCATAATCTGATGTATTTCTAACCGAAACAGAAAAATACAGAGTGTTTTTATTAATCGGCGCTTCTGTTCAGAGTGTTAGTGTGCTCAACGTGTGTCTTGTCATCTGTAAGGAGTGGGATGAGGTGCGGACTCACAGTCAGGTATCTCGCGTCCAATTCCACCTTCTTCTCCAGCTCCGACAGCAGCTCGTTGTGGAAGCATTTCAACTGCAAACAAAGCAGAAACATGGAGTGAAGTTCATTAAATTGTCTTTTTAATAACCTGAAAGCACAGATATGTGCAGATTAAACAATAATATATGGGTTCAATGCGCTATCGACAGCATTTTTAGTATAATGTTGATGAGCACAGAAAATAATTACTCGTCCCTCATTTTGTTTTTTTAAAGAAAATTACGTGGGGTTACTTTATTCTAAGGTGCCACTGTTACAGTGTAATTATACATTTAAGCACTGAGTAATATTACAATACATGTACTTACTATAGGAGTTAGGGGCCATTTACACGATTACATTTTCAACTAAAAACAGAAAATGCTCTATTTGTTTTGATCGTACATTCAGTGTTTTGGGGGCCTGAAAACGCATACTTTTGAAAATTAAACTGTTATCGTCTCAATGTAAACTACAATTTGTAAAAATGGTGACGTCATGCACGTGTATTATGTGTTCAGTCTATAGGCGCATAGTGTTTCTTTACAAAGTGACATCGCCACCTACTGGCCTGGCATGAATAATACAGCATTTTTAGTCATTTTGTTGGATCCATGAGAACACATAGTCGTCTGTCAAGTCAAGTCAAGTCACCTTTATTTATATAGCGCTTTTTACAATGCAGATTGTGTCAAAGCAGCTTAACATTGATAACTGGTATATAATTTTGGCTGCACAGCAGCTCTTAAAGAATAGTGTCAATGTCGGCAGATCAAAGCACTGTTGAATATCAAATGTCAAGTGTCCCCAACTAAGCAAGCCAAAGGCGACAGCGGCAAGGAACTGTATGTGAGAAACACAAAGGAAAAATGTTTCTATTAGAATTAGGAAGAGGGTTAGTAATTAATGTAATTATGCATCATTTACTGTTATTACTACAGTAATTACATGTAACACACTGTAAACCCTAACGCTCAACATAATTAACTGGTTTAGGTGGGACAAACTTAAATTAAACAAATTAGTTCAGTCAAATTAACTTTAATACTATCTTTCTCTTTTAAGTTCACAGAACTGATATGTTTTAAGTTGAACTGTTTCATTGTTTTTTAAACTTATTTCTTTTAATTTAGACGAACTTAAGTTTAACTGAAACTGGGCTAGGATTTCTATTTCCCAGCATGCTTTGCCCATGGCACCCGAAAGTGAGAGTAAATGCTAAAATTAAGTGTTATATAATGTTTTTTTTTTGTGCAAGATTAAGTTTATTCTAATAAAACTGTTTATATTGAGGTTTTTAAGTTAAATGTATGAATTGGTGTACTCAAACATTTCAAGTTAAACATAATTAAAATGTATGCATACGGAATAATAAATCTGCCAGTTCTGCTTACTTAAACTTAAGTTTTAAACTTTAAACTTATTCGGTGTATATGTAAGTCACGCTAAAATGAAGTGTTACCTGCCATGGCTACAGTATCAATTGCCTTCAAGAGCATTCAGGAGGTTTTTACAGTAGAAACATTGAGTTTTTATTTTGATTTAGCAGTTACATGAATTATTCAGTGAAAATCTTTTTTAATTTCAACTGCAAACTTGTAAATCCTCCTTTTGATGCAATTCATATGGGTAGAGTTTGCTTTACAGCAAAAGTTAGTTTGTATTGAACCTGTGAACATGTAAAAAAAACTTTTCTAATGCAATCTATGATAAATAGATCCTTTAATAAAGGGGAGAAATGGACGGTGGCTGAATAGGGTACACACCATTTCCTCTAACTGCACTTGAATCTGCCGGTGGACCTCTGCCATCTGGAAAAGCACGTCCCCTGCAAAGAAGAGGGACAGATGTCCGTTAAAAGAGAGGACAACAGGAAATGGACTCATAATCATGTGATTCAAGTGAGAAAAATATAGTAAGGTTATAGAGACTGATCGAGTTAGGGTGGAGGAGGCAAGAAAAAGAAAGAAAGAAAGAAAGAAAGAAAGAAAGAAAGAATGAAAGATAGAAAGATAGAAAGAGGGAGAGAAGCAAGATAAGTCCCAACGTGCATTAAACCATGCCAACACACTGAACACACCACAGACGGGCAAACATGGGGACAATGACACGGTCAAAAGACATTAAACACTGAGACAGAGAAATTAACAACAGGATGAAAGGGTGGAGAACAAACAAAGAAACTCGGATGAGCAAAAATACAAAGCATTTCAAAACAGGGTTTGAACATTTCAGTGTATTAAAGGAATATTTCATCGCAAAATGAAAATTCTGTCATTATTTACTCACCATATGCTGTTATTTTTCTTACATCAGAAGACTATAGCGCTGTTTTTTGGGGGACGTTTGTCTGGCATGGTCACTTTGAACTGCTATTTTATGGAAAAGACTCCTCAAAAATTCTTTTTGTGTGCGAGTGTATGTTTTCCGCATAGAAAAATAACAGCATATGGGTTTGGTTTGGTTTGGAATGACATGAATGTCAGGACAGGATTTACATTTGAGTGAAGTGTTCCTTTAAACATAACCACAGAACTCTTGATTGAAAATTAGAAATTAGTTTCATTTGTCTTTTTTTATAAGTGCTTCTCCTGCAGGATGACTGCCAGAATGTTGTGAAACTTATTGCAGAAGAGTAAAGAAAACAGGAAGAAAAAAAGAAACAAAGAGAGGCCATGCAGCTGGTGGAAGTTGTTTTAATATACCTACATGCTGCTGCTTCTGAATATGCAATGCATTGTGAAGAAAGGAACAGACAGTGAGCAGAGCACAGAGGAGACCCAGTAAGACACTTTGAAAAGAACACACAGCAATGGAAGACAACAGCGAGCCGCCCTGACCTCCGCCCATCTCGGCACGCCAGCCTAAAGTTAGGTGGCACAGAACGTCTCTAAGCACAGTGCAGAGCGGATCTAGTGTTTGCGTGTGCTTGAACACTTCATACTTGATGATTTAACAGTCAGTCTAGTGTAACAACACGCATCGAATCCCCACACGGTTGTTTACACCACAGACGCATGATTGAAGAGCTCTCGCTGAAAAGTACAAGCATCGAGCCTGTTGATTACTCTGAGAGAGGCTCCTGGAGAGATTAATGATGACCAGTTCGCCCAAAAATTAAAGTAGGTCATCATTCATTCATCCTCATCATGTTCCAATCCCGTTTGCCTCACATGGAAAACAAAAGGAGATGTTTAGCCAAATGTTCACGCTGCTCTTTTCCATACAACAAAAGCAGAAAGTGGTCGAGGCTGACAAGCTAGTACTAGAGGTTAACCAATATAGATTTTTTGATGGCCGTTGCCAATATCTTCGAGAGCAGAATGGTCAATGTGAAGCTGATATATATTACATCTAACATCCACATTAAAGGTGCAATGCGTAAAATTCGTTTTCAGTGGTGTATAAAGACCTTACATAATGAACAGTTATGTTTTTATTACCTTAGAATGAGCCATTTCTATCTCATACGCCATGGGCCCCCCTCTATGTCAAGCTGTCATTATGCGCTAGCATGTTTCTACAGCAACCCTAAACGGACAAACACTCTACAGATCGCGTTTCATCACTATGTTGCTCTTCTTTTAAATCGTTCGTGGTTTTAGAGGCAGCTTGCATCATCACTACGTTGAATACACATGAAGAAGTAGTAGTAGTAGTCATCGTCTGGTTTATTAGAAACAGAGAACGTTTTTTGTTAGAGGGGTGAGCTGCCGTTGGTTGCAGTTCGCAACCTCACCACTAGATGCCGCTAAAATTTACACACTGCACCTTTAAACTAAAGTTAGTAAATAACACACGCTATAATTTATAATTTAATTTGTTTTATATAAATTATATAAATATAATTTTTATTTATTTTACACTGTTTACTAAATTAAAAATTATTTGAAAATTAGTCTATACGAAAAAATAAAAATAAACATGTAAAACAAATAAAGAAACTGTACATACCAGTTTCAGTACATTAAGTAAGTCTATGCGCACTGGGAATAATATTTTCTCAAATAAAGAAAGACCAGTAATGTTAATTTTACATATAATACACAGTAAATATGCCATGAATATGGCATAGTGGACAACTGGATATAGCACAGCACAGTTTGAAATCAAAGATTTAAAGCTGCTATTAGATAGAACTCTTAGACAAAGACATTAAACGAATGAAAACAGAGTGTTGAAGCTCCCAAATGGGCGCTGTCAAAATAAAAGTCCTGGTATTGTCATAATAAAAGTCTGGCACTTATTGGCCAAACAAAAAAAACTTAATGGCCAATGCTAATAATTAAAGAAAAAGGCAAATATTAACCTTCGACTACTAGTAAGTAACGCCCGTCCTGATTGTACAGAGTTAGACGTGTTCCAGGGTCAGTGCAGTTTGCTGATCCTGGAACAACATTCCTGTTCGAAAATTTAGCCCTAACCATATCCCAACTCCTAAACCTAACCCTAGCCATGAGTTATCCCAAAAATCAGAGGGAAATTATAGGTGAATAACTGATGTAGAACCACCTAACCCTGGTTGTAAGCCTAAACTTGACAAACTCTAAACTTGCCCCTCCAATCTGAATGATTGATTGGAATGTTGTTCCGGGATCAACAAAGATGTTAATCCAGGGACATGTTGCACTTGGTGAAATCAGGTTCTGCAGTAAATAACATAAAAGTCACAATATTCCCAGTCTTCAAAAGCCATATAATAGCTTTCTTAGAGAAACAGATCCACATTCAAGTCATTCAATGAAAATGTTGCTCTCCATTGCAGCTGAAGAAATTAAATTTGTTTTAAAATGAATTTGTGCTTCCCTAAATGTATCTGTAGTCACTAATCAAGCTATTGAGCATTGTTTACTTTGAATATGTGAAAATGTGAAAGAGATTTGACTTCTAAAGGGGGAGGGAGAGATTGTCCTCACACAAAGCTGCTGTATGACCTCAAAAGACTTGGAATATAGTGAACGAGTTGCATTGACACTTTTGTTCTTTTTGGAGCTTGACAGACTCTTGCCATATGGAAAAGAGCGGTGTGAGGATTCTTAAAAATTTCTCCCTTTGTGTTCCATGGAAAACATAACATTTTTTAGAACGATGTGAGTGTGAGTAAATGGGTGAACTATCCCTGTAAGGTTCATACTGTTACAGTTCACTAGTTTGAGTTTACCCAGTAATCTTAATTATGATATCTATGTGCATGTTTAGTAAACTGCCAGACAAAAAAAAAAAAAAAACACAGATGCATTTAAATGAGCACTGCAACCCAAAATCATTCAGCCAAGCAAACAGTGTGAGAAAGCTGTACAAAACAAGAACAAAAACAGGCTGGAATCAGAACAGAGGAAACAAGGTACTACTTTAATAAGACTGAATTGTTCATTCCTTTATTCATTCATTTTCATTCCATTTCTCAAATGTAAGAAATGCAATATACTGTAATCCACACACTCCCATTCTCTTTATATGAAGCTTATTGGGAAGATTACTATAACAGTGATAATAATAATAAAAAAAAAAAAGGTATATCATATCACAAGAATGAAACCGGTAACTATGTGGGCGGTTTATGTGCAATGCCTTTTTTTTTTTGCCCAGGGTGTTAATGAAATGCTGGGTATAATTTACAATATTCTTTCATTAACATTAGGAATCTCTACCTAACTATTATCAATTTTACAGCATTATTAATCTGGGTGAATGTACTAATGTTATTTTATAAAACTAATAAATGCTGTGAAATTATTGTAAATTTTCCATGCAGACTTGAGCTGTTTTTCAAATTGTGTGTCAGACACAAGCCTTTAATTGTCTTAATCACAACTATTAAAATTTAAATAAGTATCTTAAAGGGGACCTATTATGCAAAATTCACTTTTGCATGGTGTTTGGCTATAACTGTGTGTTGGCAGTGTGTGTCCACAAATACCCTATAATGATAAAAATTCAACCACTCCTTTTTTTTTAATCCCCATAAATCATAAGCAGTGTCTCATAACAAGGTGTTTGCAGGTTCCTGGCAATATGATGTCACATTAGCCACAGGCCCCGCCCACGAATGTTGACAGACACTGCCGTTTTAACATAGAATCGCCCTGAGCGAGTTCACAACAAGTTGTACACAGTCCGCCATTGCT
>CM075494.1:15277500-15520000 GCA_037950675.1 Hypophthalmichthys molitrix | reverse complement strand
CCACTTTGAATCAAATGAAAAATTCCCAATGAATCATATTTAATTGAATTAACAATTTCATTTGATCTTATCTTTATTTTTATAAAAATAATGACAATACATCTCATGCACAACCGCCTGTCATCATACCAGAATTTGGTACCTGACAAAGATTCTAAAGTTTATTATATATTTTTAATAACAGAAACAAATATGTTTTTTTTTTTTTTTAAAGAAACAATGTAACAGCATTATAAATGAAACTACAACTTTTACATTTTATAAAGAAAAATGGTGCTTGTCCGTGCAAAAATAAATAAAAATATAAATAAAAAATATAAAAGTTAGGACAACTTTCTTAAATCCAAAAAGGTAAGATGTTTAATAATAACACTAGCCTGATTTAATACATATTAGAGATGTGACATTTTTGATCACTATTGTAAAAACATTATGCATTTCATGACTTTTTGCTGAATTGGAAATTCTGTAACAACTCTACAAGTCTTCGTCAAGAACCAATTGGATAACACCAAATCATTTTCTTCTTAAGAAAATGTTCTGGTGGTTTGCTAGGGGATTTTTGCACAAGCCCAAAGTCAAAAGAGGCCACCCTAAGTCTTATTGATATTGTGGCTCCTATTTGGCTTAGGTCCCTCCTTCCACCTTCAAGTGATTTCTGCGCCCTGTTTATGGTCTGGCAGGACAAATTTATAATTGGTACACACCTCTCCATAATTTGTGGTATTATTCATGTCTGTTTCAGAAAGCTAAAGATTTGTTGTAACCATTAGTATAAGCTATAGCAGTAATGAGGCCTGCTTTATGTCACACACACTTAAACATTAGTTTATAATTTCACACAAGAATCACAATCAATTCTACAGAAAAAACTGTAAATTATCATCAGGCGGGTTTTCTTACCAGCTGGTCTCATTAGCTCTCCACCAAATCCCCTAAGGTAAAAAAACATCAGTTACAAGCTATAGACAAATAAGTGCTTCTGAGAAGCTTTGATGTCAATTATTGTCAGGTTATGAAGCAAGTGCCTACCTGTACTGCTTTCTGTCAGAAAGCTGAAGTGAAGAAACATATAGAAGATCAGTTGCAATAAACTGCTTTTGTTGTATATTTCATGAAATAACACGAGAGACTAATTCTGCAGACCTTTTGGTGAATGTCTTTAAGGCCTTCAATGGTGTCAGAGGACAGGACGTCAGTCAATGACCTACAAGAAACAAATGTATTAAATAAAGTTAAGGTTAGGCAAAGTTTTAATAAAATAAAGCGGGTGTAACCTATTGTTCTGGGTGGCCAGCTCATAGAGAGCATGAGTGATCTCAGCGCAGGCCAGGATAGCGCCGTGACGGCGGTGTAGATCCATCCCTGTCGCCATGGGCAGCAGCTGGGGTAAAACTGAAATCAAAATCAAGGCAAGATAGCACAAAATGTCAAAATTTGTGTAGAGGTGAAAGAGATGCATTGAGTTGGGTTTAGCAGATGTTTACAGACATATGAAGGCGTTCTCACCTGTGTTGGCCATATATTCAGGAGACTTGACAGTTAGATTGTGCAATGCTTTTGTGGCCAGCTCTCTGATCACCCTGATAAATGCAAATACAGCTTCAGTTAAAAGTATAAAACCAAAAAACCCACATGAAACAGTACACATACTTACCCATCCCAGTGATTGATTTTCAAAGCCACCAAGTGGTCAATTAAGGGTTTGGTGTATTCCTCAAAACCAGCGATGTAGACACTGAAAAAAACAGTCGTAAATGAGTTTTACATAGCCATTTCTGATTTTTAGAATTCAAGAGGCAGATTTTTCTACTGTACTTAATGTAACGGTCGTAAGAGCTGTGCATGTAAACCTCACTCCCCTGATCTCAAGAGGTGCTCTAGAAAATGACACTAGAGACTGCGGTCTTTAGCCTCCTTGTTAGAGTGCCCGACTCCCATGCCGGTGGACCCAGGTTCGAGTCCCGCTTAGAGTGGGCGGTTCAAACAGGAGGCGTTACATTGGTGCCGTGACCCAGATGGTAGAGAGGTTTAGGGGGGTGAGTGTAACGGATGTAGGCTGGTAAGAGCTGTGCATGTAAACCTCACTCCCCTGATCTCAAGAGGTGCTCTAGCGACTGACGATAGAGACTGTGGTCTTTGTTAGAGCACCCGACTCCCATGCCAGCGGACCCGGGTTTGAGTCCTGCTTAAGAGTGGGTGGTTCGAACAGGAAGGGTTACATTAAGGACACATATATAAATGACGATTCTTATGATTTGTTCATATGCGTCTATGTATGCATGTTGGCGGTCATATAATAGGGCGTTTGGAGGCTCATTCGGAGAGTTTGTTTCTGAACAATTGTATTGCTTGGTTTGGGTTGTTTAGGTAAATGGGTCAATGACATGACATGCATATTTTTGTGTCCAAGTGCATTATTTCCTTTTAAAATAATTTTATAAATTCATGACATATATCATTTTATTCTATAAAACCTATTTAGTTTGAATTCATTTTTAGTACATATTTCATATTTTTATTTTATAATATTCATATTACATATTTTATAGTTTTGTTATCTTAAACCTCAAGCAGTGCAACTGTCCGATCTAATGAACAGACTAAGAAAACTAATAATAATAAAAAAAATAAAAACTAAAGACTATGGCATAATTTTAGGCTTGAAACCTTTCATATAATTTTTTTTTTTAATATATAAATAACAGTAGTTTTAAAGCTGTTGAGATAATTGAAAAACTTTTGTCCAGCAATTTGTATATTCTTAAATGTCAGGGTGGCAAAACTGCAAACATGGCACTTTTATTATGAATTGACAAGGTAGTAACAGTAAACATGATAATGCATCATCCAGAGAGGACCCTAACTAATCCTAGTGGCCAAAAAGTGAAAGTAGATCTCTCTCAAATACTGGTAAAAACTGTAAAAAAAAAAAAAAAGAAATTCTAATAAGGTTGATACACTTTCCATGTCAGGTGGTACAACTACAGTATATATACATACAACTATTGGTTGTACTGCCTGACATAAAAACAGTGAGAAAATGAATTTAACCACTTTAAAATGTTATTTAACAACTGAAACTTGTTTAAACACATTGTTCATGACTCCAAAATATGCATTACATCAATTTTGAAAAGATTTTTAAAAACACCTTTTTTGAAGCTTTATTTGTCAGTGACCCATATATGAACACTGCAATTGTGTTTGGATCCACACCAGATTGCCTGAACGAGGTGGTTTCTGTCCAACTGAAAACGAAGTCTGGAGCAGTTCGGTTGCGGTGAGACCCAATGGACCAACATACCAATCTGTATCATAATTCATAATTGATAATAGGAAATGTGTTGAGTAATTCTGCGGGTGAGCACATTTCTTATCGCCGTTGAAAGCCAAAGAGCACCTGATCATCTTAAAATACACTTAATATTCAGTAATATTATTGATTTGACTGAACTGACAACATGGGAACAAAACTTGAAATGAATTAAGCTGAGTAATTACACTATTGTCTTCTGTAGAGCTGCTTTATAGCTGAATCAAATTCATTTAATAATTGATGAATTGTGCTACATCAATACGGTTATTGAACTGAATTGCATCAACACTAAACTGACTTGAGCTGAATATTGACACTACAATCTTTATTTGTCTCATAATTGACAGTTTGCTTCATCGATTCCATTATTTTCCTGTTTACTGTGAAGCTGCTTTGAAACAATCTGTACTGTATAAAGCGCTATATAAATGGTGATTTTATCACCTCTTAGTTTTAGTTTCTTGCTCTTCTCCGACAAAGCCTTGATATCTAACTGATAAAATGTATCAGTTTTTAGTAAGAATCAAGGCTTATATGTATTCATTTTTGTGCGTGTTGTCAATCCATCTTGATGGATGATGTTATGAAGAACATAAACAGGTGCACCAATGAGAGGTCAGTTTTACTCACATGTAACTTGCATAAACACATTTTAGAATGTTTTGAAAAGTTGCCTTGTGAAAATGAATCAAACCAAGACAATAAGTCCCAAAAAAAAGATCTTTTCAGCAGGTCTGACAACACCTTTAGTATGCTTATTGTTCTGACATCAACAGTTTCTGAATGGCCCAGTTTTAAAGCTTATGTTTACTAAAAAGGTCTGACCAGACTGCTGGGGAAACACGAAAATCCTGTTTTCCATGAAATGTCGCCGTTAAATGGTGCCATTCTACGTCCACGTCCCGAGCCCCAAGAGCGTGGTGATAAATGAACAGTCGTGCTATACTGTAACACATTATCAACCATTTTATTTTGGTTTTGGCTAAGAGGAATGGGTAGAGAATTGTGCTAAATCAGCATTTTCATGTTTTTTTTGTTTTTTTTAACAGCGGGCTGCACAGTAAGCCTCGAGTATGGCTCTTTGCTCCCTAAGGCTAGCATTTTTCACATTGCTTTTACACTACATTGAGATGCCACAGTCAAATGGTGACATTTTTCTGGAGGGTGGGACACAAGAGAGTTACAAGAAAGGCACGACAGCGTAACCGCTGCTTCACTCATTAACGCATTCAAAACATACCATGATTGACTGTGGTTTGATTCTGAGAATTGGGGTGTATGATTGATCCACCTTCTGCCATGCTGTTTGAGTCATGTAGTCAAGTACAATGAGGTTCAATTATGCATGCCAAAACCATTCTTAGTCACACAGTCACCTCCAAACTCCTTACCTGATAGTCAAGTAGCAGTTATTCAGGTTACCGACCGTGAAGTAGTCCGCCGCTGTGACAATGTCTATGCCATGGGGGAAGGTGCCCTGTGGAGACAGGATATCTCAGTGAATCAGATTAGATACACAGACTTAGCAGGCTTCACAGAACACGGCCTGTTGTACTACAGATCAGTGCAGGCGTTTATAATGGATGGTCTTCATGTAAGTGTGTTTTCTTTCATTGTACCTGTCTTCCCACATTCTCTTGGAAAGCAGCCTAAAAAAAGAAAAGGAAGCAAACATCACATTTTCTGAAGTGTCTTATTGAATGCAGCAACAGTGTGTGAAATTATGTTATAATTAACACTTATTATAATTAACACTTATGTTATAATTAACACTTATTGCCAAATTATGTTATAACACTTTCTAGGTTCAAGGTAAAAATTGCAGAATCATCTCTTTTCTCACAGCATCGGAAATGGTTTGATAAAGGATTTAGACTCTCTAAACCCCTCCTTTCTGAGTACCTATTCTGCTCTGATTGTGACTCAATCTGTTGTGATTGGTCTACTCTGCTCTGATTGGTCTGTTGGGATTGGTCGACCACTTACAGCGCGTGTCGGAAACTAAACACCAATTTGCATATCTGAATTTCAGCCGCGGATCTTCCCTGTACATGAACAGTAACAATTGCGTAGTTTTTTTTTATCACTGTAAAGCTTCTTTAAAACAACCTATATTGTAAAAAGCGCTATATAAATAAAGGTGACTTTTGTTGTTCACTTGCGGTGTTAAACAGCCGTAACACTGACTCAACCAATGCTGTGAGTTTAGGGTTGGACTGTTTTTACAAACCAATTTACCAAATTTTACACAATAGAACTTCAGGACAAACTTACAGACGCAGCCTTTCTGCAGGTGATGTTCCTGTCAAATAGAGTTGCAATAACCAGCGCACTGTAGAGGTAGAAACAATGAAAGATCATTAACAGAATGACATCTATCTACCTATCTATGATAATACATAAATTAGCACAGCTGTTATTATATTTTATGTGCATTCTAACTCTTGACATACATTGGTTTTGTTAGTTTGGCAGCCTGAGGTGACACACATTTAACATTTTCACTCAAACATGTACAGCTCAAAACCTTTAGAGGCATATTATTAAAAACAAGTGTTCTCATCTCAAAACTCATCTATCATTTCAGTGCCCCCATAAACCTGTTGCACTTTTCCCTTTATTCCACCACTCCTCCTCCTCCTCAATCGAGCTGTGAGAACGTGCCCGCGAGGTATTCCCACCGTCACTCACAGCCCGGGAGAATGAAGTACACAAACATATACACGCACAAGCCTACGGGCTTAACACGGCCGTGCTGGTTTCGATGAACAACTGATAGTGGCCTGGAGCAGCATAAAATGGACAGGGACTAAACATGCATGCAGAGCTAGACGTGTCACTGTTATTGTTTTATAATAACGCCTTACGGAAACCATTGAAAACTTCTGCCTTACTGATCACACAAAAATGTAATTACAGTAAATAGAGACTGAAGCTTTTAAGATTCAAACAGGACTTAGAAGTATCATTATCGTGCTTCATACAATTTGTGAGCCAAATCTTTTGAAGTCCCACAATAGGTTTGTGAAAAACAAACCAGACTTCAAACCAGAAGTACAATTTCTTCAAATATGACTGAAGAAAGACATGCATATTTGAAACATTTCTTATTATTATTATCAATGTTGAAAACATATTTTATTCATATTTTTGTGAAAATCGTGATTTTTTTTTCACAATTCTTTGATGAAGAGAAAGCATTTATTCATTTTTGTAACAATGTAATTAATTTAATACATCCTTGTTGAATAAAAGTAATAATTTCTTTAAAAAAAAAAATCTTATTGACCCCAAACTAATACACAGTAGTGTATTAAAAAAAAAAAAATGAGAAAAAATAACAATAGCATAGTTTCATGCAATGACACGGTTTCTGAAAGTGTCAGTAAGCTTACAGAAACAGCCTATGACTGCTGATGAAATTCGAACAGGACTCGACAGGCCTACAGCCTGGGTGCCAAATGGCGACCGAAACCCACGACAACAGACGAAACCTGGCAGCACCGTGGGGGTAGGGAGGAGGGAAGTTGCGGGGAGGGCCAACAAACTGAAGGAGCAATGCAAAAGCACAGTCAGTTACACACAGGCCCACACTTGTCCTAAACAGGGAGGGAGGGGAAGGGGGGCAGCGCAGCATCTTTCAGCTGTCATTTTCGTAATATCATTATATTTTTATGGTGACTAAAAGGCTTACTGCTGAACCTTGGGAGGGTAAAAAAAAAAATGCTTTCTGCTGATGAAACCGTTTCACTAAGCTGATTCACCACTACATCACCACACAAACTTAACATGGCAGAATTGCTAGAAGAATTACAGAATACAGTTACACAGCAAAGTTAAATACAGCAAACCTCTAACCATAAGTCTGAGCAACAATAGCAAGCACCACAGTTAAAGCAAATGTGGGACACCACAGAAAATGTGTTAGCTATCTGAAAAAGATCCACGAAATAATAGGGCTGTCATGATACCTAATTTAAATTTTTGTCGATTAATAGGCAAAACACCGGCACATTCTAAGGACAAGAATCCATGAACCGCATTATTAGATCATTTAATAAGGCTGCACAATATATTCAAGCCATTAAAATCATAATATAGCATAGTGCTATTGTTAAATCAAAAAGGCTGTGATTCAATTAGATAAATATATACGCTGTGGGTTTCATAGTGAAGTGCGACACTTTATTTAACCCTAACCCTAAATGCTACTCCACACAAACTCAGCATGTGCTGTTTGTTTGAGTTTCCAATAAAACGTTCATTTGGGAATGCATATAAAGTTTGATCCGCTTTGGGTTTCACAGCGAAGTGTTCCACGGTTATTTTTTTGTTACCACAAAAAAAAAAAAAAAAAGAAGATTATTCGCTTAATCATCAAAATAATTGACCGATTACTTGAGTGCGAAAATAGTCGTTAGCGACAGCCCTAAGGGTGTGTTCGCACCTGTAGTTCGGTTCTCTTAGCTCTTTCAGTCTGAACCAAAAAAGAAAATGAAACATTTAGTCCTGGTTCACTTAGCGTTCACACTGTCATTTTTAACATCGAACCTAATGATACAAAACAAAAGGCATAAGGATAAGGTCACAACCTGATTCGTTGACTGAACATCCAAAACAATGCGGTGTGCTGGCTTAAACCCACATGTGACGGTATTTTTACCAGCTGAGAACTCACAAAGACCTTATAAAATGTGTAAAGGAGTCAAAACAGTGGCAGGAATCCCTCCGTTGCACACAAATGAAGATCTGCTACAAGGACACAACATTTTCAACACCTATATCGAACTGTAATAGTAGCTACTATGAAGAGAAAAAACAGGTTTGCTTAAGCACCATGTCCTTTTTAAGGTCACATCTTGTGACATCACATCCTGTTTTTGGTCCTTTCAGATGTCTTTGTTCTACATATTTCAGTCGAACCGCACCAGAGTTTGTTTGGAAGCGGACCGGGAACCCTTAAAAAGGTGGGTCTCATTCCTCTTATTTGGTGTGCACCAAGGTTCAGATGGCAGCATTCAACTTATTTAAATGAACTGCATTAACAGAGCAACTGCGCCAGAGTTCTTTTTATTCAAACCAAACCTGTTAAGTGTGAACACACTCCAAGAGAGATCTGGACTTGATCCAAAAAACATGACATTTCTTTTTTGGCAATAAGAATATGATGATCAATGACATTAATGCTACCGTGAAACATGAAAGAACAACACCAACTAATTTTCTTTCATACGTCAACCACATGGAATCTGTGCAGATATCCAAAGAATCAACAAGGTCTAAACAGCCTCCACCCCTTGCTTGTTCTTTCATTTAGTATTTTAGCTTTATGTAATTCGATAATGCTTTCAGCTACCAATAACAGTGTGGTACTATCAGCACTGGTTAACACATTTTACCAACCTTCTGCAGATTTTCCTTCAAAAAGCAGTGCAAAAAAAATGTAAAAATCAGTCATATGTATTAGGGATGTGCAACAGCGACCGAGTACTCGAATATTCGACTGTGACAGCGACGATCGATCATGTAAACGATGATCGAAATGTATTTTTTCTTTTTTCTCCTGATTGGTTATAGCAGCACTTTGGGCGGCGCCCTGTTCAATGCAAGCTGTGCAGCGCCAAGCTTTTATCTTGTGCTGAAAATATCCTTTCAATTCTATTCATAATTAATTTAGCAATAATCATCAGTGATTTTCATACTGTAAAATAACATTTTGTTTGATCAGAAAGTGCAAATTGAATCCAAAATATTGCTGAAATCGGAGTTACACTTTCGGTCAATCTCACGTTTACATTCGCAAATCTTTTGCAGATGAAACTTGTAATAGCTACATCTGATTAATCTAATATAGGATGCGTTGGGTCGGGATATCAACATTTATTAAGATGATGAATGCGCTGCATATCAGTGTTTAGTTTCATGCTCAAATGCAATGCCCGATATTGACGGTCATATTGCTTTTAGATGTTTCTTTTAAAAATAATTAAATAAAAATACTGATGTTATAATAATGCAGCAGTGCATTTTGTGTCATATTTGTTCAAAGGCATAATTCGCATGGCTTCGAAAACGCGCAGGCGATTTATGGAATCACTTAATAATGTGATTAAAATAAAGCACAGATCTGCCATTAACATGGCATTATAATGAGAACTTTTTAGAAATCTACAGTAAATTCTGTCCTTACCCGTTTTTCAGCGTGCTCTCTCTCTCTCTCTCACTCTCGCTATAGCGCGTAACTTAAAGTTAATTGGCATTTGCATCCTTTTGTGCTGATACAAGTTGTAATGTTACGTATATATTATGCATCTAAGTTATCTGATTAATATCATAGGATGCGTCATAGAACGGGCTTCAGTTTATTGGCGTCACTCATCTCAGGCAGCTATTCCTTTTAGATGCTTCCTTATTAATAACATCGCTGCATCATAATCAATCTAACACTGTTCTAATCACATTTTCATGTTTTCACAGACAGGTTTTCATGTCATATTTTTATTTTTAACATTCATTTTCCTAACAGTCCATTATCTCCATGACGGCCATGCCCCGCCCCCAGCAGAGCTAACAGAGCTTTGGAAGAAATGAAGACCGTCAAGTAATAATTTTAGGCTTCATTGTCACACAAAGCAACCATATGACTTCAGAAGACTTGGTATTCATAAGCACACAAGTCATATGGACTACAAAATATTGCTTTTACTGTGGGCTTTTTGTCCTTTTTGGAGCTTAACCTGTAAAAAATTCTTCAAATTTCTCAAAAAACAAAAAAAGTTTCACAGGGTTGCTCATAAGGGGTGAAAAAACTGGCAAAGATGTGACATTTTTATTATATTATTATTATATTTTATTATTTATTACAGTACTAAGATTCATGGCTGACTTAATTCTTTGCTTTCAAACCTTAAACCATGAAGCTTTTATTCTGGCAGGAAACCACAAGAAAGTCTTGTGATTTACAAACAATCCCCAGTACAAATTTGGGAAGATAGTTGCTGAGTGCTGCATTTTCAAATGCACATTATAAGTGACTCACAGCGCTTTTAATTCATAAGAAGCAGCATTTCCTGCAAACCAGCCGCTCCAAGACACTGAAAACACGAATCATGAGCATGTGTAAACAACACACTGAAGCTAGGAGCTCTTTTGTTTTGTTTTTTGACAAATCAAAGGGAGTGGTTCTCATTTCAGTTTTGCATCCCTGTTTGCTACTTGTGAGGAATTTTGATTCATCATTTGAATTTTTTCTTCACTTTCCGTGTTATTATGGTGGTTGTCAGCATAGGCCTTGCTAATACATTATTTTTCTTTCATCATAATTTCAGTAGAGATACAATTCAGTTCATGGTTGTTGCTCCTCATATCAAGAACTTTAATGTTCTAGCAGATGCATAGACCGACATACTAAACTGTTCTTTCTCAATAGGGAGAGGTTCTGAGCTGTAAGAGGTGTATAAACTGGTTTTAAGGCAGTAAATAACTACAGCCAGGAGAACAGGTATGCGAAGAGGCTGTCCTTCCCTCCTGCAAGTTAATCTCATTAAAAATTTCTCCATATATGTCCACAAAGTTGGGGGGATGGGATGGTTGAGATTGTTATAATTCTCTCAACCATAATTCAAACAGTAATCTTCTTTCAAATAGAATTTGCTGTGACAATTTTCTTAAAATAATTACCAGGTAGTGTGGAGGAAAAAGGTCCATTCCTCTTGCCACATACTGTCGGAGTTGCTGACTAAAGAACAAATAGCCTTCACTATGTGGGCTGCAGTTTTGCTGCCAGTCTCCCTAATCAAATTCCGCAGCCTAACCTCACTTACAAAAAACCTATTTTCATTGGAGAGGAAGTGTAACCGTAATGTCAACAGAGCCACCCAAGTTGAGCTGTCATTTTCACCCGTCACTGACATTAGATCAGCTCTCACCACAGTTGGTTCTGGAGTTTTCATACTGGAGAACATCCAAAAAAACCTTCACAGAGATCTAAGAAAGGTCACGGCAAATGCTTGTACAAATAGTGGGCGTACAAGAAGTCAGTTTGAATCCAGAGTTAGGAAAGAATATATTTTCATATATTCATATTGAAGATGAATTACTCTAAATCTGATCCATATGTCTGACACACAGGAAAACTATTAAGTTGGATTATTTAAAAGAATAAATATCACAGTAAAGTTAACTCTGTGAATTAAGAGCCAAAAGTAATATATTAAATAGTTTTTTTTTTTTTTTTTACCAGGTTGAAATACAAGTCTTTAGCACAAATGGTATGGGATGAAATATTTACCCAAGTTGGATACTTAAGGTTGGTAACTTAATTAGTAAATTCAATCAATGGCATAAATAACATGCATAATGTCTCAGTGGTGGTGATGAGCTCGTACCTGGCAATCTGGTTGACATAAGGCTTTAGTTCGCTTGGCTCATAGGCACGGGCAAAGGCCCAGCACACGTAGCAGGCTGCATCACGTACATTTGATCCCAAACTGCATGCTCCCCTTTTCTCGTCATATATCAGAGCTTTTAGAACCAGAGGCACCACTGTAGGAGTCATACAGACAAAACATTAGTATGCAAAAATCATTTGTTTTGCAATCCAAATTACATACATATATATACTTACATACATATATATACATATACACACACATATACATACATACATAGATAGATCATTGACAAATAAGATTTTTAAAAGTGTAAAAAAACATAATGGAGATAACACTTAATAAAACTTTAAAATTAATTAACAATGAGATTATGTGGTTTTTATAATCAATTAACACTGCCTTTGTCATTTTTTACAAGATGGACAAAATTTGTCACCAAAAAAACAAAATTTCGGTTTTACCGAAATGACACTTTTAGTTATACCGAATGATGATATTTTCAAACAGTGTTAACAGGCTGATATCTAGCTAGATAGCAAAAGGACAATCAAACATTTTATATTTGGTACAATATTTTAAAATATTGCAACGTTTTCCATGTTTTATGGCGGCTTTACCAAATGACCTGACATGCGTATGAGCAAGTCAAAAAACATGATTTTTTTCAAATAGTTAAGAGAGAGTTAGTTACTTTGCTTTATGACCTTGTGGTCCTTTGCAGGTGTCTGAATGATGTCACATCCTGTCACAAGATATTGGCTGCATGACTTGATCCAAAATGTTCCCTTTATATTGGTTACTCCGAATGACATCAATGAAATTCACTTTTCCAGACATTCTCTTTCTCATAACAAAGCAACGACTTCTACACAAAATTTAAATACCATTTTGCACTATGTTGATAGATGATGTTATAAAATCATCCCAGAATTACATTTTAAGATATTTTAAACACAAATGAAATGGCTGCATTGGCCTTTGGACAGTTAAACCGAATGACCTTTTGACACTTCAAAATGTTTAAAATACCTTTATATGTAGAAAAATGTAATTAAAACCTTTTGGATTCAATAAAAGAGATCTAGTTGCTACCTTACATACTTTAAATGTCATAGCTTTGTTTTTTTATTATTATTATTAAGGCCTTTGGATGAAAAAATGACCCGTCACGTCTTTGACCCACATACATACATACAATATGGTGAAGCTGAATTTTCAGCATTACTCCAGTCTTCAGAGTAACATGATTCTTCAGAAATCATTGTAATATGATGATTTGCTACTTAAGAAACATTTTTTATTATTATCAATGTTGAAAACAGTTGTGCTGCTTAATATTGTTGTGAAAACAGTGATACTTCTCTTTCAGGATTCTGTGATAAATAGAAAGTTTAAAAGATCTGCATTTATTTGAAATAATAATCTTCTGTAACATTTTAAATGTCTTTACTGTCACTTTTGATTAATTTAATGCATCTTTCCTAGGGATGCACCGATATAATTTTTTGGGGCCGATACCTATTTTAACAAACAATTATTGGCCGATATCGATATTTGTCACTTCCTGTGTTTTGAAATTTTGTCATCAAAATAGATAGTATTTTGATCATGTTTTAAATAAGCAAAGTTCAAAAACACCTGCATTAAACTATACTAGCAGGTTTATTGCTGGATCATCAAATAATTTCTAATGAACATGGATTGGATCCATTTAACATTCAGCAGGCCTACATAAAAACAACTGAACAAAGATACACTACCAGTCAAAAGTTTGGAAACGGTAAGATTTTTAATGTTTTTAAAAGAAGTTTCGTCTGCTCACCAAGGCTGCACTTATTCAATTAAAAATACAGTAAAAACAATAATATTGTGAAATATTATTACAATTTAAAATAACTGTTTTCTGTTTAAATATATTTTATAAAGTAATTTATTCCTGTGATCAAAGCTGAATTTTCAGCATCATTACTCCAGTCTTCAGTGTCACATGATCCTTCAGAAATCATTCTAATATGCTGAACTGCTGCTCAAGAAACATTTATTGTGTACAATTGTACAAAATATTTGTGTACAATATATATATTTTTTTTTTTTTTTTTTTTTTTTTTCAGGATTCTTTGATGAATAGAAAGTTCAAAAGAACAGCATTTATTTGAAATATAATCTTTTGTAAAATTATAAATGTCTTTACTGTCACTTTTGATCGATTTAATGCTTCCTTGCTGAATAAAAGTATTAATTTCTTTAATTTCTTTTCAAAAAAATAAAAATACTTACTGACCCCAAACTTTTGAACGTAGTGTATAATGTTACAAAAGCTTTGTATTTCAGATAAATGCTGTTCTTTTGAACTTTCTATTCATCAAGGAATCCTGAAAAAAAAAGTACACAACTGTTTTCAACATTGATAATAATCATAAATGGAAGGATCATGTGACACTGAAGACTGGAGTAATGATGCTGAAAATTCAGCTTTGATCACAGGAATAAATTACTTCATAAAATATATTCAAACAGAAAACAGTTATTTTAAATTGTAATAATATTTCACAATATTACTGTTTTTACTGTATTTTTTATTAAATAAATGCAGCCTTGGTGAGCAGACGAAACTTCTTTTAAAAACATTAAAAATCTTACTGTGTCCAAACTTTTGATTGGTAGTGTATATAAAAATAAACAGTGCTTTTTTAAGGTAGGTTTAATAGTTTTCAGGTAGCCTACAGAAATAAAGTAAACAGAAAATAGCACTGCATATTCTTCACTGTATAAATTAAATACATATTAATTCTTTATTGTAACAGACTTTATTATGATTAATCTTATTCGTTTTTGTATACATTAACATTTTTGTAAGTTTAAATATGTCTGAGATCTACATCTCCTTTACTAAGGCAGGACTGTTATTTTGACGGGTGTTCTATTCTACGGACTGACAAGGAGAGCACAAAGTTCTTCAGAGATATTTTGCAGATTTGAAGTTTGCCATTTTATTAAGCACCCCCCGAAAAGGCATAAGATCTGTATGTATTTATTTACTGTTAGTTGTAATAAGTGTTTTGTGTAATTCGCTGTATGTTGATGATAATGCAATGGAGAGAGAGATTTTAATGTGCACTTCTTGTTTAGCTCTTATGGTGTTTTTTTTTTTTTTTTTTGGAGTGAAAACTGACGTAATAAACTTTATAAAACGTCAGTAAAGTTTTGGTCATTATTCGGATGGGGTCCGCTACACTTATGAAAGTTACAAAAGTTGCTTAGTCAAGAATAGTGTGCGATCTTTTGTTATTTTTAGCATTAAAGCACAGACAGCAGTGCTAGGATAATGTAACAGTCATTATACAGTTCAGTGCCTTCACGCAGTTAATTAATAAACCATCGGTTTGTTATATCAGCCTTTTTCCTGCTAAAGCCGATATGCAGATGGTTGTAAATTGAGCAAAAATCGGCCGATACATATCGGCGCATCCCTAATCCTTACTGAATAAAAGTATTAAATTCCTAAAAATTATCTCACTGACCACAAACTTTTGAACTTTTTTATATAATTATAAAAAACTTATAACTAGAAAAATTACATATATAATTAAATTTATACAACTATATGAACTAGATTATTACATATTCATAATAAAATGTGAGTGGTGCATAATTATACACAAACACACACCAAAGAAGAAGAGAGTATTGATAGTTGACTTTTGGAAGGACCTCATTACAAGGAAATATCTTCCTAAAACTTAGGTGGAGCCAAAATTTTAAGTACTGAGAGTTCATGATTCATGCTATATGTGGAAATGAATGAGATTTAAATTTATACAAACTGAGATCCAAACCCAGCGTAAAAGACTGTTCAGAACAAAAATTTTCATAATCATGCTGAAAGACACATCAGGTGCAGCACACATTTGGCTTCATGCAAATCTCACTGGCTGTCCTTAATATCTCCACACCCCTCTGACAACATCCTCAAACCTGCTTCACACCTAACTCTACCACTCCTGGGCTAATTCAACCATTTAGGCAAACAAAAGGCACAAACAGTCTTGTCTGGCTTCTTGTCCATGTGGATTCTCACTAACAGGTGAGACAGGAGGCAAACGAGCAATGTATCGTGGCTTGGGGCTTGCCTAATATTAGGCACATTGATGCTGCCTCAGGGCTCTACTGCTTGGGCATAGACTCCACCCCACAGAGTCAACACCTCAGAAAGTGAGAGACTCATCAGACTCATCAGAAACGTGACAGAACACCTAAAGAGCAGACACCAGCTTTCAAGGACAATCACATCAGCCAAACTGTTCCACTGTGGGACTGTCATTAACTTCAGGAGGTCCACTGTGGAGATTTTCCATTGATGGTACTTCGAACATCCCGTCGAATCTGACAACAGGTAAGGCTGCAACAGCTAAGTCACTAAAATTTCAATGGCACCTGTTCTTATTGCTGTTTGAATGTACTTCTAGCATTTGTTAAGGCTGACGAACTTTGTAGCAGGTGTTTCAGGGGTAGATCTAAATTGCTGACTATAGACGTACCTGTTAGAAAATACTCTTTTGTGTTTGCCATGTGGTTGTTCACATATACACAGTCTAAAAAGTAAAAATATTTACAAAAAATTCACAAGATATCGGTGTACCCATTAAAGAGTGATTAAGAACCATGAAACAAGGAAAACGCATAATATAGCAAAAATTCCACAATACAATTTTTTTTTTTTTTTTTTTTTAATTTGTGCCTTGAGGAGGGAGCGGCTTCATATGAAACTTGGGAGTCAAAACCTGAGCCACCACTTCTTGCGACAGTGTGTGACAAACAGGTTCCTTAAGGCGGAGTCATTTTCTGCATAACTTGCCTGGCAATCTCTTTCTTCAATCTTCTTCCCAATACAAACCTTCAGGCCTCAAAATCTTTGCACACTTACCGGACCATTATGTATTCTCATTGTAGCCCAGAATTGTATAAGTAAATTCTTTCAAATTCTTTCAATCACAGAAGCAGTTGGTAACTCATGTTTTAACAGATGAAAATTGCATTCTAATACCTCTGGTAGCATCTCTACATTCACAGTGTGAGTGAGGTAAACTTTTAAATGTCTGGAGTTTGTATCTTGCAGGTAAGGTCATGGGAAACAGGTGTATGTGGTTTCCCACGCCATCAGGTTTTGATGAAGGGGAGCATGTTTCTACAGGCCTACACTGGCTTCACTAGTGCAGCTAGAGCATGTCATGCTAACACACAGACCAGCAAGCAATACAGAACTGCTACAAACTAGTTGAAAAGCTTAAGGGACTGTGAACATGCATAGTTCCTTTTTAGAAACCTCAAGTAGTGACCCAACAAACAGAAGATACTTTGCTCCAGTGTGCGGCAGAACTGTTAATGTATTTTTTTTCTTCTGTTGCCAGATAAGGCTGACAAACCACACAGTATTGGATTGGAACAACTACACCAATATGGACATTCTCCAGGGGAGAAAACCGAAGAAACCCCATTACATTCCACGCCCTCCTGGCAAACCCTTCAAATATCAGTGCTTCCAATGTCCCTTCACCTGCAACATCAAGTCTCATCTCTTCAACCACATGAAGTACAACCTTTGCAAGAACTCCATCTCTCTGGTATCTCAGCGCATGGAACAGACAGGAAAAACAACCAGAGCTTCCCAGCATAATCTTCCTTTCAACCACAACAGTAAAGAGCCACCCCTGGAAGCTGAAGCCAGCAAACCTATAGAAAGGGTCAACGACAAGGTTGAACAAGAGGAGATGGTTAAAGAAACAAGACAAAAGCCTGGAAGTCCCATCAAGGAGGTCAGTAAGCAAGTCCCTGAGCCAGTCCGTGAGACCAGGGACAAAAGTGCAGACATGGACATTGCACAGAACAAAATCTCTTCAGCTTTCTCACCAGTTGCAAGAACAGGGGAAAGTGAAACTTTATCTCGGTCTCCACACAAAGACGATCAAACATCTTCATCAATTCCTCAATTCTACACTCAAATGGCACCTTGGGTTCCACCTGCTTCCACAGCACCTCTTCTTCCTCTAATACAAGACTATCCTTCATACATGGTACCTGAGAGGCCCCTGCACTCCCTTTACGCGCCCTACCCGCATAACCAAGCAAACACCCCAGCCTACCAACTCACACCCCGAGAGACCCAGAGACCTCTGGTGCCATCACCTTTGGTCCCGCCTAGTCCTTCTCTTCTCCACTCTTATCACTACAGATATGGTCATTCAATCATACCCGGTCCACCTCTACCCTACAGCCTCTACCAACACCCTGAACTATCCATGTCCTTACAGAGAACCAGGTATCTTCCTGTAGATGTGTACAGCAACAGATTTTATCCTCGAGAGTATGGAGGGCACCTGGTCCCCATATCTCATCGGGATTCTTACAGCAGACTTCCAGAGGACATAGCTGTCCAAGAGCACAATCCAGGAGACAAAGGTACTCGGCAGAGTCCGTTAGAAGGATGTGCTGCCTCTGGGTCTCCAGACAGGCCCAGTACCGCAGATGTTACCCAGCGTAACCCTGTTGCAGTTAGGCTCACTTCCCATGGGGAGTCACTCCCAGTCAGTCAATCACAGCATGTCTTATCAGGGCCAACTACAGCAACCGACAACTTAATCAAGAAATCATGTGGACAACCTCAAGAGGACATGTTACAAAATAGAAAGAGGTAGGTAAACTATGCGAGACATAGGTCTCAAAGACACTTTCTATCACTGTCAAATAAACAAAACAAAACAAAAAAAAATCTGGTTAAATTGCCTACAAGCAAGTTAACATTTTTTTTCTATTCTTTACAGAACTTGAAATAACATTTGCATCTTGTTTTTCTTCTTTCTAGGAATGAACTCCAAACCACTGACTCTCTAAGCAGTGAGATTTCATTAGAAAAGGAAGAGGACGAAGAAAATGAGGAGGAGCCAGGTCCTCTTAACCTTTCAAAGAGGGACCAGGCCATATCCAGCAACATGACACACCACTACTCTGACCGAGAGCTCCATTATGATTCAGAAAGTAGTCAAGAAGAGGCACCGCTCAACCTCTGCCTCAGAAGACAGCCCAACAATCAAGCCTTGCCCAACACCACAGGCTCTGAAACTCCAGAAAGACAAACCATCATAAATGTTGAGGTATCCACAATTGCTTTACACAGAAAACAAGACCTAGACCATTGTGACCAGAGGCACTCAGCGGCCTTTGCTCTGTGTCAGCTAGCTAGTTCAAGGAACATTATCAGTGACTCCTCTATTGGCCAACAAGAAATGACAGAGGGTCAAAACAGCCAACGCCTTCCTCCCCCAGACAAGTGCCTAGTCAAAGACACTCCAGACACACCCAAACAAAGCACACGGGCACTGGGTCAAAAACGGGCAAACAACAGACCTCTGAGGCACACTACCAAAAGAGCAAAAGTAAAAGAACCATGCCGAACTCAAAGAAAGAGGTCGCAAAACTGCTGATGCAGAGATTTCAAAGAGCTGAAACAAAGGAGTTCCAGTGAAAAGATCAATTCTCAAGAGACTTTACAGGAAGATGGCCAACCTCTTTCAGCTGTCAGCAGCCATGGCATCAAATTCAAAGACTATGCATGAATTGATAAAATGTATATGTTTAATCCAACTTAAGTTGCTTTGGATAAAAGCGTCTGGCTAATGGATAAATGTAAATGTAAATAATTCCAAAATACAACATTATGCACTGATTGGAAAAAGAAGGCAGCCCAGATAGTCATTGAAAATCTTCTGCTCTTTGACAGACTTACAAAAGTATGTATCAGTTCATTAAAGAAAGCTGGGTGGTGGCATTTTTATTATTATTTTTTTTTTTTAAATAAAGAAGCAAGTCAAACTTGCACTATTTGAATAAAGTGTTTGCATAAAGTGAAGTATGTTTGATTATAAATGTTTTAATCTGAGTACGGTGTAGGGGATGTACAATGTTTAGATTAAGATTATATAATAAAAAAAGAGAATACAAACGAACCATCTGAAAGACGTGAAGGAAGCAGGAGTCCTCTCCGGCCTAGCTCTGCAAGAGCCAGGCAGCCCCCATGCCAGGCATTGTCTGTTTCCTGGAAACTGCAATATACAGAAAAATACCTTACTAACTATTTGAAGATACTTAATACACATCATCACTAGTGGTTTAATGGATCACAAAACTCACGGTTCGCATCATATTATGATTTTTGAGTCACGGATTGGATCAATTTTCGGATCAGCAAGAAAAAAAATATTTTGGGGGTGGGGGTAACTATGCTTTCCATTTATTACTTAAAGCACACTTTAAGTACTCCAATACCACAGCAAAAACTACTAGCCTAACTAATAAAATTAAAACATTATTAAAGGCAAGTGAACAGTCAGTAAAAAATATGAACAAATACACTAATTACAAGCATAGATAAATACAGTATATCTCAACAAAGTTACAAATAAAGTTAGGGCTGGTCTGAATACCATTTTTTGAGCTTCGAAGCTTCGGTAGTAATCCACAATGAATATCCGAAGCTTCGGAAGGAGGGGGCTGAACTTATTCTTCTCTCTAATAAAGGCAGTGTAATGAGTAGAAATACGGTGTGGCCCCTTTAAGAGCTGTGTGCTCCCGGTTGAACTGTCGGGGAAAAAAAAAAACAAAAAAAAAAACCGAATATTCGAATCCCAAAATTGAAAATCGAATACCAACCCACTGAATGAATATTCGAATAATCGAATATTTGGGTCCAGCCCTAACTGTAGTATTGATTTCAGGTACAGAAATGTAATAATTAAATGTAAAATAACACTATGTTCACTGTATAAATTTAATATAGATTAATCTTTTGTTAAAGCTGTGTTTTGTAGTTTGATTAACATTAATAACATATAGACAACAGCAGGTATTTATAGGCCGCTGTCACTTTTAAGACCATGGGCATGGACCAAAAATAAAGATACACATCCTTCTTTTGTTCTTTCTCTTAAGACATAACCGACAGCGTTTATGATAATACTTGCTGAGACTGGTATTTTGACCCAATTTTATGTGTGTATGTGTCCATCCAAGTGCAAGTACACAAGAAAGAAGAATCAATTCAGAGTTTTTTTGCAGCTGTGCGCACAGATAACAGCGTGTGAGTAGTGAATTTAATTCTCTTTTTCCACTTCTAGTGCTGGAACGGTTTAAAATCTTTTGAACGTGTAAACTACCAAGACAAAACACATGCAAATGATATACTTTCAGTCTATGGTGGTCAAACTTGAAATGAATCCACAAATCACATGCGTGCCGAACTGTGGGTCCTGGTCCGTACGGATAACGGATCAACAACGATCCGTTTAACCCCTAAACATTATATCTCAGCCTTCTGTTATATCATGACACACCTGAAACACTCTAAAACAGATTCAACCACTTCATCTGCGAGCTCTTTGGGTAGTCTACCAGTCACCCTTCCAATCCTGCAGGTGGTAAAAAGAGAAAGACCAGTTAAAAAGGAATAATTTTAGTACTCTAGGGATTATTCCAGAGAAATATGGTATTTACTGTCATACCTAACCAAGACAAAGTCAAAATCAAACAAAGTGTAATTCATAACCTTGACTGTTCTCACCCCTTTGCAGAAGACCATCGCACTATTGTCTCTTTGTCTTTCAGTCCCACCAACAGTTGTTCTGCAACAATGAATAAGAAAATTAGCAGTAACAAGATAGCATTTAGTTATTTAGCAAACTAAACAAACAGACATGAAAATACGCATGGATATTTACCAATGACATTCTCTACTTCCTGAGGGATATCATAGTCTTCCTCTTGACTGACAGACTCTAGATCAGGTTTTGTATCCTCTATACTTCCAGTGGCAGAAGACAGGGCCAGGTTCACTGCGAGTGACCGACTTCCTCTCTGGTATCTGGATGCAATCATACAAAATGCTTACAAACAGGCTGACAGTTTTGAGCATTCCTTGCTTCATTTCATGTTTTTGTTTTGTTTTTGTCAATCGGTCACTTACCTCCATTTGGCCAAACGTGGTTTTAGACAGGTCAAGCCAAGTCTCTGGACAACTTTTACTCCCAGCTTACGCAAAGTGGCCTGGTTACTTTCAGCTATTTTCTTCTGGTTTAGGCACTGAAGCACTGGGGGGGCTGCATACGAAGGGGGTCAGGTAAAGATTAGCAAACATTTATCTATTTGTATGTTTTGGCTTTTTAGAGACCAAAGAAAAACCTATACGCACCATACTGCAGGAAGTCATCACGTTTCCCATGCTTGAAGAGCTGGGCCTGGTGAGAAATCATCACTTGATTAGGATGGTTGCAGTGTTTGCTAATATTTTTTGTCATGCATTTAACTTTTTAGGGTGCTTTCATATTAGCACTTTTGGTGCGCACCCGGGTTCGATTGACGTCAGAGTTCAGTACGTTTGGATGATGTGAACTCTGTCTTCTGAACTCGGACGCGCACCCACGAACCGTACCCGAGCCCGCTTAAAAAGGGTGGTGCAGTTCAAGTGAACTCCGGTACGGTTTGCTTCTGATATGAATGCAAACGTACCAAATTGCGGAAGTGAAGCGCTATTAATGCCGTATTATTTGATAAAAATGTGTGTGCGTGTTTCACTCACTTTCCCGACGAGCGTGACTGACGTGCTGCAAGCAGAGAGCTGTATCTGTATCTAAGCAGAGATCTCATTTCTGCTCTACATTCTACATTCGCGGCAGACAGACGCAAGTGCCGTTATGAACAAAACCAACGGTTCAAAAACAAAAATATAAAAGTGAGGAGAGCAACGTTATGCATTTTGCTGCCTTCTCCTGCGCCGTCGTTACTAAGCAACAGCTGCTGGTTTGATGACGCAAATGAACCGCGGGTCGGACCCAAATAATATAATATGAACACAGTCCACTGGAGACGAGGAGGGGGGAGCAATCAAACTCGGGTTCGTCCAGGCAATCGAACCAAGTGTCAAAGCACCCTTAAACAAAATATTAGTAACTGTGCTTAAAGTCCTGCAGCACACATACCCCTGGTAGGGAAATACTACCCCAACTACCCATTAAAAATCTTTTGAGCAATACTTTACCTATATATCCTTAGGTTGATATGGAGTCAAATTTATTAAAATTAAATAAACCCATCTGCAATGTGTCTTACAAAAAGCTGAATACAGTTACGCTTAATGCCAGCAGCAGTATCTTGTAATTGCCAAGTTTAAAAGTGCACCGCTGCTTTAAAGTTTCTGCTCCCTGCCTTATGGCACTTAAAGCATATATGCAAATTGTTGATGGCAGTTTTAGCACCCCAGGCATTCCCAAACACACAGAGCCAGTTTTGAGCGCCTCAGGCGATAGACATGCTTCACAAAAGAATAACAACTGCAGGATTGTTTTCACAGCTCACTGGACTTTAAACCATGCAGGATGCCTAAATGCAAAAACACAAATTCTGATAAGGATCAGTCACGAAAATGAGCAATTATGAGCATTTTAATACAGCAATGTAAAAACACAGATATGAGAGCATGTAACCTCTGCGTCTCTTGGTTTTGGCAGGTATCGGCTGCATAGCTAGAAATACAAGAATTATAGGCTTATCGGCCGTTCACACCAATAATAACAATAACTATATTAGTGTCCAAGCCAACAGACAATATCGTTCTGTTTATTATAAGCACACACTGCAGTTTTTATCTGCCTCTGTAAGGCTCGAGCTCTTTAAAGCAGGATGGATTCTGATTGGCTATCAATGTTTTTATTGTTCATAAGATGGGGGGAAAAAACGGTCCAAAAGTGATTCCAAATATGAGCCTCAACTATTTGACTGTAACTTGAGTATTTGACTATTTGAGTATTTATAGCTAGCAAGTAAGTAAGAACCTGAAAGTGAAATAAAATGTTTTAATCATTTGTACCTGCCAAGTCATCAATCATTTTGCTTAATAATGCATAATAATGCATAATAAATATTAATATATAGTTCAATCATCAATCATTTTGCTTAATAATGCATAATAAATATTAATATATAGTTAAAACTATATATATATATATATATATATATATATATATATATATATATATATATATATATATATATAGTTAAAACTATATATATATAATGTGTGTGTGAGTGTGTGTACAGACTGGGAGCCCATGTCCAACTAAATAAAATGCTTCAAACTTTTCACGAAAACGCATAACGTAGTACATCATCGTAGTACAACATCTTATTACTCATGAAAAGTAAGGGGGGATGTATACAGCCCTATATATGAGATGGATTGGAGGGATTGGAGGCTCACCAGGGACTGCAAAGCTCCATCAAGGGCCACAGTTCCCTCCATGGTCATTTCACTGGTCTGAGAGATGGTGGTCAGACACCAGTCCAGAAAATCACCCAGACGCTTCTGCTTCACATCTGGACGGGTCACAAACCTGTGCAGATAACACCAATCTTTTAAGGAAAGAGATCTTCTACAAGTGTTTAAACAGTGCCACCTACTGCTCAGTGAGAAAACTGTCAATATTTTGCAGTAAACACTTGCTTTTGGATATTATAAGAGTGGCACTCATTGGAAATCATCTTTATTACACCTGGGTGAAATTTTATTTTTTTTATTTTTTCAATCATCATTTAAATCAAATAGCCATTTAGACAAGTGGATTCAAAATGTTTAAAGCAAGAAGTAAAAAATATTTAATAAAGCATGTATTCCAAACCGCTTTTCACTAAATGAATAAAAGAAATAATGATATTTAATATTTTTATATGCACCTGTACATTATTAGACTAAAGTACTAAACAGCAACATTTACCTGCTTATATAGTTTGCTAAAACGTTTTAAGTAAAAAATAAAGGCTAAATATAAAAAAGCATTAAAATTATAGCAATATTTACTCCGTTGCTTAATTTATATTGCCAGCAAAATCATTTAAATATTTGATATATTGGCCAGCTCTACCCAGATATTAAACACACACATAGATGAATAACATATAACATGTAACTTACTTTGATACAAGCACTGCTGCAGCATCTCGAGATTTGTCACTGACTCTGAGAAAGGACTGCCAAAAAACAACAATGACAACACAAAGGCCATTTTAAGTAAAAATAATTTAAAAATATTATTAGTAAAACTGGCAAAGAATTAATAAAAAAAAATAACCACCCTCATTGACATTAATAAGGACATTAAAGTCTATGGTGGTCTGTGATTGTAGGTGACGTGTTACCTTGGCAACAGCCAAAATACGATCCATTATGGTCTCTCTGTTCAGCCCGGAGTCAGCGGACAGGTGGCCGTCCAGACGGGACAAGTCAAAGGGAATGAGACATGTCATAGAGAGCCAGAGGAGGAGTATGTAGCGTGTTTCCCAGGTCTAATACAGAAACATACAGTCACTAACTAGATGATATACAACTTTTGTGCTTTGGGAAGGACAAATTACAAACAACACATGGATGGCATTTTTCCAGACATGACAAATGGTGACCTGCTGCAACTAGTTACCACCTGAAGCGATTCAGTTGTCATTTCTTGCTCAATAAATAAAATGATAGACGAATGTTAAGACATTAAGTCTGAAATGAGAGACTAGTTCAAAAGTGGTGGGCTCAAAAGTTAAAACGTCTGCAGTATCAGTAGTGCCAAGCACAGACTCAATTTGGTACCCGCACTTCTGAATGCTCGCATGAGTGCACCTGATGCAAAATACCCACCAGGTGAGATATGCCTAGTTCTGTCATGAAAACTCTAGATGGCACAGGTTGATGGGTCCTTAATGCAAGCTGAAGATATTTACTACTAGGCGTGTAAATCAGAAGGTTCATCACAATACGATACAATATCGATTCTTATAGCCAGCGACAATATTTGCCGATACCTCAAAAAATTCTGCGATACGATTCAATTCAGGGGTATATTGATCAATATATTGATATTATGTGCCTATTTTACACAACCATTTTCATTTTTTTTTAACTCACAAATGCAACCAAAATATGTAACAAACATTTATTTCAAAATTTCACATCCAGCACCCTGATTGGGACATCCACAAATAAAAAATCAAGTCACACAGAAGATCAGTAATCTGATGTCCATGGATGCAAACAGGTAAGGGGGAAAAAAGGTGAGAACATTGCGCGGGGCGGGGTCATGCTGCACACACAATTTTTTTTTTTTTAAGTTATTTGCTTTACATGCTCATTTGTAGTTACTTTAAGGGATTTTTTTTTTCCCCATTTATTTTTATTACCCTATATATCCAAAACTGTAATTTTTCACAAAAAAATGAACATAATGTGGCAACATTTTACCAAAATCAACATTTGGTTAAAATGTCATGTTATAAAAGACGAAGTGCTATGCAGGATATTTAAGACAATATTGGCTGACTGGATGGCAATACTGTTTGCCACATCTCAGACCTCAAACACAAAAAATATTACCCATTATAGACATGGTTTTTAAAGTAAAGAGTAAAGGAAACACTGTACAGTACTTACTGAAACAACCAGTTCTTTATTTGCCCTTGTAAGTTCACTTGTAAAACATTAAAAGCTGTTCCATTGCACTTCATTGTATAGCAAGGCTTTTTATTGAAGCAGCAACATTTGAAAGACAGGACAGAACAAGATAGGCTATTAATATTCTTTCAATGCGCAAAAGTATTATAATATGAAAAGCTCCAATACAGAGCGGCACAAAGCGCTTATGCGCATTCTGCGCGCAGAATGATGTGCTTGAAGCAACAGTTTATTGAGCCTTTTCTTTTTACAGTTTTAAATTCCAGTTACTGTGCGGATGAAGAACAACACAGTGCTCTCTTTTCCAGTGTTGTGATCTAAGACACCCAGTAGAAAGTAACATGATTTAGAAACAGCAATAAACTCTAGCAAGAAGAAGTCCTTTAATGCATTGCAAAACCATAGACCTTTATCTACTGAAGCACAAATATAAGTTAAAGAAGACTGAACTCAGTGGTCTATTTGTGTGCTGTCTGAGATTTGCGCATGCTGCTCTTTTGTGTCTTTCTGCAATGCTTTAAAAACGATCAACTGATAAACTTTTGTGAACTTTCAGCACTCGATCGATCAGTGACAATGACACATTGTGTAAATAATGTGTAAATATATAAATATATACTACAGGTATCGATTTTTTACGCGGTACGTTGATACATTGTCTCGTTAGACATATAATCGATGTATCGATCTATATCGATGTATTGTTACACCCATATTAACTACTGGAATAAGCTGATTGGTTCATGTCACATCTGCAGCCAATGAGCTTGCTGCTCACAACATTTAAATGACTGGTTACCATTCACTATAGCAGTTCTCAGCGCGCTTTCAAAGTTCCTCTGAAACCCTCTGCCTTCCCCAGCTCCACCTGTTTAGTTCTGTTATGGGTTATTGATATATGCTATTTGTACTGCAGCAGCATGTCTTACTTGCTCACGGCATTGTATCGATGTATGTATTGGCAGTAGCAAGTTCAACAGTAATAATTATTGGCCGGCTCCTGCGTCAGCATCGCACGCATGTGTCGTGCTGCTCACGTGAATGGCGTCGGTCAATAATGAGTCGACGTTCTGACGTAGAACCTGGAAATGCTGGATGTAAACAGCATAGGAGAATGACACAAAAGAGAGGATATTGTTCAATAAAATTATTTTTTGTTTTGTTTTTGCGCACAAAAAGTATTCTCGTCGCTTCATAACATTAAGGTTGAACTACTGCAGTCATGTGGACAGTTTTAACAATGTCTTTAGTACCTTTCTGGACCTTGAAAGTAGTGGTTAAATTGCTGTCTATGGAGGAGTCATATACCTCCCAGATTTTATCAAAAATATCTTAATTTGTGTTCCGAAGATGAATGAAGGTCTTAAAGGTGTGGAACGACATGAGGGTGAGTAATTAATGACAGAAATTTCATTTTTGGGTAAACTAACCCTTTAAGGACCTATCAGCCTATCTAGAGTTTCATGACATAACTTGTATAGCTGTACAGTATGTTAATATTCTTTTTTTTTTTTTTTTTTTAACAAACAAATAAGTAGTACCTTAAGTTCATAACCTTAATAACCTGGAATATTTCTTCAGAAAAATGTGTCTTTTTTCCCAAAATGGAGAGAAATAAATCATGTGTTTATAACAGAAGAAGTTAAATTTCTTTATTTATTAAAGAACTTGTTGCATTATGAAAGCATACAATAACTGTTAGAACTCAAAACTTCCTTCCTACGCCATAAAGAGCGTTTACTGAAACCAAACTGTTAAAAAAAAAACCTTCTGAACTCTGCAACTTTCTCACCTTAGACAGATGAATGCATTTGTGTATGTAGTTTAAATTGTTTCACAGCTGGAAATAACGTCATGTTTAATTCAAAGGATCAGAGAGAAGGTGCAAAATGGACACAAAAAGTGCATTTATTAAAAAAAAGAAACTGAGCTTATAAGTTATGATTCAGTTATGAATCTGAGGGACCAACTGACCTCAGTGTCTTTTTGGTCCTGTCTGCATAAAAGATCCAGAACTGGCTGGACGTCTGACACCTCATGGGGGAACAGCTGCATGAAAATCTTGTAGCCTCTGACCTAAGAAAGCACCAAAATTCAGAAATCTTCACACCATGATTTCAGAGAGATTACCAGTTCAACTTCAAGAGTCATACACCAGCTTGCCTTTGAGATGATATAGAGGAATTTGAAACAGAGATGGACCAGAAGAGGTGGTGACTTCTCATTGCGGATCATCTCTAACAGCATGTTCAGCATCCACTCTGAAGAACAGCAAATGCAGCGTTCAATCACAGAACACAATCATCACGTCAACTGTCCATCACATCCATGATACTTCCTCTTACCCAAGTGAGGGTCCAGAAGATGTGGCTGCTCCTGGTAATGATCCATCATAACTGCAACAGCAACCCAAAGCATGACTTGACATTTTTGTCATCTTTTATGTACAACACAATAGCATAGACAAACAAACAAACAGGATGGATGGATAGAAAAACATCATGTAAATGAAACTCATTCTTACCCACAAATCTCTCGATGATGGCCTCTCTGCTGGCCGTGTCGTGATGAATGTCCGGCAGGCTGTTGAAGAGAGCTCGAGCCTCTGCGCTCTCGCTGAACTCGGACAGCACACACGCCTGAACCGTCAGCTCAGACTCCTCTCCATTACACACACCCTCCATCACCGACATTATCTATCACTGTAACGTCAGTGCTGTCTCTGACTGATCAGAATAAAGATGCGCTGAACGCGCGTGTTAAGGTTTGATTAAAATGTCTCAGACTAGAAGATCTAATTCAAACTGAAGTCGCAACTGCTCACAATGACGCACTCAATTCTCTTCAAACTCCAGCTTATCACTTCTCAGTTTCTCTAATACGCTGCAAAATATTCCTTAAAAGCAACTCTCTGTCTTCTTCTTCAAAAGACTGTCAAATCGACTTACATATGACATAATCAGAAAAGAGTGTAAAGGCTTATAATGCATCCCGCGTATTGTTATGATGCTCACGCTGGTGCTCAGGGCGGCGACGGCAAGTCGTTAGGATCAAAATAATTCAAAAACGCGTTTTTACACTTCAAGTTTAAAGTCTTTACACCTTGAAGGGAATGTTGCACAGGAACGCATTATTAAATATTTAAAAGAGAGTATTAATACTTATATTGGCACCTTTCATTTATCTCATATACGGGTGATTATATTACATTTAGTGTCCAAAATCATTATTTTTTTTCTCTCTCTCTCTCTCAAACACACAACTGTCAACTGATACTACCTTGGTGACACTGACTAACACGGACAACAGGAACTCATGATTTTCAGATATATAAGAAACTTTTTTACATAAAATATTATATTGTTATGGCCTGTGACATCTTGTGATACAATGAGTAACACATTATTAAAATAATTAAAAAATATAACCATTTGAAAAAATGACTTTGGACACCAAATGTACCTGCAATTATATAATCACCCATATGTTTTAAAGCTTATAGCCTATTCCCTTTTATATACATATTTTTTTCCCACCCAAAATATAGTTAATAGATACTAAAGAAAACAACAATTAATATGGCCTACCTAATGTAGCTTGAAAGCCAGCATTCATTAAATAAAGAACACTTAAATGATGTAGAATGATGTTTCATTATCCACCCAATTTTCCAAACCAAAATGTGAGGTCATGGGACAATTTCCTATGTTCAGTTTATACATTAATAATAATATGATTATTATTGTTATTATTCAAATCTATGGTTATTGTGTTTTCTGTCTGAACGAATTGGCAATGTTTAAAGCTAATAAACTATAGTCATATCTGTAAATGCAAGCACAGTTCTGAAACATGGCAATCAAAAACACACCAACACAAAGTTATTTTTAAAGTTTTATTTGAATGTCCATACATCCTTTGTGCATCCTGTTACTCATGCAAGCTGAAAAGTTACAGTACCGCAAGACCACTAGCTGTTTAAATAAACCTTATTCAGATGTTTTAAACATCAGTAGGTTAATAGTTAGTAACAGTGTAGTGAAGTGAAATGCATCTTTTTGTTATCATATAATGCACATTTAGAGGCTCTCTTCAAAAGCATATTTATGCAGTCAAGTTAAAGTGCAATTCGCAAAAGGGATTGATGCATTTTAAGCAACTTATTTTTTGGTCATTTCATGGAAACATGTATTCACAGTTTTATCTTTAAAAAAAATAATATATATAATTTAAGACAATGCATTTCCATCAAACTGGTAATGTTAGATTCAAAGTGTGTGACTAACTTTAGGTTAGTTTATCATCCACCTTCATAACTGAAGAATTGAGAGGGATCCTGTAATGGAGAGCATCTACTTTGTTAGATCCTTCATGATCCGTAGAGAAGAGCCCCTGTAACTCTGACCAAAATGATTCCAGTGGTTCAGATAGTGGAACAGCTGGTATAGCTGTTGCCTTTTTGCAAACCCAGCGGTCTTGGGGATCTTCTCATGGTAAGCATTGTAAAACGAGCTCCCAAAACCACCAAACATGCCGGAAATAGCCAGCTCGAACTCCGAATGGCCATAAAACGATGCTGGGTCAAAGATGATGGGACCATCAGAACATTCAGCCACATTTCCTCCCCAGAGGTCTCCATGTAGCAGAGCTGGAACCACCTCTATGTCTGTGAACAGCTGAGGGATCTTCAGCTAAACAAAGAGAAACATGAACCATTTTTGTGTGCCATACATATGCAGCACTGTATGTAGACTTACAGACTGCATCATTAGCTTGTCATTCTTTGAATAAATTAATGGGATAGTTCACCCCAAAATGAAAATTGTTGTCATTTACACACCCTCAGGTTGATCTGTACCTGTGTGCATTTCTTTCTTCTATGAAGCATCAAACCAAACAGTTTCAACTTCCATTGTAATTTTTGTCCATACAATTGACTCTCCGTAAATCAATCATAATGCAGAAAAGAGTCTGAAAAAGCAGTCAGGGGAGTTAGTAGATTAACATCAGTGGACTTCAACTTGAAAAATGGTCTGTACTGACGTCTTTCCGCGGATGAAACAACATTCCTTCTGATGTTCATTCATGATTATTTGATGCTATAAATTAACTAGTAGGAAGAGATGATTGGTTCACGAGCTGCTTGAACTGAGGCGCTACAGCGATCTGTCATGACACATTAAAGGGTTAATTCATCCAAAAATGAAAATTATCCCATGATTTGCAAAGGGGCGGAAACTTTCCAGAAACTTTCCACGGGAACTTAACCTGGGGAATTTTGGAAATATTCCAATTTGGAAACTTAAAGGTACAATATGTAATAATTTTGTCCGCTAGAGGTCGCTAGAAGCCTATTCAAAACAAAGGAGTAGCTTGATGATGCCAAGTTTTAGAGGGGAATCTTGGGACATGTGGTCTCCGTCTCAACGGACGGTGCAAAAGTCGGTTAGAAATCATGTTCATGGATGCGATTATTAACGTTACTGTAGTATGAAGCAGAGCAGGACCGAGTGTTGTGGGAGCTGAACGAGGCCGCTTGAGCGATTGCGCAACACACGCCGTGAGCAGCAGAACTTTTATTATGATGCAGTCGCCAGTGCTGCTGTGCTGTGTTGAAAATTATGTTATAACGTTACGCTGTGAGACACTTGTTGCACACTGCAGTAAGATGATCGATTTTAGATTATCATATTAAATGCTGGATGGCTTGTGTTGATAAATGGCATGCAATTAATTTTTAAACGCATTGTATGATGGAGAAAATGCTGTATTACTGTTACTAAAAATAAAGCTGCATCTAAGTATGCTATGTTAGCTACTTGACAAAATATTGTTTTTTTCTGAGGCATGGTAAAGCATGGTACTTGCAAAAAAATCAAGAAAATTAGATTTAATCAATAAGACTAAACGTGTTGAGCTATATAACAATGATTAGTTTTCTGTCTATAAATATATCAAAACAGTTGTTCCCTTGTCTATTAAAACGTGTAATAGATTAAAGCGTCTTTGGTGTTTCCATGGTTTCTACAAAATAAAACTAGAAACCGAGGGTTAACGCCGGTATGACGCAATTGACAGGCGACTCCTCACACGTCCCGGAGCCTTGGTTAAAATTGCAATTTTCTCACGATTTAAAAATAGTTAGAAACATTTGGGATATTGTAAGTACTCAAGTGAACAAAATATATAACACTGGCCTAGTGGTTTTTGGATATTTTACTGCAAAAATATTACATATTGCACCTTTAAAGGAACACTCCACTTTTTTTGAAAATAGGCTCATTTTCCAACTCCCCTACAGTTAAACGGTTGAGTTTTACCGTTTTCGAATCCATTTAGCCGATCTCCGGATTACGCTGCGTAATATCATTGCGCCTGCTGCATCCATGGTATGGCAACAAAGTTCCTTGATTATTACGCCGGAATTAGAGTATAGTTCCTAGAAAATCGCAACTTTTCATTTTCCGTCGGTCTTAGTACACGATGTAACTACAGAAGAGTCAAGTTTTAAATAGGAAAAGTATCGAAACTCTTTGGTCATTTTTGAGTGAGATGCTATTGGTCTCATCAGATTCAATGAACTATGCTAAGCTATGCTAAAAGTGGTACCGAAAAATGGATTTGAAAACAGTAAAACTCAACAGTTTAACTCTAGGGGAGTTGGAAAATGAGCCTATTTTCAAAAAAAGTGAAGTGTTCCTTTAACAGGAATTTACGGGAATTTATGGGAATTAATTGGAAATTGATATAAATGTATAATATTTATATAAAATGTATCATATACAAACATAAATATAAACATTTTGTTTGGTCATAACATGAAATTTCTTTTTCGCATTCAATTAATTCTAATTTAGTAAATATGCAAAATATTTTTATTGCAGCAATTGTTATGTGTTATTTATTTCAGTGTCACATGATCCTTCAGAAATTATTCTAATATGCTGATTTGATACTCAGTTATTGTCAATGTTGGAAACAGTTGTGCTGCAATATATTTTTTTGGAACCTGTAATACTTTTTTCAGGATTCATTGATGAATAAAAAGTTAAAAAGAACAGCATTTATTCAAAATAGAAATATTCCTAACAATATCACTTTAATATCACTTTTTATCAATTTCACACATCCTTGCTGAATAAAAGTATTAATTTCTTTCAAAAACAAAAAAAAGAAAGAAAAAATTACTGACCCCAAAATTTTTACTGGTAGTGTATAATGTTACAAAAGATTTCTATTTTAAATAAATGCTGTTCTTTACATTTTTATTCATCAAATAATCCTGAAAAAAAGTATCACAGGTTATAAAAAATATTACGCAGCACAACTGTTTCCAACATTGATAATTGAGTATCAAATTAGCATATTAGAATAACTTCTGAAGGATCATGTGACACTGAAGACTGGAGTAATGATCATAGAAATAAATTATATTTTAATGTATATTAAAATAGAAAACCATTATTTTAAATTGTTATATTTCACAATATTACTGTTTTTTCTGTATTTTTGATCAAATGCGTATGTTATGGACTAGAGGAATGCACAGTGCATGCAGGGGGTGTGGCCTCAATAGCCCTGCAGGAAGTAGTGTGTTGTGTGAATGTCAGGGTAAAAATTCAACTGAAATTGCATTAAATCTTGTTGTTTTAACCAAAATTATGCTGCAAAATGTTTTTTTTTTTTTCAACTACATTTAAGTACCCTGTTATAGACTAACCTGCAATTTTGCAGATTCCCTGTTTATTCCCATTAATTCCCATATATTCCCATTAATTCCCATGGAAAGTTTCCAGCTTTGAAAATTCCTGCAATTTTGCAACCCTACACTTAAGCCATTCTAGGAGTATATGACTATCTTTTTTCAGACAAACACAATCGGAGATATATTTAAAAATATCCTTGCTCTTCCAAAGCTTTATAATGGTAGTGAATGGGGGGCCTGTTTTAAAAAAAAAATGCATGCATCCATCCATCATAAAAGTAATCCATACGGTTCCAGGCGGTTAATAATGGCCTTCTGAAGCAAAGCGATGGGTTTTGTAATAAAACTATCCATATTTAAAACTTTAATAACTATAATAACTAGCTTCTGGCAGGCGGCCGTACGCATCGATTTACGGCGAAAGCGTAAGTACACTACTTCTACATCCTGCGTCATACATTCCTTTAGGGGGTTACTCATTTGGCGCAAGTCAACTTGAGCAGTATGCATACGGTTGTCTGGCAGAAGCTAGTTATTTTAATTTATAAAATTTTAAATATGGATATTTTTCTTACAAAAACTCATCACTTCATTTCAGAAGGCCTTTATTAACCCCTCTGGAGGTGTATGGATTATATTTATGATGGATGGATGCATTTTTGGGGTGCTTAAAAACAGGCCCCCTGTTCACTACCATTATAAAGCTTGGGAGAGCAAGGATATTTTTAAATATATCTCTGATTGTTGTCGTCTGAAAGTCATATACACCTAGGATGGTTGAGGGTGAGTAAATCATGGGATAATTTTCATTTTTGGGTGAACTAACCCTTTAAAGAGACACAAAATGTTATTTGTTTAAATTTCTTTAAAAATTACAAAATTTGAAATTTGAGACTGTTTGAAATCACAAGTAACCTGCTCTGTCTTGTCTGTCAATGTGTTGTCAGTGTCCTCTTTGCTCTGCAATGTATTTTTCACTGCGTGAGAACATGATGTGTGGTGTGAGAGCAGCATGGCTTGTCAGACGTAGCAACAGTAACTAAAGGGGGCGTGTCTTTGCGAGCAGTCAATTAAAATCAATGGGAACCGAAAGTCTTTGGTTACCAATGTTCTTCAGAATATTTTCTTTTATGTTCTACAGGTTTGGATCAACATGAAGGTGAGTAAATGATGACAGAATTTTACTTTGTGGTTGAACTATCCCTTTACACTTTTGAGACAAAACTAGTGTCTTCTTTTGTCAGAAAAAAAAGATGCTTTATAATAGTTTTCCTTAATTACATTAACAAACAATATTTTGTTTGTCCCTGTCAACATATAATGCAGATTTTCTGTTTTCAAATACCAAATTACTAATTTACTTTGTGTACTTTTACACTTTAAAACAATAGAACAATATACAATTTGATTTGATAATGATTTGGGGAAACAAACAGTAATTGATATGACTGACAAAAGTGGTCATTCTAAACCAAAATGGAGTCACGTGGTTGGAGTGGAAGGGATGAAAGTAAGATAGTTTGGTTACGTAAGCCAAAAAAGAAAATTCATTTCAGAGGCCCAGAAAGTTATAGCATCTCAGCAAAAGATTCTAAAGAATAACATACTTCACAATAGAACCAAAATAGTAATATTTTGATTTTCTGTTGTCCTAAAGAATTAATACAATGTCTATAATATTACATCAATGTTTATAATAAAAAATGTTTATTTTTTTATTTTTTTACCCATGCTTATTCCATTTAAAAACTAGAGACAATCTTTTGCTGGAATAAAAATCTGAGCAGTTTGGTTTACCTGGAGTTTGGCCCACAATTCCCTGGCCTCTCTGTCTCCGTACGACTGCTCCACCAAGCCGAGCTGGTGCTGCAGCCTTTGCTGGGAGTAAAAGGACACCCAATCCTCCTGCCAATCATTTACCTGAAAACCAAAGGAGAGATAAAAACCTTTCATTGCAAAGTATGTCTGAATACAAATCACTCCATTTGTTTTTATGATCAGACACCATACAGAGCAGAGATGCTGACCTGAGGGATATAACCACAGCATGTATTCACATGAAACCCAAACCTGTTGGCTATTTCAACCTCAGACTGTCCCGATCCTTTCCCTTTTCAAATACAGAAATTATGATAAACAATAATGACACTGAAAAGTCTCTATCCATGCAATATTAATAAAACATTACCAACAGTCTGCTGCTCCTTATTTTGTTGCTCTATCTGTCTCTTGTTGTAAAGATGCAGGTCAGCTAGTTGTTCCCCCAGTTTTGATGAGTATCTACACAAACATAAACTATTTTAAAAAGAGCACTTTCCAACAATGCCCAGAATGTTAAGGTGATATTAACCCAATTCTCACTCCTATTACATTGATCTCAAACAGGCTCTATGGGTTCACATGATTACTTATTTAGGCTCCTCATATCCACATGCTCCATTACGAGAAGAGCTCCACTTCTCTCGAGGTCCAAGACCTTCACAGGCCTGGGCACTTTCACTGTGTTTGTGGACAGGATCGCTTCCAAGCTCGCCATCTCTCCAACAAACATCCTCCTAGCCTACAGAGAGAGATTAGAAAAGGTTCAATGATTAGTTGATGATGTTCTTTCAAATAGTTACAAATAGACACTTTACATTAAGCATATACCATTACATGATATGATGCAACATAAAACATTAATTTATGTATACTTTCAAATAGTTATAAAGGTAACATTTTATAATAAGGTTTCATATTTAACATTAGTTAATCCATTAGGGTGGAATTAATTAATTATGAGCTATACATTATTACAGCATACAAGTTTTGTTCATTGTTAGTTTTTGTTAGTTTATGTAAACAGATGTAGTTGTGAATGAATGGAAGCAGTACATTCACAATTTGTGAAAATAAAAATAGTAAAGACAATCAGAACATTTTGAAAATATTAATTTAAAAACAGTTTTATTTATTTTGTTTCATTTTTATTTTGGATATTTCTTTTTGTAAAGTTATAATTTTGTTATAATACTTATTTGATATGTTCACTATTTGCAGTGGAAATTTATTTACATATACTATTTACATTATTTTTTATAGTGCAGTTTTTGGTGAACTGTATTACATACTATATGTATTACTATATATGTAAGTTTTCTACAGCTATAGGGTATATTCCCAGGTGAAAAAATACTATAATAAATACTATAGTGTTTTTGAACCATACTATAGTAAATTGTAGTATACTGTATATATTATAGTATTTACAACACTTTGTTAATGAATGCTACAGCATACTGTAGTATTAACTATAGTGAACTGATAAACTGTAATAAATACTGTAGAATACTTTAGTTTTTACTTGTATAATATTGTATATACCCTATAGTTGTAGAAAACTTAGTACAGTATTGGGTAAAGTAATTTGTTTATATTACTATAGTTGTTATATTATCACAGCAACTATAGAATTACCACAACAAATTAATTCAAGTACTTTACTATAGTATGGTTCAAAAACACTATAGTATTTACTACAAATTACTATAGTATTTTTTCACCTGGGTTATACTACAATACACTAGTTTACTGTAGTAAAAACTAAAGTATACAGTATTTATTACAGTTTATCAGTTCACTATAGTTAATACTACAGTATGGTGTAGCATTCATTAACAAAGTGTTGTAAATACTATAATATATACAGTATACTACAAATTACTATAGTGTGGTTTTAAAACACTATAGTATTTTTCACGTAGAAAGAAAGAAAGAATTTACGCCCGATACGTATGTAATGCACTTAACTATACCAAACCGTACTGTACAATAGCCTATATTATTCCCAAATTGATCACACATATAAAGTAGCAATGCAAAACCAACGCGTCGAGCTCAAGTGTATTATGTGTGCGCGCACACCTCACTCTTGTGGTTGATCTTGACGAAAACTCTTCCAGTGTCAGTGTCAAAGCTCTGGCCTTCACTGATGCATCCTCCTCCTGAATGACCAGTGCTCTTCAGAACAGATGTGCCCAACTCTTTCTTCAGCAACGCCTCCATCTCACTGCACAATGCTCATACAACCATAAAATCAATTTAAAACAATTACTTTCTGCAAAATTGGTTCATATTGTTCTTTCCTACTTACAAGTGCTGAGTAAATATCTCCAGGTGCTTACATGCGCTCGCACAACAACACAGACGTGTGCAGTGCACTGTGCAGGATTACTGTTGAGATGTCAAAATAAAAGTCACGGGTTCGTGTCGTAGGCTCCACCCGTTTTTCTTTTCTATCGCTTCTGCATTGTCATCTATACAATACAATTATAATAATAATAAACTATTAATTATTAAATTAAGAGATTGAGTGCATAAATTAAGTGATAGGCCTACAAAAATGCAAAAACATCTAGCAAGGTTGTTCTTAAAACCAGACGAGGCTATGCACCTAAGGTGCTTTCCACACCTTTTAAAGTCCCCCTGTGGTGAAAATCAAGTTTTTAATGTTGGTCATATGTCTATCTGGTGTTTTTAACATGCTTTAAGACAAACCATGTGCAAATTCATAAATCAACACCATTGCTGAGTATTTTCTCTTTAAAACTTAAGTAAACCAAAGATGGTCTTAAACCCGCGGTTTAAAATCGCTGGTGTTTCTGACGTCACAAACTACCTTGTAACCAATCACGTCAACGTGCATGCGGGCTTTAGCATATCATTAACTGACCGCGCAAGGGAGTCTCAAAAGAAGGTTATCCTGAAAAATTGGGTAGATTTAGCAATATGGCGGGTGTATGATGTATATTACGATGTTATGATGTACTACATGCCTTTCTCTACTGACGTTCTGAGTTGTTCAAAGCCTTTCTAAGGATACTGATTGTTATCCTGACTCGTGAATGTGAACATGGTTTGTGTAACATTAGCAACACATTATTATCTGTTTGATAACATAGTCAAGCAAAACGCTAATCATGTTAATTATTGTTGTGTCCGATGTTGTAAAAAGCGATTCCACTGTGCGGCGTTTACCTCAGTAAGCTGACTAAGTGGATCTGGGTGGAGGCGTGGCTAATTAGCATATTCATCAATCCGTGTATATTAAATGAGGCAAAGGTGTAGAGTTACATTCAAGCTATTTTAAGGCATGAAGAAATTTTTCACAGGAAAAAACTTCATTGTCTCTTCATACTAGATGTGTGTCAGAATTTCTGTTTAGAAGACACAAGTTTTGAAGTTTATAAGGTACAACAGTAGTTGCTGAAGTAAAATAAAGGAAGCTTACAGGTTGGTCCAGAAATTCATTGCATTTTTTCAATGGCGGAATTTAATCGGTTGTAAAATGTCATCAACAATTATTTCTATTAATTGTTATTTTTGTTTTATCTTCCTACAATGAACTGTATGTCTATTTTTTTTTAAATCCAGATTTATTTTTCTTTCTTTTTTTTTATTTATTTATTTATTTTTGTAGATGGAAAACAAGCACATTTGTCATCTTTGCAGCTACAGCACAACTTGAAATAAAAGAGGAGCCTTGGATGTCTTGAACAATGGAGCCTTTGTGTTACAAAGGTTGAGAACTACTGAATTAAAGACATTCATTCACCTTCTAAGCTTGATTTTGATCCTGATTGTTATTATGACAGTGATGTATGCATTAAAGTAGACTACTGCAGTGTCATAATCAAGGGAGGAACACAATTACATGTTTCCTGCTCCCTGTAGAGAGAGTAAGTAAGACTTCACACTGACAGACGCTCTATATAGAGCAATGGATTTGTTACAGTTGTGTTGTGGGAGAGGGAAATGTGCAAGTAGAAGGCCAGGAGGATGAAGGAGAAGTGTGTAAATGTATATGTATAGTGCCAGAAACTCACTATGCCTTTAAAACTGTCCATAAGTGGTATGTAGATCACTTAAAAAATGCCTGCATACTGAATAATGAAGGGGAACCACCAGTTGCAAGATAATGCTTTAATGAAAAGCAAATGTTTCGGTCACATGTGACCTTTATGTGATGCCAGTGATGCCAATATGATCTGGGGCAATTAAGCACTTAAACATTCTCTTAAACCAGGGAAGTCCAGTCCTGCTCCTGGAGGGCCAATCCTATTGAGTGAGTCTAAAGACCTTGGCTGTGTTCGAAATCACCCCCTATATCCTCATTCAAGTGCTGGACCAGCATAGGACCAGCTTCAAAACCTACCCAGCATATGCTGTTTTTTTCAGCAGGGATACCAGTATGATATTACTCTGTAGCCACATTGGACCAGTGGTTTGGAAAATGGATAGATGACTCATTTGCAGGCGCCATCTTCTAGCAAGACGTGGGAATTCATTTGGTGCGATCCCCGCAGTGCATTATGGGATTTAACGAGTGCACTCAATAATGTCCACTATGGTTTCGGTAACAAACTGCTCCGAGACATGAATGGTTGAGGATCCAAATGCAGTGTTTTATTAATGATGGCCGATTTCGAAACACTGCTTCATGAAGCTCCGAAGCTTTATGAACTGTTTGTTTAGAATCAGTGATTCGGAGCGTGTATCAAACTGCCAAAGTCACGTGATTTCAGTAAACGAGGCTTCATTACATCATCACTGTTTCGAAACATTTCAAAACAGTTCGAAATTTCAATGGTTCACCGGTAGAGGACGATGATAAAGTGAACCCATGAATCATGCAGATTCACTGAGAACTATTAAACAAGTGTCATTGGGCTTTAACCTATGATTTTACCTGATCTCTGATCAGTTTAATACATTTTTAGATGTTTTAATTAGACATTAGAATAATTAAAATTAATAATTGTAGTTATTAATCTCTTATTTGCCTGTTTAGCTTGAGCCACGGAACAGGCCCTGAAAATTGATAAAAGAACACAAATTATACAGACACTCTATATTTAATCTTATTAATTAGTTAATTGCATTTGATATATTTTACTTTCAATAAAACTTTTGCAATACATTTGTAAAACGTGTTTTTAATGCATGTTTGGCCTGAGTTTTGTTGCATTGACAGTGTTCTGACCACTAGGGGTCACCGTGGAGACGGGTGTTTAGTTAGTTAGTTTATTGTTAACAGGGGCAATGCACATTAATAAACATAACTGTAAATGTGCCAGAATTAGCCCAAAGGGCTATTTTTCATCTGTAGACCCTTGACAGAATGTTAAAAAGTCACCCTAAAACAAACAAAGACAGAGCATCATTACACACATACACATTATAAAATACAAACAAACAAATGCACAGTAAAAAGCGCTACTAAAAATACAAAATATAGTGTCCGAATTGTTCCGAAACCTCGACACATTATGGCACATTTGCTTCAATTGCTTCAGTGTTTCGCGAAGCCTTGATCTGCCCATCACTATGTTTTATTAGAGGGTAATCCACAATCGTAACCCAACATACAGGCAAAAAGTCAAAACACAAGCAGGCTAAACAAAAACAATCCAAGAAACACAGAAGAGAGAAGAGAAAACCAGGACACGAAGAAAACAATATACAAGGGCCCAGAAGTACAGTACCAACAGTAAAGCAAAACCTAGCAATGAGTGACTGAATGAACCAGGTTTATATAGGCAAAGTGAACAAGTCTAATGATATAACAAGAGGGCGTGGTCCAGTGAGTGTCCATGGTAACAAACAAGAGAGCAGAATGGCAGGGAAACATGAGGTGTACAAACAACAATGGAGACACAGGGAACACAGACAGGGATCGTGACAGTTTCGGACACCACTACAAATGGCTGTCCCCTCAAATAATGCAGTATTTAAAGTCCCCTGTGGTGAAAATGAAGTTTTTAATGTTGTTCATACGTATATGGTGTTTTTATTATGCTTTAAGACAAACCATGTGCAAACTCTGAGATGGCGAACAGGAACACATTAGCAACGCATTATTAGCTGTTTGATAACATAGTCAAGCCAAAGGCTAATTATATCTCATTGGTTTTAAGAATAACTTATGGGTAGGGTTAGATTTATCAAGAAAGGATCAAGAAAATATGTTGACCCAGGAACGCATCTAACTCGGCATGCTAGGACATGGCTGCAGGACAGTGGCCCTCAAAGAGCAGGGGCCCATTCTTCGAATGTCGCTAACTCGGTTAGCTGGATTTGATTGATGACGATTTGGCATGATCTTGGATTGTTCGGTTCTTCAACGCTCATACTGGACTTGCTGCCATAGCAACATGCTCGTGAGCAGGCTTATTTCATGTAAACAGGATTAGATTGCATCTTTTTAAGATACTTAAAATCTGTCCCAGCCACTGCTAATTTATTTCAAGAGTACTCTACTTATCCAGGGACAATAATTTAAAATGATAATAATTTACTAATTAATTTGAAAATAATATTATAAATGTTGTGTAGTCTATAATACTATAGGCACAGCCAGTTTTACTCATTGAAATGTTTATTCATGATGGAATAATTGCTTTACAATTGTATTATGAGTCTCACACACATGATTGTACAGTTATTCTGAGCCGTGCATTCATTTGAACGGTGACGGCTATGGGAGTGGCTTGATGGAGTGCAGGAGATGCAGATAACTTGATCTTGACTTTAATTAATTTTTAATTAAAACTTTAATTAATGCTGTCTCATAATAAATCTGCTTCAAAGATCAAATTAAATGAATTGTGAATTACAACATTGAAATAAAAATGTACGACTGTACAAATGGTTGTGAATCTAAATAATTGGGAATCATGTAAAAAAAAAAACCTGCACATTTCATTTATCTATTAAACATTTATGTCATTCTGTCATTTTGTTTGTTTGGCTGTTTCATTATAAAGATCCAGAGATTCGTCAAGTTTTTCGTTAGGTGTCTTTTCTAATTATATGATGTCATTACATTGCTGTCTTGCTGCCAGCCAATCGCTGCATTGCTGATCGTGGTTTCGAGTATCGATACATCTGCCCTTTTCAAGGAACACGAGATCTCAGACAATTTAATCCTGATATTTTAATCCATTCCACAAATTCGTTTGAAGAACCAAATTAGCCAGAGATCAGTTATCACGATTAGAAGATCAAGCATCTGTCAAATCATCTCAGATGTATTTAGCGAGGTACGAAGAACGAACCCCAGGTTTGGACATCCCTATCTTAGATGTAGGGCACGTTTCTGAAGGTTAATGATTTAAAAAAAATGTTATTTAATGATCAGATGAATGAATGCAATATTTACTTCCACATATTCAAACTCGTTGCATCCCATTTGTTATGAGACATGCAAAAGCAATTTATCCACTTTTTGACTGCTCCTTTAACTTGCCTGTTTTTGAAGAGAATTATAAGGAAATTGTAGCTATTTTATCTTATTTTTTGAATATTTGCAGCACAAAGACAACATTACCAAGGAACTCTACAACACTCTACAGCTTGGTGCGATGCCAGTGGTACCGGGCTCATCTAGACAGAACTATGAGCGTTTCATCCCTGAGATGCATTTATCTACGTCAATGACTTCCCCTCCGAGAGCTCTAGAGAAGTATCTCCTTTTGAGCAGACATGAGGCACTGTACAGCCAGTACTTCAACTGGAGGCGAAATTTTGAAGTGAAAATCAGTTCATTCCCTGCTGAGCATGATTGCTACAGCTGTGATTACATCAGGAGACAGAGTTTTCTCTCCTAATCTGTACCACTGTATTTCATGTTAACCAGCAGTCCAAAAAGTCGCTATACCTATTTGTCACAAAAAAAAGGACCGCTAATCCTTAGTAATCTAACAAACTCACTAAGTTGGCATCAAGGCACGTCCGAATCCATTGATTGTTTCACTTCCTGTCTCCTGAGATACCTTCGTCTGATCGATTTTTTAAGACAGCATAGAAGTATCCTTCGCTGCCTTTGATATTCCACAATCCTGTGCTTTCCATTCTGTGACAGTTGAGCTAAAAATAAAGATGGCATCTGGAAGTTGCAGTTGGTAGACAGTTTATAAGGCCCTGTTTACACCTGGTATTAAGATGTGTTTTGGTCAATCAGTTCACAAGTGGACAACATTTTGAGCTTGTTCACTTTCAACCACGTCCAGAGGTAGTCGAAAACGCATTTGACCAGACTGCTTTCGTTGTGTAGACAGTCACGTCGCTGAATGTGTTAGAACAGCACTAAAAGACTGTTCGCTCACCATTCCTGATTTCTAACACTCACTCACAGCATTCGCCGTGGTCTTGCGGCTGTCAGAGCAGAAATGAAAGCTGCTGCTTTCTGTATGTTTTTCCGTTGTCTCAGTCACATTCATATGTAAATTGTGCGAGCTCATTTTGTCCGTTAGATTGAAAGACCTGAAATAACCTATTCATTTACCCGCTTATAGACACTCCCCTCGAAATCAGGAAAGAAGTGTTTGTAAGTGGACAATAGAGACTGAGATTAAAACCCCAGGTGTAAACGAGTATGTCTCCCTCGTCTACTTGTGATCCGATCCACCAAAATGCTTCTTAATACCAGGTGTAAACGATGTAAACAGGCCAACATTTTCCACTTTTGATGTCATTTCTAGCAAGAAATTACTTTTGTAGTAATTATTCGCTAAGTTATCAGCAAAGCTCTCTCTCTATTTTGCTGTAGATCATCAAACCATTACGCTGCCTCAGAAATCAGTTTTGTGAAGTACTTTGTTCACAAACACTGCCTGCAAAGTCAGTGCCTGAATTAGGAGCAAGGCGACAAATCAGCTGCCTGTGTATTCAGACGAGGCACCACCTCAAGTCGAACACACCTAGTATAAAAGCCACTGCATGTGAGTAAGGGTTTATAAGGGTTTATGAATGTTTCACATTATGCATATAAAATCATTATTAACAGACAAAGTATTATGAAATAATTTACTCATAGTTTGCGATGTAGCTTCTGTCAGAACCAATACTGACTGCTTCATTTGTCAACAAAAGTTTCTTGCAAACTTTCTATTACACTGTGACTCTGCAGTCAAATTCTGCAGCAAACATATAATCCTCCAACACTATCCTTGACGCCAATAAAACTAAACCTAAAATCTTTCCTGACTCTGGTATCCTTCTTAAGTCTCTAATTGTGCAAATGAGCTGTTTAAACTGGGCGCGTCAAAGTTCCCTTACACTTCCATTTACTTTTTCATTTGTCTTCTTGTTGGCAGACTCGGCATCTGCATACTGAATCCATCTAGTGTACACAGCGTCAATGATTATAATGGGTTCTATTTGCTTTTGACATGATGTGACGCTCGCATCCGGTGTAGTCAAGTAGTTAAAGCATCTAAACGCCACCGGACGGGGCACGGTGCAATGATGTACAACTATTTGTCAATGTCTTGCTCTGGAGGCAGGCATATGCAAATGTATTTGCCCAACATCACAAACCCCACAATATCCAAATGAGACATTTTTGGAGCTTGAATAAATAAATACTTTGTTTATAATAAGGAGAACGTTTTAGGCCGTGAAACTTGCAGGATATTTTGATGGTAAAGGCAAGGCATGTACCTGCCACAAGACAAGCAGAGAGAGTAAATGAGTCTGTTGTTATAACATAAGTAACCACTGGGTGCTGCTGTGCCCCCATCCATTGAGCATTAGGCTGCAACAACTGGGCTGAAATGAACATGATGTGTTTCCAAACACTAGGGGATAACTTCTGTTTATTACACTTCAATGTACAACTTGAGCAATAACACTGACTCTCTGTTGCTATTCAGTGGTATATGACAAGCAAACATTATTTTCTTATGCTACTAATTCACTGGTTGCATTTTGGCAGTGCATATGCTTCGACAGGACCTTCCTAATTAGGCCCCATGCATGAAATTAATGAGTTTAAAGAAAACTTGTTACAGTCAAAATGGCAACGCTGCTATTTATTTGAAAGGAATTGGGCTTATGGGTATTATGGTATATGGAGAGCCCTGCTACTTAAACATAATGAGAAGCTGGTAGTAAAATGAGAGAAATATTAGAGCAGGCTGTGTGTCTCTCTTCAGTTAGCTTGGCCAACCTGGGTGTGATTATGCACAAGGAGGATTCGCATGGACAGCAGCAGCGCTGAAGTGACCCGTTTATTTTCGGTTACATTTTCAACTTTCTGGCGAAGGTGACCGAGATGACAAAGTTGTGCGCAGTTTGTTAGTGTGAACGCTTAAATGATACAAATTTTTTACACGGCAGGTGCTTGACTTCAGTTTAGTTTAATGTCAGCACTGTAATTTGTTGTGTTGGGTTGTTAACAATATTACTAGGGTCGCCAACTCTCACGTATTCAGCGTGAGACTTACGCAATTGACAAACTTCTCACGCCACACATTCATATTCTCATGCTGAGAAACAAAATAGAGCAGGTTACTTTTGATATGAAACAAAGTCTCAGCTTTCAAATTCTGTCAATTTTATTACGAACTTCACAAAATAAATACCATTTTATGGCTCTTTAATGTGTCGTGACAGATCGCTGTAGCACCTCAGTTTAAGCGGCACGTGAACTGATCATCTTTTCCTCTTTACTACCAGTTGTAGCACGAAATAAACAAGAATGAACATCAGAAGGTATGTTGAAAGATGCATTACACCTTACTGAAATGTATCATGTCTCAAGTAATTTCTCAGTGTTTAAACCACAAAAAAACATAATTAAAACAGCTTCATCAAACCGATTATTTAGTTGCATGTAAACATAGCTATTGTAGCATCAAGGGGCAGTAAGAACCCAAACTAGACCAACAGTAGCCTTTCTTTGATTTCCAGCAATACATACATTTTAGAAGTTTGATTTCAGTCAGGCTAGAACAATAATTTGTCTTTTTAAATAAATGTCATGTAAACATTTAAACCCGATTGTGCATGCCCCAAAAATTTAATAATTCAAGTATTTGATTACGTATTGTCTTATGTATATTTGGACATGGATGATAACTAAAGCTTGACTACAAAAAAACCTGCAGTAGCTTGATTTTTAACTGCACTTGTAAATATAAAGAGTCTACCAGCGGGGGCCAGCTACTAACTAGCTAAACCTTGACCCCCCTGGATGCTATAGTAAGTATATGCAATGAATCTGGATCGTTCCCAGTATTAACAGCGAGGTTGTACTTGATTATAATAGGAGCAATCTAGTTTAGTAGCATCATGCTGTTCCGCTCACCTGCAGTGTAGAGAGTCTGTAAGAAATGCAACTCTTTTATTGCCCTAAAAACAAAACACTGGTGATTTCACACTATTGCACCCCAGGCCATCACCTATCACCCTCCTCTTTTTTTATCGCTATCTCCGTCTCTCGTTTTCCCTCCTCCATTGCATCACTCTCTGAATTATTAAGCTCTGTCATTCTTTCCGAGGGAATCCGTCTCTCATCAGATCTGTAGGCCATCTCATCTGCTTCACCGCTCTTTCACCTCAAGCGCCAACACTCGCAACGTCGCCTCCTGACAGGCAGGAAATCGCTCAAATCTCTGCCCTTACACACACGCACACACACAATATGTGTACACTCTTGTACCTTTTTCCTGTTCTTGGCACACAGTCATTTAATCAGTGCTGGCAAATACAGTAACTAAATAAAATCTGCAATGCTTAAGCACATTTTTCAGTAAAAATAGCAACAGTAGCTTTTCTAATAACATTTTATTTCCATTAAGTAGCAGTATATTGTGACAAAATGCTGCATAATTATACACAGTGCCTATGTCCCTTCCAAAGTCCCTTTATAGGCCGGTAAGAGCAGTGCATGTAAACCTCACTCCCCTGATCTCAAGAGGCGCTCTAGCGACTGATGTTCGAGGCTGTGGTCTTTAGCCTTCTTGTAAGAGCACCCGACTCCCATGCCAGGGGACCCGAGTTCGAGTCCCGCTTAGAGCGGGCGGTTCGAACAGGTGGGGTTACAAAGGCAAGTCATTTCAGTTGGCAGCTATCTTTGAAATTCCTCTCTGGCAGTTTTTTCAGTCATGCAAGTACAGCTCCTATTTGAATGGGGAAACATCAAATTCTCCAAAGCTCTTCACCAAGCTTACAATTAAATTACATATTTGAAATCAACAACAACTGTCTCATAAATTTAGTTTTCAAATGCTCAAATCTTGACCAAAACACAGTTTACACTACAGTCTCCGAGCTCATGGCGCCCTGGACATCAATATATTAAAGATTTATAAAAGACGAATTACTCTCTGGGCAACTGAAATTTTACTATAGGCTAGAAACTTCCAGGCAGGTGTGTTGAGACAAGTTGGAGCTAAACTCTACAGGACAGTGGCCCTCCATGACTGAGTTTGGACACCCCTTTTCTAACGGGGTGATTGGTGATTGGCTCTTTTATTTAGAAGGCGGGACTAGTTCTGTGATATTGCTTGTTGCACTTTCTCCCATTCATAGTAATACGTGTGCATGCACCATCTTTGTATACCTAAAGTCTTCAGTCCCCTCTCTTTCAAATGGAGCCAAGGTCCAAATGCACCTTAAAGCAAACAACAAATGGTGCTTACAGTATATACACTCACGGTTTGTTGTAGTACACAACCAAAAAATCATGATCTTAACCTTTATCTTTATACGGAAATCTCAGTTGGCCAGACAGTGATTTTATCTTTTCTGAATCGTAAAACACATGGTGTCCGGGACACTGCGAGCTTGGGGACTTTAGTGTACACCATGAGTTCTTAAAGATGTGCTATAAATGAATAGTCTCATAAATGGCTGTTGAGAGTGTATTCTCACTTGAAATGGAGTACAAGAGACTTGGACCCAGGACAGTATTCGATATGTCATCAATTTGTTCAGATGGTTCATTTAAATGAATCAGTTGTTTTACTGATGTACACAAGTCTTTCTTCTATAAACAAAATAGCATGTAATACAATTTTTTTTATTTTTTGAAATAGTGCAATCTTTAGTTAAATGAAGCTTTTCATTAGTATGTTTCCTGGTTTGATAGTCCACTTTAGACATTCTACTAACCATAAGTAACTTTGCAACTATGGCCGCTTTTCCACCGTCGGGCCGAACGGTAGAATGGTAAGGAACAGTTCCAGTTGTGTTTCCACTGGAGCCTGGTACGGCACGGCACAATTACAAATTGAAATATGTCTTAGTAAGATAATATTTAAATGATTAGATTTATGATAAAAGCTCTTTTGTTTTAACTGTGGGGGGCAAAACATAATGCAGCACAATACAATGATGATTAAGAGATAAACAAATGTACATGATAGGGTTAATAGTAGCTTAATGTAGCTATAACAACCTTTTCTAAAATCTAATTAGACTTGTTTTTCCACTGCAAATAGATCCACTTGTCTCTCCCCCCTTTTGTTGTTCATCACTTCAACATTTCTTTCACAGAAGCCCTTTCACCCCACATCATCTCTTTCTCTCCTCTGTCTTGCCTTCGTTGTTGATTTGCCCTCTGTTTTTCTGTAACGTCACGGCCCGATGCTGAACGTCACCAAAGTGATGGAGGGAAAAAGTGGAGGGTTGAGGCAAGGGACAGAGAGCGAGTGTTCTGTGTTTGTGTGCATGTGAGACAGAGAGACACACACAAACACACGGATCTGTTGCCTGTGGGTGTGAGGGTGGTGTAAAATGGCTCAGTCTGGTGAGAACACAACAGGCGTTTAATGCATCTCGCCGAAACCATAGAGTGCTGGTAAGAGATTTCCCCAGCGTAACACAATCGCATCCCTAAAGAAAGAATGTGCTTTGCCAAAAAACAAAAAAATATAAAAACAAAAAAGTGTATTGTAGACAATGGGGACTCCAGGATGGGTTGTGCGAGTCTCTAAACTCATCAGCCGCAATCTCCATTGGAGACTGACCACTTGAGAATTCATCTTCATGACTGCAAACAGCCCTCAGCTTCATTTCTAAAACAAATATAACATGTGTCTAAACCTAACAAAACATTGGCAGAACGATTTAGTATTCGATCAAGTAAGTCTTTTGGAAGTTTTAAGTGAATTCTAAAATACACAACTGAATACAATATAAATACAAATTTCATTCATGTTTTTCTCACATTCCAATGATTAGCTAAGGTTACCGATCCCTGGTAAATTTCCCTTTTTTCTTGCAACCTAGCAACCCTGCAAAATCACCTCTCTGTGATGCTATCTGCATTGCTTTTCATGTGAAGGCCAAGCTCTTGTGTTGAAGTCATGTGAAAGGGCCTTTTATGGTCGATAACACCACAGAGTCCCGCAGATTTTTTTTTTTTTTTTTACATGTTCATTGCATAGATACGCCAATAACATTGATCCAGTCACCTCGACTATAGCACAGACGCAATTCAAACAACACAAGTGCACCATGCTCACGTATCATAAAAATGGCTGTGTGAGCATACAAGCACATTAAGTATGGGGGGAGGGGGATGGGGGGAATGGGGGTGTGCAGTGATTTTGTGGTTTCTGCGTGAACAGTGTTTGCTTGAGAAACAGATGTGTGCTCAGCCACCAGTAGCAGAATTTGGAGGCAAGTGCTTTTGGAAAGCCCTCAAAAACACTGCAAACAGATTAACAGGAACATAAAAATCACTCAAACACATCCAGAGGGATCGTACTCCAAAACAAATAGAGATTGGCAGCTCATTGACCAATATCCACATTTTGAAGGGGGTATGAATGAATGAGGGAGAAAGGGTGAATTTAAATTGCAACGCAGACTTTGGAAACTTCGACTCCTTGATTGGACCAGACAGACTGTGAGCATGATTATTAATTTCATATGCAAACGGACTAGCCAATGGTAAAGGAGGCCATTTACATTTAGATCTTAAAGGTACAGCAGCAAACAGTGGCCCATTTAACTCTGAGGGTCAAAGAGAGGCTGGAAGTAATAGCTGTTTTTGGTATATCGTTTGGTATATTGTTGTTACAATACTGTAATTTCTAACTTTGATACAATACTTTTAAAAATGTTGATATTCCATACTATTTTCGATTTCATGGGGACAAATACAACATTAAGGGCATAAAATTTAAACAGTATCCAAGTTAATTTATACTTCTGGCAAAAATATTTCATCATCACCTGAAACTCTGGTGTCTGAGATTCTTCAGGCCTGATAACAGAGTAAGAGTAGACCAATTTGGAGCAGACGTCACGTTTACGTCACTTGCGGCTGCGCACATAGTGGTGAGAAAAAAATGGAGGTAACAAGTGTAGGAAAATCCACGGAATAACAGGAAAATGTTTTGTTCTGCCTTTGGATGTCAGAATCGGAATGCGAAAAACATAGTCTTCATTTTTATAGAATACCATCGTTGAAGACGCTCTTTGAAGCTAAATGCAGACGTTTATGTTGCAAGTCACAGACTGGACTGATGAAACCCGCAATGATTAGTCTACCATTAAAGCATGAATTTGATGTAAGTCTACATAATATTCACATATGCAGTTCATATGGGACATACATACATAGCAGTTACAGCATGAAATAATATTTAAACCTATAACATTTTGCATAGATAACTTTTAAACATAGCATATAACATTTTTATTTCACAATTCTGACTTTCTTCTTTTGGGAAGTCAAAATTGCGGGATATTATTGCAGGAATAACAATATCTCACAATTCTGTTTTTCCTTTTAAGAAGTGTAAGATATAAACTCAGATTTGCAAGAATAAAAGTCAGAATTAACTCAAAATTAACTTTTTTTATTCTTTAAAATCATGATAAAACACGGCTATGACCGCTTCACCCAACGGTTCTGTGTATCACTACACAACACCCTTAGCAACCACTCTTAGCAACGTAAACTGTATGTTTTCAATTGATATTGTTCATTGAAGCTTAGTGTATTATGTAGAAGAGTGTTGTGAGAAAGAGATCGAGTGAGCGAGTTTATTACCTGCATTCAGATTTAGCATATTCCTTCAGGTCAGTCCTATGTTCATAATAAAAAATCTGTTTAAATGTCTGATGTATTATCTTGTCCTTTTAACATTTCAGGGGCTTTCATGTGACTAACAGCGCTAGTCAAAGCATTTGTCATTTGCGTCTTGTTCTGTTTTCAAAACAATGACTGACACACTCATAAAGACAGTCTTTGCCGCCATCTAATGGCGTGAAAATGTAACTTCTGTTGCTGTTCATGGTCAGGGACTATTTTTTCCGGTGGAAGGAAGGCTTTTAGTGAAAGTTTACTTCATGAAAGTTGCACTGATACACATTTCTGGCTTTAATATTTGTATTGTGTGGTAACCGTTTTATAAAAGCAATGAGGTAATCGAGGCTAGTGCTGTATCATGAATAAGTCACTCCACTTCGCGTCGTACATAACAACGCCTTTCAGCTAACCTCCCCGAGAGTGTGTTAAATACACTCTCTCATGCTAGAGCCCCGTCTACAAAATGCCTCTACGCCCTAAAATGGTCAGTCTTCTCCGCCTGGTGTACAGCCCGGAATGAAGACCCCGTCTTGTGTGACATAACTTCAATATTGTCATTTCTCAAGGAGCGTTTGGACAAGGTCCTCACTCCCTCCACGCTCAAAGTGTACGTGGCAGCCATAGCAGCATTTCACGAGCCTATTGCTGGCCAGTCGGTGGGTAGAAACAGCCTGGTGGTGTGTTTCTTGAGAGGTGCTAGGATGTTCAACCCGCCTCGCCCTCTCACTGTTCCCATCTGGGACCTTTCCACGGTTCTCAGGGCGCTCAAAGGCCCTCCCTTTTGAGCCACTGCAGTCAGCTGATTTTCAGCCCCTCTCGCTTAAAACCACTCTGCTACTGGCTTTAGCATCGGTCAAGCGAGTAGGCGACTTGCAGGCCCTCTCTGTGAGCCCTGCCTGCCTCGAGTTCGGGCCTAACAATTCGAAGGTTATTTTGAAGCCAAGGCATGGCTATGTACCGAAGGTGCTCTCAACTCCGTCCAGAGCGCAGATAATTACTCTCGCAGCTCTACCCCCCACAGGGGATGAGCAAGAGTTACATTTACTCTACCCCGTCAGGGCATTGAGAACTTACATTGTGCGTTCTGCCCCCTTCAGGCAGTCGGATCAGCTCTTTGTGTGCTTCGACGGCTGCACCAAGGGGCTTCCGGTCACGAAGCAGACTTTCGCGTTGGATTGTCGATGCTATCACTCTCTGTTACTCATCTATGGGCCTGCATTGCCCCATTGGAGTATGAGCCTATTCCACTAGAGGCATGGCCTCATTGTGGGCCTGGTCCAGTGGCGTTTCCATTAGTGACATCTGTGAGGCGACCGGCTGGTCCTCGCTGTCCACATTTGCCAGGTTCTATAGCTTGGACGCCCGGGTCCTCTCTGCGTAATTCAGACGGCCTGGGACACGATGGCTTTACCATTCGATACCTCTCCTCTAGACTCTCCATTTCCCTATCATAGCACGGCGTGATTGAATATGTTCCCCATATGCGTCTAGCAACGCAGTACGAGTGAAGTATCGAAAGGGAACGTACTCGGTTACCTGTACCTCGTACCTTATGTACGAGATACATAACCTCGGTTCCCTGAGATAAGGGAACAAGTACTGCATACTTTGCAGTGCTATGAAGCTGCACAACTCTGTGTCGTCGCTTCAGTCGAATGACCTGAGATCCTATGGCAAAAATGCCTGCTTATATAGCCAGTTGCCCTGGCCATTTTGGTGGGCTCTGGCGCGCTGCATCGCCATAGGCTTGCGGAGCTCCGCCGTGCCGTCATTGGTTCAAAAAGTTTCACTGCTGTAACCAATGGCCGTGCAGTTATATACGTCTAGCGACACAGTACTCGTTCCCGTATCTCAGGGAACCAAGGTTACATACGTAACTGAGTACTTTTTTTCCGTGGAATTGGACTTTTACACTGTTGCCGCATGTGGTTTTTCATGTCCGCGGGTTGAATCGACCCGAAATAATGCAATATTTAGCCCTTGGATTGTAAATTTTACTAGGGGAGCCCTTACAAAAACGCTAGTTTTTAGTTGTAGTTTTGGGCTAGTTTTGAGGAGCAATTGGGCGGGTTTCGTTGTGAAAACCTGTCAACCCTGGGCGCTTGTCGATTTCTGCTGTAAAACGTGAACTCGTGATGCCTTGACAGTGGACAATACTGGCTTTTCTGACAAAACACATTTAGGGTTCAGAACGTGCTATATGTAGAGAATAGTGCACAATGGTTTTTTTTTTTTTGTGGCGGTTTTTGCAAATGACTTCTTCATTTATTTATTTGGCAGACACTTTTATCCAAAGTGGCTTACAGTACATTCAATGTATGCATTTTTATCAGTTCTTGCTTTCCCTGGAAAGTTGCTGCCATGCTCTACTGTTTTAGCTACAGGAAGGCATGTGGTTCAATGAGTCAAATTGAGAGAAAGTTGGTAAAAGAGCGCAAGGAAGTGGAGAGCGAGAGAGGCCTGTTCACGTGCTGATGTGGAGAGGTGGAGGGAATTGGGTGATCTGGTCCAGGTTATTAGTTAGGCTCTGTTAGACCATGTAATAGTCTCACAGCGCAACAGAGACGCACTGTTCCAGGGCCACACTCATCCCTGTATGACACCAAGATATGGATGATAGTCCCCACAACATAACAGCCTCTAACACACACTTACACACATAATCTAGGAACAGGCATCTGTGCTCGTGTGTATGAGCATGTGCCTGAGTGTGAGAGTTCGCCACTGCTGCAGAATGTTTGCATATGTGCTGAACAGGCTGTTTCTGCCCTTAAAAGCAACTGTATTTTCCTCTGCCTCTTTCGCTCTCTCTCCTCTATTTCATTTCTTTATTCATCTCCTCCTCCTCATCTCCCTCATGCTCGGCTCTGGTCAATGAGAACAGAATAGTGTCAAAAGGCACCTTATATAGAGGAAAAAAGAGATTCTTGACTGCTTTGGGTCCATAGGCAATGCCTAATTTTCTGCAAGAGGATCTGAGGGGTTGTTTGAAGCAAGAAAGGGGCTGCAATCAATTGACCTTCTGCAAGCCCCACCTTAATGCCACGTTCTTCAGTTATATGCCTTTTTAATGGTTGATTTCTGCCATATTATCAGATCATCTTTTGCTGTGGATAGTGGGATTGGATAGTTTTAAATGCATTTTCCACCCTGAAATTATACAAGATTCTGTAAAATGTTGCTGTTGGGGCACTGATTGAGACAGTATTTCTTTTGCGTTTTTCAATTTTTTTATTCAAGATTATCGGTAGCGCTTCACAATAATAATGTTAACATTAATTAATGCATTAGCTTACTATAACTATTTTTAGCATTTATTAATCTTTGTTAATGTTAGAAAAAATCTAACTGTTCATTGTTTGTTTACGCTTAAGACACACGTCACAACACATTTTACATAAATGTAAGAATTTTACATTTACTTTAGTGAACGTATTTATGACAGTAATCTTTTGTTTCGAATCAGTGATTCGGGAGCGTGTATCAAACTGCCAAAGTCATGTGATTTCAGTAAACGAGGCTTTGTTACGTCATAAGTGTTTCGAAATTTCAATGGTTCACCACTGGGGGGCGTGACAAAAGATTCGTAAAGCTTCGAAGCTTCATGAAGTAGTGTTTTGAAATCGCCCATCACTAGATATTGTTGAATAAAGTCATTATTTTGTTTTTTTTGGCGCACAAAAAGTATTCCCGTCGCTTCATAACATTAAGGTTGAACCACTGTAGACACATGAACTGTTTTAAATATGTCTTTAGTATCTTTCTGGATCTTGAAAGGTTCAGTGACATTGCTGGCAATAGAGGCTTCACTGAGCCATCGGATTTGATCAAAAATATCTTAATTTGTGTTACTAAGATGAACGAAGGTCTTACGGATGTGGAACGACATGAGGGTGAGTAATTAATGACAGAATTTTCATTTCTGGGTGAACTAACCCTTTAATAACTTAACTACTTATTTAACTGAATTACTTTACATATTGATTTAGGCCACAATAGAGGTGCTAATAACTAAAGAATCAAAGTGAATGTGTAGAAATTTTAGAGAACAGTTATGTTCACTAGCATTAATGTTATCATTTGCAATCACTGTCACATGAGGCTTTTCTCTTATCAGTTGACTGCGAGAAGCATTTGCCTCGATTCCTAATTTGCAGTCACTGCAGTTTTTAATCACGTTTCTTTAAAGACAAATGGCAGATTAAAAAAAAAATGCTTTGCAATGTCACAATTCATCTCGGCCCATGTAAGAATAAAACCCATTATTTTTTTTTACCACCTATAACACATTTTACAAAAACATTAGGCTTCTCTGCGCAAGCAACAAGTAATAGGGCAGTGCTTAGCGATGGGTCAATTATGAGTTCAGAGTGACCCGAGACCAGCCACAGTGACTCTTACGAAGACCCCTAGACAGAAGGAAATATAAAATCACAGCGACCCACCAAATCAAGTGCAATTATGGGAGAAAATTTCTCCTCTCCATTATGAGAGATGGAGTGTTAGAGTAAAAATAGGAAGATTAGGCTTACTAGGATGAACTACCAGAAGGCGGGGTGGGAGGGGGGGTCCAGTGTGGATGGTTAGGATGGACTCCACGTAAACGTTCTCTTCTTGAGACAAGTGGAAAATTTTTCAGTGACTCACGCCAGGAGAGCAGCTCAAGTACAGCTACTTTCAACTATTGAACCGTCCACCCTGATAGACAGAAACAGAGAAAGAGAGGCTTATTGGGGTAATATCAGCACTCTGTTGCCAGCCTCCCTTGCAAGACGAGCCATGGTTATATTAGTGCTATTGTGGTCTACACAATTTACACAATTCAGCCCATGGAGCAGGCTAAATTGATCTTGGCTGGCAATTTTGCAAGTGAGAGTGTATTACATGATGGCAAAAGCATTCTTGGACTCGCCACTGAGGATGGTTGATGGTTGACAGCATATGTGTGGTGAGTGTATTTTGGGTTGCACCTGTGTTGAATATACGTGTGTGTGTGTGTGTGTGTGTATTTACACTACCAGTCAAAAGTTTGGAATCGGTAAGATTTTTAATGTTTTTAAAAGAAGTTTCGTCTGCTCACCAAGGCTGCATTTATTTAATTAAAAATACAGTAAAAACAGTAATGTGAAATATTATTGCAATTTAAAATAACTGTTTTCTGTTTGAATATATTTTATAAAGTAATTTATTCCTGTGATCAAAGCTGAATTTTCAGCATCATTACTCCAGTCTTCAGTGTCACATGATCCTTCAGAAATCATTCTAATATGCTGATCTGCTGCTAAAGAAACATTTATTGTGTACAATTGTACAAAATATTTGTGTACAATATTTTTTTTTCAGGATTCTTTGATGAATAGAAAGTTCAAAAGAACAGCATTTATTTGAAATATAATCTTTTGTAACATTATAAATGTCTTTACTGTCACTTTTGATCGATTTAATGCATCCTTGCTGAATAAAAGTATTAATTTCTTTAATTTCTTTTCAAAAAATAAAAATTCTTACTGACCCCAAACTTTTGAACGGTAGTGTATAATGTTACAAAAGCTTTGTATTTCAGATAAATGCTGTTCTTTAGAACTTTCTATTTATCAAAGAATCCTGAAAAAGAAATATTGTACACAAATATTTTGCACAATTGTACACAATAAATGTTTCTTGAGCAGCAGATCATCATATCAGAATGATTTCTGAAGGATCATGTGACACTGAAGACTGGAGTAATGATGCTGAAAATTCAGCTTTAATAACAGGAATAAATTACTTTATAAAATATATTCAAACAGAAAACAGTTATTTTAAATTGTAATAATATTTCACAATATTACTGTTTTTACTGTATTTTTAATTAAATAAATGCAGCCTTGGTGAGCAGATGAAACTTCTTTTAAAAACATTAAAAATCTTACCCATTCCAAACTTTTGACTGGTAGTGTGTGTGTGTATATATATATATATATATATATATATATATACACATATATATTATTATATAATATATTATATATATTAGATCTCTTTTATTGAATCCCAAAGGCATGATTTTATAACATCATATATCAACGTAGTGCAAAATGGTATGAAAATTATGTGTAGAAGTTGTTGCTTTGATATGAGAAAGAATGTCTGGAAAAATGAATTTCATTGATGTCATTCGGAGTAACCAATATAAAGGGACCATTTTGGATCAAGTCATGTGGTCAGTATCATGTGACAGGATGTGACATCATTCAGACACCTGCAAAGGACCACATGGCCATGAAGCAAAGTAACTAACTCATGTTTTCACTTGCTCATACGCATGTCCCGAAACATCAGGTCATTTGGTACAACCGCTATAAAACATGGAAAATGTTGTAATATTTTAAAAACTTGTACTAAATATAAAATTTTGATTGTCCTTTTGCTATCTAGCTAGCAAGCTAACTAGCTAGCTAGCTAGATATCAGCCTGTTATCATTGTTTGAAAATATTGTCATTCTTTATAACCAAAAGTGTCCTTCGGTAAAACCGAAATTTTGGTTAAACCAAATTACTTTTTTGGTGACAAATTTTGTCCATATTTTAAAAAAAAAATGACAAAAGCAGTGTTAATTGATTATAAAAACCACATAATCTCATTGTTAACACTTAATAAATCTTCAAAATTAATTATGTCTCTATTATTTTTTTTTATACTTTTAAAAACCTTATTCGTCAATGACCCATATATATATATATATATATATATATATATATATATATATATATATAATCTTACACAGAGATACACTACATGCATCCCCCACGGCATACAAACAACCCTTGCGCCCATTTGGCTGCACCATAAAACAGCATTGTTTAAAGAGAGCAAATAGATCAAATGAATGAATAAACACGACTCCCGTCTGCGTGTTTTATGTGGCGTCCTTTTTCGATTTGTTTTTGCCTACATGAAGCACTGGCTGGAGGTCTCAGAGCCACAGCCAAAAGCTTCCCTGCATGGGTGTGGAAGTGCTGCGGGCTTCATTAAACACACACGCTCCACAGTGAGCCCCCCTGTCTCTGGCGTATTTCTGTCAAATTTGGAGAAGAACGGGAAGAGAGTGAGAGAGAGTGATGGGGAGACAAAAGGAAATGGAAAGAAACTCTGAGAGAGAAAAACAGAGAAAGTAACTCTTTTGCAAAACCAACATTTTAAGGCACTGTCGACACCACCTTTAGATCAATGAGAAGGCAATCCCATAACACACTCAGCTGGAAAAAAATCTAAGAAGGTGGAAAAGGTGAGAGAAATGTTGGCTGTAAATATAATACTAAAATGTATCTAAAATGGACTATTTTGCCCAATAATTGTGTGTGCTGTATTTTTATGCCTCTAATGTGAAGTGTATTGATTATGATGTGAGGAAAGTGACAATAAACTAGTGCAGGTATGTAGGAAATCAGCTACCCGAGTCAACAGTCAGATGTACAGTTTAGCATCATTATAAAACAGTATTTGCACTGCAATTGACCAATTAGAATCGATTATTCCAGATAGAAATGTGTTACAAAAGATTTTGGTATCGACCAAATAAAGCAATTATTTTCACTATCTGGCTTTGGCCGGTTGTTTAAAAACAGCTGATGATCAGGACCAATTATATCCTATCAATCAAAAGGGGGCAGAAAAACATGTCAGACTGCAACTCATACTGTGTGTGCACTGAATTGCCGAAGTTAACACAACAATAACGCATTAATAGTTAAAAAAAAAAAAGCAACATTAAAGCAGGCTCTATTTGACACTATAGCCATTATTTGCTTCACCTGCAAAAAAAATGTCAAAACAACTTGTGAACAAAATGTCACTTAACATTGTATTTACCTCAGGAAATTTATCCAGTGTCACAGTTCCTTAGTTAGCTATAAAAAAAAAAAAAAAAAAACTATAGAGAGGAGCTCTTATTACTGTTAATTATATGTGTATATTTGAATAAATTTGTCATGAAGGTCAGTGTTTATGAAATCTACCTTATGTGCAGCTGAGTTGTATAAAAACGTTTTGTTTTTATTTTTATTTTATAGTGTAATTATTATATCGATAAAAATACACCGATCAGGCATAACATTATGACCACTGACAGGTGAAGTGAATAACATTGAATATCTCTTCATCGCGACACCTGTTAGTGGGTGGGATATATTAGGCAGCAAGTGAACATTTTGTCCTCAAAGTTGATGTGTTAGAAGCAGGAAAAATGGGCAAGAGTAAGGATTTGAGCGAGTTTGACAAGGGCCAAATTGTGATGGCTAGACGACTGGGTCAGAGCATCTCCAAAACTGCAGCTCTTGTGGGGTGTTCCCGGTCTGCAGTGGTCAGTATCTATCAAAAGTGGTCCAAGGAAGGCAAAGTGGTGAATTGGTGACAGGGTCATGGGTGGCCAAGGCTCATTGATGCACGTGGAGAGCGAAGGCTGGCCCGTGTGGTCCGATCCAACAGACAAGCTACTGTAGCTCAAATTGAAAGAAGCTCAAAGAAGTTAATGCTGGTTCTGATAGAAAGGTGTCAGAATACACAGTGCATCACAGTTTGTTGCGTATGGGGCTGCATAGCCGCTGACCCCTGTCCACTGCAGAAAGTGCCAACAGTGGGCACATGAGCATCAGAACTGGACCACGGAGCAGTGGAAGAAGGTGGCCTGGTCTGATGAATCACATTTTCTTTTACATCACGTGGATGGCCGGGTGCGTGTGCGTCGCTTACCTGGGGAGCACATGGCACCAGGATGCACTATGGGAAGAAGTCAAGCCGGCGGAGGCAGTGTGATACTTTGGGCAATGTTCTGATGGGAAACCTTGGGTCCTGCCATCCATGTGGCACTTTGACACATTTCTGTGCATGTCTTTTTCTATCCATCAGAGAATCTTGACAAAAACATTATAATGGTTTCCACAAATCACCTAGAAGCGTCTGATATGAGTTTTCTCTGCAGAGTCTCAGAGCTAAACCTAAGAGACAGGGTAAGAAGTTCTAACATCCGGGAGAGACTCGAAGTAGATCCCGCCAAAAGCAACCAGTAGTTCAGGCATCTGGTTATGATACCTCCCGGTAGAAGTGCTCCATGCATGTTCAACTGTCAAGAGACCCCAGCACAGACCTAGGATGCGCTGGATGGATTGTATCTCCCAGCTTGCCTAAGAATGAACCCCCAGGAGGAACTGGCCTGGAGGAAGTTGTCAGGAAAAAGGACTAGTGGTCAGCCCTACTTTGCCTGTTGCCGCCGTGAACCGGTCCCAAATAAGCAGCAATTGAGGATGGGTGGAACTGTTTTCAAAATTAATAATAACGAGAAAAGTTTCTTGAGCAGCAAATTGGCATATTAGAATGATTTCTGAAGGATCATGTGACAGTGAAGATGTACTCTGTGCTTTCTTCAAAGTTTGGGAGGAACACGTTCAAATGATCTATCTAATCAGCACGAGAGGAGGCCTATATATATATATATATATATATATATATATATATATATATAAGCAGCCGACTCACCTATGTTCCTTGACACTTTTCTGCATCTCTCCGCCACTCCGACTCCTCATTCTCGGCTGGTTCCTATCCCAGCAAGGGATATGGGGGGAGTACTCTGGGTTCAGGCAAAAATACAGAGCTCGGAGCCCTCCCCTCGGACAGCACGCCAACTCGTGAAATGCATTATGGATAAAAAAAACAAAAAAACAATTGTATATAAATTGCAGCAGTGTATCATATATCATGAACAATTACTGTATCAATGCATTAATCAATCTCACTCACAATTCCTGAGTTTTCCACATAACATGATTTTATTACTTCTCCGTATATGGGCAGAAACAAATAATATAAATCAATGACTCATTCACAGTATCAGTAACTTTTATGTTGCCAAAACTACAGTCTCTCACAGGAGACTGATAACGTGAGACTTTTCTTCCATTTGTACTTCTTATTGTTGCTCATTTGCATTAAATTGCATTAAACTTTTTCACATTGCTGAATATGTATATCAGTGATCGCTGAAATCACTGACTCTTGCTTAGTTGCTGCTGGTGGACATCGCTTTAGATGGTAGATGCCTTTGTACACACTATATTCTTTTACAGAGTGTATTTATGATTGTGAGTGATTTATGATCTTCTCCTCTTTCTAAAGTGGATCTTATGCAAACTTGCCCAGGTCGTATTTCAAAAGAAAAGAAAAAAGAAAAACAACATCATTGAAGCCTATTTTACGACAATTAAGATTTTTTAATTGCAATTATTCCCAGTGGTCATTCTCATTAGATTCACATTACATGTCATACAGCAGTTTATTAAATTAACATAAACTGAAGGCAGTACAAAAAAATACTATCATGATTTATACATTTAAAAAAAATAATGTAATGTAAAAAAGAATTATATATATTTGTTGTATTACAGTAATAATAATTGGGAGTGAAATATACTTACTAATATAATTATCATGGTACTAAAAATAGTCTTAATTTTCTTACATTTCTTAAATTTCCAAACAAAATATATAGTTTTTGTCTCTTGATTTGACCTGAACATGTTCTTGAGAGGTATTCGGAGAATTACCCATCTACACCTTTTAGTTACTTGTATCTCAATTTTCCACATCTCTCCTTTTCAGCTTCATTCCAATCCTTGTTTTAAAAAATATATTTTTTTTCGTTTTCCTCTCCATTTTCCAGTCTTTCCATTCTTCCTCTTTCTCCCTCACTCTTTCTCAGTCTGAGCTCTGGGCCTCTGGGATCTCATTAAGCCACTAACTTCAAATAAATAAAACAAACTGCTGAGACAAAATGAGCGATGTATGAAAAAAGAGAGCCTTGCTTATAATGAGCTTTTCATTTCTAACTCTCTCTCTTTCTCGCTCTCTCTCTCAGCCATCCCCTTCCCTCTGTCTCTTTGCCTGCCTCTGTCAATTCATTCCAATTCAGACGGGCATTATTGGCATGACAGAGGCATTGTGGCATCACCAGTCCTTTTAGAACCAGACCAAAAAAATAGCACATTATATCCGTCTCTGGAAGTCCGCTCCTCGTTTCCTCGCCCCTGTTCTGCCAGCGTGTAATCACGTCGGCAAGTGAGAGAACACGCTCTCCCCCTCCCTCCCTTCTTTTCCCATTTTCTCAGTCATCTATGAGAGCCTTTTCTCCCTCTGTTGTCCATCTGCGCCATCTGACAGTAATTCTAGAGCAGTGCGTCCCATTAGACCTACACAAACCGCCAAACTGCACCCATAAACCAGTGGCGTTTCTCTGATGAAGCAGGAGAAACAGTGCCTCCTCAAAACTATTGGTTCAGCAAATACATTACAAAAAATTAAACAGAAAATAAGACTGAATAATGTACAACTCTTTAAAGTTTTGTTGTCCAACAGTGACACCAGTGGATAAAGATTGACAAAGAGTTCATTTGGCTCTCTTGTGTTTTCAATGAGATCCTTAAAGGGTTAGTTCACCCAAAAATTAAAATTCTGTCATTAAGTACTCACCCTTATGTCGTTCTACACCTGAAAGACCTTCGTTCATCTTCAGAACACAAATTATGATATTTTTGATAAAATCCGATGGCTCAGTGAGGCCTGCATTGTTAATTTACACTTTCAAATGCACAGAAAGGTAATAAAAAAATATTTAAAACAGTTCATGTGACTACAGTGGTTCAACCTTAATGTTATGAAGCAACGAGAGTACTTTTTGTGCACCAAAAAAAAAAAAAAATAACGGCTTTATTCAACAATATCTAGTGATGGGCGATTTCAAAACACTGCTTCATGAAGCTTCGAAGCTTTACGAATCATTTGTTTCAAATCAGTGGTTCGGAACGTGAATCAAACTGCCAAAGTAACGCGAACAATTGAAATTTCAAAACACTTATGACATAACAAAGCCTCGTTTACTGAAATCATGTGACTTTCTCGCTCCGAACCACTGATTCGAAACAAAAGATTCATAAAGCTTCGAAGTAAAAAGTATTCTCGTCACTTCATAACATTAAGGTTGAACCACTGAACTCACATGAACTGTTTCAATTGTTTTTAGTACCTTTATGGACCTTGAGAGCTTGAATGGCTTTGCTCTCAATAGAGGCCTCACTGAGCCATCGGATTTCAACAACAATATCTTAATTTGTGTTCTGAAGATGAATGAAGGTCTTACGGGTGTAGAACGGCATGAGGGTGAGTAATAAATTACATTACTTTCATTTTTGGGTGAACTAACCCTTTAACTTGTTGAGCCAATCACCTGAGCAGTAAATATCTCATGGCTAATCACTCTGGAGTCACAGTCAAGTCAAGTCACCTTTATTTATATAGCGCTTTTTACAATGCAGATTGTGTCAAAGCAGCTTTACAGTGATAATTGGTATATAATTTTGGCCGCAGAGCAGTTCCTAAAGAAAATGGTGTCAATGCAGGCAGATGCAAAGCACTGTTGAATATCAAATGTCAAGTGCCCCCAACTAAGCAAGTCAAAGGCGACAGCGGCAAGGAACCCAAACTACAACAGGTGACATAAGGTGGCAAATAGGTGTTAAAATGGAGAAAAAAAACCTTGGGAGAAACCAGGCTTAGTCGGGGGGCCAGTTCTCCTCTGGCGAACAGTGCTTTGTTACGATTCAGGTAGCTATCATAAGTCCGATGGGATCGCAACATTCAAAGTATTTATTCCGGTTCCATCCAGTTCAGGATCGTATTCATCACACCGGTATGGACGGTGTGTTGAGGAGCTGTGCCACTGGCTGTCGTGTCGATGAGGCCTTCACAATGGATGATCTAGTTGACTCAATCTCTGCTGATACTTCAGGGTTGCGTTGTGGTCATGTCAAGGTGCAGGTCCTCGATCTCACCTGGATACGGCACGGATCCAGTTGACTACGGTAAACCTCGGGATAATATGACACCTTATCAGTGCTGACTTCACTGATAACTCGCCACAGAATTTTTTTTTTTTTCAATGGCCATCAATGGAGAAAGATGCTTTTTAGAAGCAGATAGTGTAGTTACACCATCTAACAGGAGGGGTTAATGGAGCCATGCTAACCAACCATTCCCAATGGCCTGGCCCCATTGGGAATGGCAAAATATGGCAAAATTGTGTTTACTGAGAATTTGTGGTCTAATGGTCTGAAAAGATGGTTCATGTTATAATAATAGCTGGACTGAAGTGATACAAGAGACATAATAAATTGTTTCTTGTTGACTATGGATGGGAATTGTATGGAGCAGTGTAGCGATTCTGATTGATGATTCTGGTTTCATAACGGTTTGATTAACATTTTTTATTTTTTTTGTGAAGAAAATACTTGCAAAAGAACTGCTTTTACTGCCTTCAGCAGTCTTTTGCTGTATGATAAGATCATTTCAGATAACAAATCAGAAATAAAAGTAGCAAGGAGTCGGTCAAAATTGCACCATTTTTTCATTTTTATGAAATACTCCTGATTACAACAAAACCTGTGATTTTTAACTGCTTTTTGTCATATCATCAGTCAGTATCTACACTGATTTGAGTCTCACGGACCTTATGCACAGCGTAACACAGAAACGATTTGTGGTTGTCCTTGGAAATCATTAGTTATGTTGTTGTTTTAAAAATGAAACCTTTTTTAGTTTATCATCCCTGTTGTTGACAGTGTAAGGGAAATGCGGTTCCAAAAGCCTTTAACCTAGAAACCATGTAACATCAAATGGAATTTAAATATGGATTTAGAGTGCAGAGAGAGGTCTTTGCTTTCTCATTTCAGAAGTCCACTACATGCTACTACCTAAAACACCTCCTTATAATCCACGTCATTATTGTCTCCGTCTGTTTTTCTCTTTGAAGAGTGAGCAAGGCTAGAAGCTGACCTGTCTCTCTTCAATCTAGCTCTGGGTTGGAGTAATAGACTTGAGTGTGTATGATGGGGCGGCAAACAGAGAAGGCCGACCTACCTAACACCCCCGCCAACTCTTCACATGTGCTTGGCCGGCCATGAAAAACTACTTGAAGAGCCAAGAGGTCAGGCAAGTACTCAGATGAGATGCATCAAGGGAAAAGATCTGATTATTTTCAATCGATCAAATACCAGTGAAAGAGCACCTCGTAAAAATCCACGACAGTGTTCCACGGCACTCTAAAGACCTGCGTAGAAGAGCTCACAAGAGTAGCAGCAGGAGAAAGAGAGAGAAAGAAAAGCAACAAAAGTGGCAGGATAAAAGAAATCTTGATTTTGTATGAGAGAGTATTGATTTTTTTTCCACTGGGTTGCCCATGAGCACCCTTTCTGTTATTAGTTTAGAGAAGGGAAAAAAGAAAGAAAACGGCATATACACGAAAGAGAGAGAGACATATTGATAAAGAGGGGGAGTGCAGGATGAGAAAAGCGAAAGTAGGGAGTGGAGAACACGAGACAGGCAGCAGAAAGACTTGGAGAGGCCACCGAGAGCGAAAGATGAGAGACATGTGAAAGACATGCGATATGTATACGCTGTTCAGCATGCAAATTTTCTGTTTTCATGAATTCCCTGGAAGACCTGCTACAGTACATTAGCAGAAATGTGCAGGATACAACCAGAGGACACAGAATGCACAGACGCATTTCCAGTGTGAAGAATGAAGTAATGTCGACTGCCATTTTTACTACTTCCTTCTTGACTCAGTTTTTGAATGCTGTCACGAAGCAACATGCCTTCGATTGCCACAATGCACGCAGATGTGGCTTGTAGATGAGAGAGGTGAGACAGGTTCAGGTCCTTGCAGGTCCATGCTGCAACTGTTGGACCAGGATGTTGGGCCACTGTTGTCCTATATTTTAATAAAGCCACTAGAGAGGTCGAGCTTCTGACCTCCACGCCCAATCATGTTGGAACATCCAGGCCAAGCATTGCTCTTTCAGCTCTCACTCATACTCTTCTTGGACATTTAGTCCTTTTAAATATTTTATGTTCCTTACCATATGTACAAGTCAGGAGGCATGAAGTGTTTGTTTACATTGTTCTTAATGGTGGGCTCTTAAAAGCGTGAACTGGCTTCTCTGTCTGCTGATGTCAAATCCCCGTTTTTATAACTTATTTAAAAAACGAACACTTGAACTTACATCAGCATGATAAAGACTACCTAAAATGACAGAAACCGTCTTTGGAAAAATTTACTTGAAGTGTAATTTGATTGTTTAGTCTGACTCAAGTCCCATTAGATTACATGGCTCTACCCCTCAGGACAGGCACCAGTCTAGGGTTTGGGACTGTGTATTCCTGTGGTATCATCAGCCAATCAGTGTTGTCACTGCATCATTTTCCTATGGCTCCAGAGTGATCACTAACATGGCATTTAATTTTGTGACTGGCACTAAGTTGGCCATTGAGATTAATGGGAATGCTAACAGGTTATTTTGGACCTCCTTAGTCCGGTCAGGCTTTTTGCAGACTTCAGTTCGAACCAAGTATGCCGCACAAGTCCTGAAAAGTGAAGCCAAAACATTTTGATCGCTCTCAGTTGGCTGAATGCAGTATACCTCATGAACCCCACCCTCTCCATGTATCCAGGGGTGTCCACACTCGGTCCTGGAGGGCCGCTGTCCTGCAGAGTTTAGCTCCAACCCCAATTAAACACACCTGAACCAGCTAATCAAGATCTAACTAGGCATACAGAAACTTCCAGGCAGATGTTTTGGAGCTGGTTGGAGCTAAACTCTGCAGGACAGCGGCCTTCCAGGACTGAGTTTGGACACCCCTGATGTAATCTAATGGTACTTGAGACAAACTAAACAATCAAATTACACTTCAAATAAATTTTCCCAAATATGGTTTCTGTCATTTTTGGTCGTTTTTATCACACTGATGTAAGTTCAAGTGTTTTTTTTTTTTTTTTTAAATAAGTTTGGTTTTAGTTAGTTATTTCAGTGGTTCCCAACCATGTTCCTGGAGGCCCTCCAGCACTGCACATTTTGCATGTTTCCTCAATTAAACACACCTGATTCAGGTCATCATTCATTATAGCGACTCCAAGACCTGAAATGGGTGTGTCAGACAAAGGAGACATGCAAAATGTGCACTGTTGGGGGGCCTCGAGGAATGTGGTTGGGAACCATTGAGTTATTTGATACTATAAAAATATGGGTTTGATGTCATGATTGGCAGCTGAGATTCTCTGAGTGAAGTAGTCACTAAGGCACCAACAGACTTTTTTCAGGATTTTTAGGAGGACATTTGAGCTTCAACCTTAATTTCTACATTTCCATAACTGTTCATAATGAGTTGTTCTGCAGTAAACTGTACTAACTGATTCTGATCCGGGTGTGTGTTCACGGTGTGTGTGTTCAACACTAACTGCTCTGTTTGTGCACTTGGATGGGTGAAATGCAGAGCACAAATTCCGAGTATGGGACACCATACTTGGCTCCATGTCAGGTCACTTTCAGACTTTCACACCTGTCTGGAAGTTTCTAGTAATCCAGAAGACCTTGGACTGGACACCCATTACAGGGTCTACAGGGTCTCACCTGGTTCAGGCTTCAATTTAATGTCAAAGCTGACCTTTATGTCTGGAGTGAGAGGGCAGAAGAGTTGGAGGAGCAAACCCGCTGTGAGAGTGTGGCTGATTGTAGATGCTGGGATTATGGGAGATTAGAGCAGTGATTACACAATGTCTTCGCTCTAATGAGCCGCAGTGTTTGTTCATCTTATCATCCCTCATGCACCCGATCCCTACACCATCTCTGATATGAGATAACACAGGATTAACGCCCCAGAGAGAGAAAGATGACTGTACAATGCATTGCCATGTTTCCCTGACAGGCATTAGCCAAATCCCCATCAGTAAGAGATGCACTATTGTGACCCCTCACCAGCCTCAGCCCTTAACAGAACCAAACCACCCTGCTGAAAAGACCTACTTAACCAATTGAATTCATGCTGGTTAGTGCTGCTTTTGTGCTGTTGTAGCTGCTGGACCACTATAGCTATGCTATCATTCTGGCTATGCAGCTTGAGTCATGCTGGTTTAGCTATTTAAAAAGCCTGGTTAGAACACAAGCAGCAGTATCCATTACTGGGACATAGCATCCAAAGCAAAACATGTCTTTGTTACCTGTGGCCTGTTGCATGAAGCTAGCTGAACAAACTGAGTTTCAGAGTAGGATTAGAGTTGACAAATCCAGATAAATCCAACCCGGTTTAAATCAAGTTCAGCGGGCTCACAACCGTTCTCTGTCAACTCAGGTCTGTTCCAGGGTTTGCGATTAACTCTGAAGTGCATGCAAAATGTAATAGTGGGGAGTGGCTTTATTGCATCACAGACATGTTACACATAGCTGATTGGTCCAGTTTTGAGAGTTTTCTCAAACTAATCTCAAACTTACCTGGGTAGAAACTGAAACCAGCTTTGTGCAACAGGCCACTGGCCACCAGTATATAACAGCTACTTTCACATAACAAATCTGTTCAATTGCAGTGAAATCTCCAGATTACCTTTTCTGCAGACATAGGCAGTGGGATTCTGTTTTTTATCTGTATTGCTACCATCCACATCCACACAAAAATGCCAATAAATTGGTGTTGTCTTCTGTCTTGGTTATGTATACCTTGTTTCCCAGTTAAGTTGTTATCTCTGATGCTGCCCACACACTATATGACTTTCAAAGTTGTCAGATTACTGTTCTTTTCACACTTCACAACTGTCTGATATCGCTGATGTCTTTTCCAGTCAAAACACATTTCGCTCTGCAGGATTTGGAGTCACAGACAGGTCTATATATTTAACCTGATAAATATCTCTTGGGCATCTGTGACACATCAGTACTCCTCTGAGATTTTTAAATTCATGCCCTTATGAACAAGCACCGATTTGCCTCTGATTTCAGGCTACATTAACTGTCGACGAGTGGAATATCAGGGCTAAAATAGTGAACTGTAAAAGCAGCAACGCTAAAAGACGTTATAGGTCTAATTATAAAATGGTTAGTTCCTGTCCTTGATTCTGATTGGTCAATAGCTGTGTTTTATTCATGATGAAACACGGCTATGACCACTTCACTCAACGATTTTGTATATCACTACATAACACCCTTAGCAATGTAAACTGTATGTTCTCAATTGATATTGTTAATTGAAGCTTACTGTATTATGTAGAAGAGTGTTGTGAGAAAGAGATCGAGTGAGCAAGTTTATTACCTGCATTCAGAATTAACATTTTCCTTCAGGTCAGTCCTATGTTCATAATAAAAAATCTGTTTAAATGTCCGCTGCAATATCTTGTCCTTTTAACAGTTAAGGGGTTTTCCCGTGACTGACAGCGCTAGTCAAAGCATTTGTCAGTTGCGTCTTGTTCCGTGTTCACAACAATTCAGTCTTTTTAATGTAGAAGTATTCGCTACTGACCGACACACTCATAAAGACAGTCTTTGCCGCCATCAAATGGTGTTATAATGTAACTTCTGTTGCTGTTCATGGTCAGGGACTATTTTTTCTGGTGGAAGGAAGGCTTTTAGTAAGAGTTTACTTCATGAAAGTTTCATTGTTAAATATTTTTGGCTTTAATATTTGTACCAAGAAATTCCATAAAAAAGTTGAATAGTTTGCATCACCGTTTGTTACTTTGGGTCGTTAAACATATCCATTGTTGTCAAATATTAAATGTTTACCTTATATCTTATCACACACCAAGGCACATACTCTTTCACTGTAAAAACTAAAAGCGTCATGTTGGACGCTTTTACTCATCTTCAGTGAACAGTAGGCCCCTCTTTCTTTGATCTGATTGGCCATCATGTTGACATTGATGAGCGCTGTTAGACCAATTTGGCCATTTCCAGTTATTGGGGGGGACTTGTTCCCCTCAATGCTTATGGTGGTTACGGCCCTGATTAATTTCTTTATTTACTTGAATGGAGAGACATCTTTTCTTATTAGCATCTGTCCAATTTGATGCAAGTTCTATTCACAACACAGACAGAAATTTTTACTCCCACATCACAGGACAACAGAAATTTGTGAATCTTTGACAGCAGACTTATAATGTCAGAGCATCTTAACCTCATACTCGCTCAAACTGTTAATTTTACTGCTTTGGTCACGCACAGCATCAATACAAACTTTTCCAGAATTGAAAGTGTAACGAGTAAAGTGACAGAGCTGATTTATAGACATTTCAACAACGGTCTTGTGCATATTTCTATTTAGAAAAAAAGCTGTTAAATTAGAGTTAGAGTTACAGAAAAAGGCTGCATGTTTGAAGAGACATTTATTGATGTGACGTGAACATGCGTATGCATGTTTGCGAAGTGACCTTATCTCTATCCCCCTCTGAGACTGTGACTGTGTTTGAAACGCTTATGCATTTTAGAAGCAAAATAACATATAAAAATACTAGAGAGACACAGCAGGGTGAGGGTAGATTGTGTATAAGTGTGTTTGTACTAGAAAAGTGTGTGTATACAGTATGTGTGTGAGAACTCCTCTCCATGGCTCCACGCTGCTCTGATCTCCCCATTACAAGGTCGATTAAGCTACTAATCCCCAAAATACAGGCGTCCAACAGCACGACTGAAGAGCAGGAGAAAAACCCGCCTGGATGGGGAAAAAAAACTCTGGGGCTTTTTCTCGGCGACTGGCAGCTTAAGCTCTGCACCAATACCGTGTTTCGTAGAGCATGAGCCGGGGTTATGTGTTTTACTGCTAGCAGTATGCGGAGGGATTACTGACCTCCTGTAAACTACCTTAAGAGCTAAACAAACCTTTAACTTGGATATCACCAAAGCAGGTACTTCCAGTTTCAGCTCTAAATTTAATTAAACTCATTTTTTTTCGTTTCCATATCTTTTCCCTTTACAGAAATAATTATAGTTTTTCTGGTTCAAAGGAAGTGAGGTGTGGACGAATTGTGCTCTGTTTGTGAAAGGTGAGTGTCATTGATGGAATACAGCTCTATTGAAGTGGAGAATAAAAAACGTGATGTACTGGCGTTCTTATTTGAGCGTATATTTAGTCTTTTGCGCCTTTCAACCTCGTTTCCCGTATGATTGCAGAGTGAGCAGCATTAATTACTGGGTTTTTTAAATGGTACATCCTCTGCCTCTCAGTGCTATCAGACTGTGGTGGAATCGGCTTAACCTTTAATTAGAGTGTGAGTGTGTGTGTGTCTCTGTGTGTGTGTATGGATCAGAGAGTCACAACCAGCATTGGAGTGTTAGAGTAAGAGCATCTATCTTTTCCTTATTTCATCTAATATCTCATCGGCTCTGTCTCAAGCCTCCACTATGTTCAGAATATAATACTAGCATAATGCATACTGCACTGTATACTGTCTAGAATTTTTTGCTTGTATTTTGAGACATCACAGCTCAGAATAGCCTCTCAATCAGAACCAATCAGTGCTGTCTATAAGCAAAAATGGCAATTTGCAAACTTGTGAAAAGATCCCATGCGTCAGCTGAGCAACTGACATTGACATGTATGGGAACGATAACGCATACTTTTTGGTGAACATTTCACCAAGTGCAACATGTTGCTTGATCAACATCTTTGTTGAATCTGGAACAAAATTCCAATCAACCAATCAGATTTGAGAGACAAGTTTACAGTTCATGTCATTTTAGGTTTACAACCAGGGTTAGGTGATTTTACATCAGTGTTATTCACCTATAATTTCCCTCTGATTTTAGGGATAAGTAATGGGTAGAGTAAGGTTTAGGGGAAGGGATAGGTTTAGGACTAAATTTTGAGACAGGAATGTTGTTCCAAGATCAACAAAATATGTTACTTCTGGTTTACTGATCATATTGGAAATTGAAAGTCAAGTCAAGGGCATTACATTGTGGGAGACAATATTCCATGCAGTGGGCATTGCTGTATACAGCATATTTTGGCAAATACACATACTACATTCTGCAGGAATAACTGTACGGTAGTATGCTATTTTGAACACTGCATCTCTCCTTCTCTGTCTCTTTCTCGCTCTGGCGTATATTTATTGCCGCCCATCTTCCCAGCAGGAAGTCCTGCCCCAACATCAGTTCAGTCATCCATCTGACATAGACCACCATTTTACCTGTGCTGTGTGTCAGATGTTATGTTCTGTCTGGGCTTTTAGACATTCAGCAGGGGTCAAAAAAATTCCTTATTTTGGGTGCACAGATTTTTATTGATCTGCAGAGAAACAAAGTCATATAAGCTACCAGGAACTTCACTTTATTTAATTTGAAAGATACACAAATTGAAAATTAAATTGAAAATACACAACAAAGTAAGTTGATTCACATATATGACAGCGTCTGAACTTTGCCAATACTTATCTTATATACAGGCATTTTACTAAAAATACATTCAGTCGTCGCTCCCAGAATGAATTCAGTGGGTCATAATGTTAATGTTATGAATGAATTATTTGTCATTACCAATTAAAGAGTATCTGGCGCCACCGCACGGTTAAAATAAACACATTTGCCGAGTACATTGGTATTAAAAACGGCTTTTAAAAACTGTTCATGATTCAGTTTTGTGGACCGCGACAGAAGTTTGATGCTGTCGTGGAACAAGCAACAGCTTTACCGAGTGCCTCATCTTCTTAATCTCCTCACGTAAATGATTACATTTCGATGACTTGCATTTCTTCCCCACCACAGAAACCATCAATGCCGTCAAAATTATGCATTTTTCTGTTTTTGTTGATCACAAAGTACAAAACAGATAAGGAAAACTAGGAAGCCGGCTGTATTCAGAGTGCCGCCATTACTGTTTACAATGCGTGGAATGGTGCGCTGTGATTGGTTGAGCAGATATATCGCATTCTGCAGAGAAAGGAGACTGGCGTTTGTCTCGTTTTGGAAAGAAAGGGAGGAAACATGACAGAATAACACAACGGATATTGCATTTTGCGGAAAAATTAATAAATGACTTTTCAATACCGACCAGATACAATACTGATTTTGGCAGAAACTAAATTTTTTTGAAAATGGGGTTTATCGCTTTTTGGAACCAAATTCTTCAGATATTCAAGAGTTGCAACGCTAAGTACATGATATATCCTGTCTTTTCAGGATGATCTGCTTATACCGAAGCTGTCCTTGTTTAAATGAATCAATGTAAATCCTTAGAGGGTTAGTTCACCCAAAAATGAAAATTCTGTTATTAATTACTCACCCTCATGTCGTTCCACACTCGTAAGCTCTTCGTTCATCTTCGGAACAAAAATTAAGATATTTTTGATTAAATCCAATGGCTCAGTGAGGCCTCTATTGCCAGCAATGTCACTGAACCTCTCAAGATCCAGAAAGCTACTAAAGACGTATTTGAAACAGTTCATGTGACTACAGTGGCTCTACCTTAATATTATAAAGCGATGAGAATACTTACGACGGCAAAAAAACAAAATGACGTCTCTTCAACAATATCTAGTGATGGCCGATTTCAAAACACTGCTTCAAAGCTTTAGGAATCTTTTGTTTCGAATCAGTGGTTCGGATCGCGTAAACGAAGCCTCGTTTACTGAAATCATGTGACTTTGGCGCTCCAAACCGCTGTTTTGAAACTAAAGATTAGTAAAGCTTCGAAGCTTCATGAAACAGTGTTTTGAAATTGCCCATCACTAGATTTGCACTTTTTGCCACACAAAAAGTTTTCTCGTCGTTTTATAATATTATGGTAGAACTTGCGGGTGTAGAACAACATGAGGGTAAGTAATAAATTACATTATTTTCATTTTTCGGTGAACTAACCCTTTAACATTTTATGTTTTGTTTCAGGGTGCTCATTCCTTGGTGTAAAAAAGTAAACTATGCTTGGTCGCTTTATATGTTAGTCAGGCAGTCTCTTCCTAAGCAGGCCAGAATAAGCTACAATGTGTTTCAGACTCTGTGTCGATAGTCAAATGTCTTGCTAAATGAGACTATTGTGCACTATTCAATCTGATCATGATTTACTGTACACCGATCCATACACACGTGAGTTGAGAAATTAATTAGCATACATCTCATTGGGTAATTAGTATGTAATCATGCAACTCCCGTATTCTCCATTCATATTGCTTATTTATGACACTTAAATGACTTATTAATAATGTGGCAGAGGGGAAGCAGGAGATATATTGTCCTGGTCTGGACCTATTGGCTATTAATAATTCATTTCTGTCACCTTTTCTAAAGGTTTTACTCATGAATAACTAATTTCGTAACTAAGGGCAAACCCTGGTAACTAATGTGGGGAAGTATAATCTTGCTTGAATTTACAATTATGAAACCATTACATTCAGCTTGACACCCACTGGTCTTTTCTTCAAACAGACACATTACCTACCAAAAGTTCCATTATTTTGTGAGGGAGAAAAAAAACAAAAAAGTGTTTCTAAACAATGAAGCATGCTTATAGCTGATATGGATTAATGATGAGGTTATTTGCTTGCCGTATTATATTGCATGGAGGTTAAATGCAAATGCCAAAGGAATAACAGTGAAGACAGTTTTTAAAATAATACTTCTAATAATTACTTCTTTCCGCAAGAAAAGGAATAAGAAATGGGAAATTAATCTCATTCTTGTAACATCCATGTGACAGTATGGATTGTGTTTATGAATGTTGATGGCAGACCAAATACACAATTAGTGGTGCACTGTGTTGACTAATACAACGAAATGTGTTGCATTCCAATTAAGGAACAATAGTAGAGTCTGCCATGGGTGGTTCTAGGTTAAGAGGATATTCAGGGCTTAGCCCAGACCTCTGTATCCTTTAATAACAATTGTAATACAGTGCACTTTATGATAAATGTTGAATCTTTGAGGTTTCATTCACATGATGTGGCTGGAACTAAAAATAATAAGATCCCACTGATCTTAGTCTTAGCCTCAGTTATGACCATAGATCTGATCAGTTGTGTTTATCACTGATGATGTGTCCAAGTTGCATCGTTGGGTGTTTCAAAAACCAGTAAGTAAAAATATCCCAGCTAGAATTTTATTTGTGTTCTAGTAATGTTTTCAGCCGCAAGTTTAATTTTTGTTCCCAGAATGTTCTCCTAAAAAGGTAGGATAACATTCTCTGAAAAACATTTAAAAATGTGATAACATTGATAGAACATTACCCCCTAACATTCTTATAATTTTTTTTTATTATAATTTTTTTTTTTAGAGGGAAGTTTACCAATTGGCCCTGGATATGGACTGAAAAGTAATGAATTTGGTTCAAAATGGAAATCGGGTTGATGTCTAAACCCAATGTTTTTTGTTTGTTTGTTTGTTTTTTGTTGTCAAGCTCCAACGTTGGGCAGACATTGCATTTTGGTTGGAATAAACACCACACTGAAACACAGACTACAACCGACTTCCAGACACAGCCTTAGATGAAATCAACTGAAGATAAAAGAAGACTCTTCTCTGTTCTATAGACTATTCTCTCAAGATCTCAGCAAAAGAAGATTAAACAACTCCAACAACAGCAGCAGCTTCACTTATTACAGACCAGTTTGACTTTATTTCTGTCATATGTCTACAAAAGTTCTCATTGAGAATTAGCAGAGGTTTTGTTTTATTGAAAATAATAGTTTGGTCACCATTATGGTGATCAGTGTTTGTTTTAGTTGGGCTGTTTGACTCTTGACTTTTTAATACTTTTTTTCTGGCTGCTTCAAGTTTTTGTTATGGCAAGAACAACAAGAGAAAATGTAATCAGATGATGTTGGCTACTTATTGATGATAAAGATATAATCATCTTGTAGTAATTTGATTCACTGACCTTATCCAAAATCTAATCTATATAGATATGTTATTAATTTCATATCATTGATTATAGTAAGCTTGTGACAGCATGCGATCCAGCAGTGTTTTAATCAGATAATCTGAAGAATTTTGCCACAACAACACAACAAACACAGCCAGAGAAAAATTTCAACATGCCCAACTAAAGAAACCAGTCAACCCGATTTTTCATGTCCAGTGCCCACTGGGAAACTTCCTGCTACAAACTTTATAAAAAATATTAGCGGATTATGCTCTAACAATGTTATCACTTAACATTTTTAGAATGTTTTTAGAGAGTTTAATTGTAAAAGTACTGTATGTTTAAGTCAACAGTGTATGTAAGCTATGAGAACACACACTACTGTTCAAAGGTCTATGGTCAGCAAGATTTTTTCTATTATTCTTACCAAGGCTTGATTTTTTTTTTTTTTTTGACCAAAAAAACAGTAATATTGTGAAATATTATTACAATTTAAAATTTCTTATTATCAATATTGAAAACATTTGTGCTGCCTAATATTTTTGGTGGAAACTGTGATACATTTTTCTTTTTTTCAGGATTCTTTGATGGACAAAAGAACCACATTCATTTGAAATAAATCTTTTGTAACATTATAAATTAATTGTAATCAATTTAGTGTATCCTTGCTAAATAAAAGTACCTAAAACTTTAAAAAGACATAAAACTTTAGAATGATATTATGTATATGTAGCTGCATTTGCTAAAGTTTTCAATGGTCATGCCACATTGAAATAAACATTAAACTCAAATGCTCACATTATGTCTCTGAAAGATTCAGTTTATTTATTGGATGCAAGGAGACTCTGGTCCAAAAAGTCAAGAAGCAGGGTCCTCTAATTTTTCTGGTGTTCTCTGCTGAACAAAAAAGCTGCAGCATAATTTAAAAGAGCTTTCACTTTGTTTCAGAACAAACATCAATATACACCAGAAACAATGCCAGTAGTCGAAAGTCTGGCTCGCAAGACTACATCTGATTTATAAAGCAGAATTGCAGATTTGAATTATTTTATTACAGACAAAGAAAAAAAGATGAAGCGTAAAAACAACAAGATGATGAAAAAACATTTAGGGCTTTACCCAAAAAAAAAAAAAAAAAAAAAAAAAAAAACATCTGGGGGCCTAAATCTCTGGAGCCCATCAATAGTGCTGCCCATGCTGTCTGCACTGCTCTCCACTAAAAAGAAGCGCTCACGTATTTTGGTAAGTTTGTCCCCTTGATGATTCCTATAGGGATGATCCTCTGAATACAATATGATAATCAATATGATGAAACAGTTTGCAAAACAACATCTTACAAACAAATTACCACAACAAGCCTCGGATGCTACTCTATCAACCAGAGGCTGTGTTAGCAAGTGGACTTTCTGTTTAAGTTTTTGCATAAAACCTCCGTTCTTCCAGAGTTATTTACCCTCAGAATGCCCACTGAGTCTTTGTATCGCCTGGAGTCTGTGTGTTTGGCTCAATGAATATTATTTTTACAGTGTAATTATATACTGTAGTGGAAAACTGATGTTGGCTGCTCAGGTGATCAATCAGCCTGTAATGAGGCTGAAAGTAAAGCTAAAGATTACTGCTGCTCATACGTGCCACATCCTGTTAAAGGTCCAATCAAGCTTTTCATATAAAACAACATGGTGGGCTCCTATTATCTGGTGGCCATCCTCTCCTTTCTCTTCCAAATAAACTACAAGCGAGAAGGAATCAAGGGCACAGTGTTTACTTGAATAAAGCGGTTTACTTCATTAAAGTTAGCATGCGGTGGTGCATTCAATTGAATACTTTGAGGAGAAAGTGAGTTATTAGAAGAAGAAATTTGAGTATCAAAAGGTGATTTAATTAAACTCTGGCTTTGCTGGCTTTTAATTAGATTTTCAACCCCCTCTTTTATTTGATTGGCATGTTACCCTCCATTCATAAAGAGGGGATGGACCACTGAGACTTAGACTCACACTCATGTTTCATTATTATGCCAGACATAACTTAGTGTTCATTTTAATCATAATGACGATTATAGAGCTTTGAGCGTTTGTGCGCATGAAAGGCGCGTCCAATAGAACTCTTCAAAGCGCTTCTTTTAGAATTATGTATTATGACTTTAAATTAATCCACTGCTAAGATGTATTTAGTCACTTTCCACAAATTGGTTACCAAATAGCGTCTAAAAATCTGTAAAAGGAAAAACTGTTGATTTTCATATTCAATATGAGCCGTTTCATTTCACATTTATTTGAAGGGTTAGTACACCCAAAAATGAATAAATGAAAAAAAAAAAGAAAAAAGAAAAAAAAAAGTCATTAATTACTCACCCTCATGTCGTTCCAAAGCTGTAAGACTTTCGTTTAGGGATGCACACTCTAAAAAATGCTGGGTTGAAAACAACCCAAGTTGGGTTGAAAATGGACAAACCCAATGATTGGGTTGTTTTAACCCAGCGGTTTGGATAAATTTTTGCCCAACATGCTGGGTAGTTTTATTTAACTCAACTGTTGTTTAAAAATGACCATATGGCTGGCTTAAAATAAACCCAAAATAGGTCTGAAATTAAAAATCAGAAACATAATTACTAGAGGCAACAATAATAATCAAAAGGTGAACATTTATTAATAAGCAATTTAATAAATGTTTATTATTTAAAGGTGCAATATGTAAGAATTTTACAGTAAAATATCCAAAAACCACTAGGCCAGTGTTACATATTTTGTTCACTTGAGTACTTACAATATCCCAAATGTTTCCAACTATTTGTAAATCGTGAGAAAATTTTAACCAAGGCTCCGGGACGTGTGAGGAGTCACCTGTCAATTGCGTCATACCCTCGGAAACCATGGAAACACCAAAGACACTTTAATATATTACGTTTTAATAGACAAGGGAACAACTGTTTGGTTACATTTATAGACAGAAAACTAATTGTTGTTATATAGCTCAACACGTTTAAATCTAATTTTCTTGATTTTCTGCAAGTAACATGCTTTACCATGCCTCAGAGAAAAACACTATTTTGTGAAGTAGCTAACATAGCATAATCAGATGCAGCTTTATTTTTAGTAACAGTAATACAGAATTTTTTCCATCATACAATACGTTTTAAAATGAATTGCATGCCATTTATCAACACAAGCCACCCAGCTTAATATGATATTCTAAAATCGATCTATCTTACTGCAGTGTGCAACAGTGTCTCACAGCAGCCACAGAGGGAACGCAGAGCTATAACATCATTTTCAACACTCAAATGTATCTAATATGATAAACAGAGCTGCGTTACCTCATACTCATGACTGGAAAAGCGGAAGCAGCGCCGGCGACTGCGGCATAATAAAAGTTCTGCTGCTCACGGCGTGTGTTGCGCAATCGCTCCAGCGGCCTTGTACAAGTCCCACAACATTCGGTCCTGCTCTGCTTCATACTACAGTAACGTTAATCATTGTATCCATGAACATGATTTCTTCCCAAGTCCTATCCCGATTATTTCCACTGACTGTGAGGTGAAGACCACATGTCCCAAGATTCCGCGCTCAAACTTCGCGTCATCAAGCTACGCTTTTGTTTTGAATAGGCCTCTAGCGACCTCTAGCGGACAGAAAATATTACATATTGCACCTTTAATTATTATTTATTAAACGTATTAAAAAAATTTAATTTCCATCTATTTGGGGTTCATTTTAGGCAAGAAATACATAATTTTTTAACAATAGTTGAGTTAATTAAAACTACCCAGCACGTTGAGCAAACATTTAACCCAACTGCTGGGTTAAAACAACCCAATTGGAGGGTTTGTCCATATTTAACCCAACTTGGGTTGTTTTTAACCCAGCATTTTTTAGAGTGCACCGATACCACTTTTTCCAGAATGAGTCTGATACTATCATTTTTAGTACTTTCCGATACAGAGTACTAATACCTGTATTTTCATTGCAAAATATTGGGCATAAAAACCAAAAGAATATGAATCAAATGAGTTGGCTTAGCAAACAGATATTTCCTTCAGCTATTTTCACACCTAATTATGCATATTAAAATGTATTGTAGGAGCTACTGTTACTTTTGCTGTTCATATTTTATCTTTAATTTAATAGCACAGTGAATTTAGGTGCTCCAGCAGGGCTCAATGATACAAATTTTTTTCTACTGGCCTGGATGGGCCAGTGCTTCAAATTTTTAGACACCAGTGAAACATCGCAATTTTCAGGTACAGAAATTGAATAAAGTAATCAAATGTAAAACAACACTGCATAGTCTTCACTGTATAAAATAAACATAGATTAATTATTATTAAAGTTACAAAAGTTATTCAGTCAAGAGCAGTGAGTGATCTTCTCTTTGTCTTTTGTTAGATTAGCATTGATGACAAAGACAGCAGTAGGTTTATTAGGATACTGTCACTTTAAAAGCTGCACGTATCCAACATAAGCTGCTTTTCCACGGAAATTACCCAGAACTATCTGTCCCAGGAACTTTTTTCCCCCAGACCAGTTGCTGTCTGCATTTCAATCGCGGTCTAAAGTATCATGAAGATCAGGCAAGTGACGTAGGACTGCACGCAACTTTCCAGTTCCCGCTGGATTTCGTCCTCTGCATATAAGCTTAATAAAGCCTGAACTTCGTCATCGGTCCATCTGTCGTATTTTTTAAACTCCATTGTTGATTCGAATAGCAAACATCTCTTTTAAAAATGGTGGTTGAAATAAAATGCTGCAATCAGCATGTTCAGCACCCAAGTCCCACCAAAGTACTACCAAAGTCCCTTTAAGACAAGTCATTTCACTCGGCAGCCATCTTTGAAATGCCTCTCGGGCATCCAAGTGCAGCTCCTATCACTTTGAATGGGGAAACATCAAATTCTCTAAAGCTGTTTGCCAAGCTTTGTTTTTAAACACTCGAATCATGACAAAAAAACTGTATTTTTCAGGCTGGATCAACCTAATGCGCATGCGCAGTCCTAAATGCACATTTGTCAGTTTAAAAGAGCAAGAAGACATAAAAGAGAAGAGAACTCAGTTCAATAGGATATTCGCATGCTGTCTGAGAGGCAGCTTTCTGGGCTCGTGCTTCGGATGTTTGCGCAGAAATGGTTGTTTGTATCACTCTAAATATCAAGCAATGTTGATCGCGTAGTGATTGTACATGTTAGCAGAGCAAAAATGCAAATTTCTCCGTGATATATTGTTAATTTCCACCATACAGGGCTGGGTTTGTTTTACAGATTACTGAAATGAAATGTATGTATGAATCTAAATGTGATTTCATGGTAGGTTTGAGGGATGAAGGGAAGGCGGGAAAGAAAGAGAATGACTGTTAAATTTACTCTTAGCAGCAAGAAAAAATTAAAAGGCATGAAATATTCAACAGCCAAGAACCGCAGGCACTTTTTAATACACAGAATTAGATAGCCACCCCTGAAAGGAAGAGCAAGAGAAGATGGAGGGAGAGAGAGGAAAAGAAGAGTTGGGGAGATAATATGTTGTTGTAAAGTGTTCCCTAAGGAGATCACTAAGTGAAAAGTTCTTTGTGTGTGGAGGTGTAAAGTCCCTTCATAAACTGCATCCTCTTTTCTTCGGTAAAGCCACATCATGGTGCCATTCACATCAAACTTGGATTTTTGCATAACGCATCCATTTCCAGCCAAGACTTGTTAGCCAGCAAACATCTGCATCCACTAGCAACAACATATGGAAAGTCGGACTCTGAATCTTGAAAACTCAAATTTTAACATTAATGTTGAAGGCAGAGCAACAAAATGAAGACAGGTAGACTGGCAGGCAGGTGTTGTACCACCAAGAAAAGCCTTGTCTGTTTGGGAAAAACTATTCTAACTGCCACCTCTGTTGTCCTAGAATATTCTGTGTGGGCAAATCTGAGATTTCAGCTACTTTGTACACGTTTCGAGACACACCAAATACTCTCATAAAGCGATGTTCCCATAAAATTCTGTACTTCATACCTTGTTATGCCCAAACACCATAAAACGACATTCCAAATCCTGCATGGACACAGTGCACCGCAAAACCAGCTAACCATAAATATGTTAACAAGAGGAAAGATGCGCATAACAAGGCAGCAAACAAACATAAACAATCCATAAACAATCTTAGCGTCTCACGCGTTCAACATCTGTTCCAGCTGGCCCATTCAAAGGCCAGAAAATTGAGCCAATCTTCCATTAGAGTAAACTGTAATTTGGTATTAAGGCCGCAGCCGCAAATGGAAACCAAAATACATCGTAACATCTGTTAGTGCAGCAGTGTTCTGCCATCTTTTCTCAGCACCCATAAGCTTCTAGAAAAATCAAGTTATTTCCTCCCTGACTGCTTGTTGGAAATGTAAAAATTGGCACGAACTGTTCAGACATTTGGACTCTTCAGAAAGAATATCTGAACCGCTCTCCTGGCAAAATTACACAGGAGTATCAGGTCCATTTCAGGTGTCTCGAGGTTAAACGCCTTTGCTGGCCGACTACCCCAGCTGTCTCACATGCTCCACCATGCTCTCTCTCCCACAAAGAACTCTATTTTCCGGCAGGAACGAACAGCACTTTCGTGTTTTTCACATTAAACGATAAGAATAGACACGGCACGGCAATGCACACCCACGAATGCCGAGAAATGTAACTGGATGGAGGCAGGTGAGTTAGTGAAAGGAAAGCCGCTAGATCAGGTTTTTCTGTGTGTATAAATATTTCTCCGTCTTCCATTATTAATAATTGCTCTTGGGGATTTCTTCCCGCACATTGGCTTCCTGTCAATTAAGTGCACATCAAGGGAGACAAGTTCACCTCCTCTGGCCCTCTCCAGCTAACTCGACACTTCTTTTCCTCATCTGAAATCAGATCTCAACGGTAGACTCGTGTAAGCTCATTAGACCCTCAGCAGGTCCAGGCTTACGAGAGAGTAATTAGCTAGGTATTCCCTTTATTCCCTTGACAGTGGGAAACGCTGTCTTTCCAAAGCTGACAGTGATTAGTGTTATGATACAACTCCTAGGAGGGAGAGATCAACACTTAAGGAAGGAAAATACTCTCGCCCCATGTCCAGGAAACGGGCGTGTGAGATTGCGAGGCGAGATGCGAGGTGTTAGGACAGAAATATTTCGCATGATTTTTGGGGTTGTACGCCAGGCTGCACTTGTTTCATTATCACTTGCATTAACAGGCCGGGTCTGAATAAGTGTTGCATGAATTGCGGCACAGATGGGAAAGATCGGACATGACAAAAGAAGATGGGGAGGGGGGCTGCAGGCGGAGAGACAATCAAATCAAGAAAAAGATGGAAAATCAAGCAAAGAGAGCACAAAATGGGAAAGAGAGAACAAAGGAGATGAGGAAGTGCAGTGACGCATCGCCTTTCTCTCTCAGGTGCTGCGGCGGAAATGTAACATGACATGAAGATAATTAAAAAGCACATCTTTATATATTAAACAAGATTGAGTTCAGTGAGCTGGAATCATGGGGATTCGCTATAATGCAAACTTAACCCATGGCCTCTGCAGGTGCCTGGTCAGTGATGGATCTCATGTAGAAAAGCTAGATTCTCCAGAGAGACAGAGATAGACAGAGGGGGAACAGCTGTTAAATGAGTCTAGACTGCCCACTGGGAGAAGGTGAGTAGGCTCTTCGTGATTGGCTCAGGTAAATGGCATTTTCACCCACCCGCACAAGGCAATGGTGACTCAACACGCACTTAGCACCTGCTCTATGGGGGCTCATGTCACCTCTGAGAACATGTAATATTAACTGTCACCCTTCAGCCCAAAGAACATTCGTCCACCCAACCTTGTCTCTTTTTTTTTCTTTACTTTTGAACAGTTGAATGTATGAAAGACTGAGTGCCACAGAGTGCCAAGGCTATATAGAAATGTATTAGCTGAGTATAATAACTAATCAAATACAATTGATTTTTTGAGCACAATGTGATCTCCAATTTGTGAATCATTTGGTTTTGATTCCTTTTGGCTTGGTTATTTCTTTCTTTTTTAAGAATAAGCCATATTGTTTGGTGAATCAGACTAATTTAGCTTTATAAACCTTCACTCTCTCTGCTCTCAAGCTTTTAACCTCCTCCTGATCTGTTGAGACCACCACAACCTTTAAGAAATTCCTGAAAATGCACCTTTTACTGTACACTTGTACTTCACTAAACCACAACCATAATCATAGGCAGTTGCTGTATACTTAAAGGCTTAGTTCACCCAAAAATGAAAATTCTGAAAATTGCTCACCATCATGTTGTTCCAAACCCGTAAGACCTATTAATACCCGTAAGATATTTTTGATGAAATCTGAGTGCTCTCTGACTCCTCCATAGACAGCTTCATCAAATTAAGGTTGAACCACTGTAGTCACGTTGACTATTTTAACAATGTCTTTAGTACCTTTCTGGGCCTTGACAGTGGTGGTTAAATTGCTGTCTATGGACGAGTCAGAGAGCTCTCGGATTTCATCAAACATATCTTAATTTGTGTTCCGAAGACGAACAAAGATCTTAAGTGGTTTGGAACGACATGAGGTTGAGTAATTAATTACAGAATTTTCATTTTTGTGTGAAATAACCCTTTAAAAACTCATTTTACTTATGCTTTAGCTTCTGTGCTACTAATTAGTCAGACAACTCAGTTCCTCACTGAAGGCTCAGATTATTTGCTCATTCAGTGAGCCTCAGGTTATAACAACCAACCCAGAATGAGATGAGAACTGTTACTGCATTACGTAAATTTTTTAAAGCAATGTTAAAAATGCAAATGTGTAAGTTTAGTGAAAGATCAGTTTTCTGACAGGTTATTAAAGGGTTAGTTCACCCAAAAATTAAAATTCTGTCATTAATTACTCGCCCTCATGTTGTTCCACACACCCGTAAGACCTCCATTCATCTTCAGAACACAAATTAAGATATTTTTGATGAAATCCGATGGCTCAGTGAGGCCTGCATTGCCAGCAAGATCATTTCCTTTTTCAATGCCCAGAAAGCTACTAAAGACATGTTTAAAACAGTTCATGTGACTACAGTGGTTCAACCTTAATATTATGAAGCAATGAGAATACTTTTTTTGTGTGGCAAAAAAACAAAATAGCGACTTTATTCAACAATATCTAGTGATGGGCGATTTCAAAACACTGCTTCATGAAGCTTCGAAGCTTTACGAATCTTTTGTTTTGAATCAGTGGTTCGGAGCGCATATCAAACTGCCAAAGTCACGCCCCCCCCAGTGGTGAACTATTGAAATTTCAAAACACTTATGACGTTACAAAGCCTTGTTTACTGAAATCACGTGACTTAGGCGCTCTGAACCACTGATTCGAAACAAAAGTAAAGCTTCAAAGCTTCATGAAGCAGTGTTTTGAAATCGCCCATCACTAGATTTACACGCTAATTTGTTTTTGTTTTTTTGGCGCACAAAAAGTATTCTCGTCGCTTTATAATATTAAGGTTGAACCACTGTAGTCACATGAACTGTTTTGCAATTTTCATGGCACAGTTATCCATGTTGTGTGTATGAATATGATGCTCCTCTCCATCATTTGATGAATTACTGCTGCTACGATCAATACAAAATGTAAACAAGTCTTCACATAAAGTTTTGTTTACTTAAAGTCTTACATGAAACAGAAGTTGTGTCTCTTCTTCCCTATTGTGAGGTATATCCAAGAGAAATGGCTTTTCAAACAAGCAAAAAAATGTATGGCAAACTTGATTTTATCTTTTAGGAATTGATTGGATTGTTGGATCATAGTTGTTTGCTAATGCTGCGATCTCATGTGAGTGACAGTGGAGGGAAGTTATTGTTTTTGATTAAAGATTACAAGCATGGGAATTAAAATAGAATGATGTGTACATTTAAATCATTTATAACAAACACTGCAATATTTCATAAAACATAAGAATTGTCCAATTTGATTTCATGGTGTCTGTGAAATATATAGTCTTATACAATTTAGAAAAAAAAAAAATGTTATTGTCTAGCAAGTAGGTCCAATTTTTAGGGCTGGTGTGTGCTGTAAATTCAGTCCTATACAAAACCAATTCTGGTTATTCTCAAAAGCAACTGGTGACAAGAAACCCAGTGTGCGTCACATGCCAGGTGCAATGTGTCACGGCCGCTCGACACGGGGACGCAAACAAAGAAAAATGAGCCATAGCTCTGGCTTTGTTGAGCCTTAAGCGGTTTCTTCTGGTGGAGAGGTCCTGACATGGAGACGATAGAGGTTTCTAACATACTTATCAGCAGTTGTGAGAGAGCACAGGTAATATAAGCCGTAATAGCAGCAACAACAGCACTAAGTCATCCGAGGTGATCTGAGATGATTGGAGCTGAACGCATTTCTGGAGGGAAAGATTAAATGAGAACATTGTAGGGGGAGGTGATAGATGTGGCGAGGAGAGGGAGAGTGAAATGTGCTGGGAGGAAGTAGGAGGATGGCGGAGAGAGACAGAGAAGTGAAAATTAGCAAGTGGGAGCAAGAGAGAAAGCCAATAGGATAAGGAGGTAGGCAGAATATGAGAGATGCAGACAGAGAGAAGGAGGTGGAAGAGAGGAGTCACATTGCAGGAATGTTAACAGTTGACACGTTCATTATCCAGGTCCTGTTGTGGAGAGACGATTGAAAGGTGCGAGTGTCTCCCATTAAAGCTCTCCAGATACAGAAATACACCCATCACACCTTCAGCAGCTGCTGCCTGCGCTACAAACTGCCACGACTCCGTGATCGCTCCCATTTTCTCTGACACCTCGACTCAAACTCTTTCCCAGAGAGAGGTCAAAATGTCCGCCTTACAGGTCATCACTGAAACTGAATTTTACTCAGAGAGTGGGCGGCGGGTGCGTAGATGTGTGTGTTTGTGTGTATGCTTTGAGTGGAGCCATATTTGTTCGTGTAGCTGAACGGCGAATCAATGCTGGGAAGCTTGTAGCTAGTAACAGGGGTGACACAGAACACATATAGACATTCATTCCCCGTCGCCACCGCTGTCTCATAAACTTCCTCCTCTCTGCTGCCAAAGTCTTTACGCTAATATGGCCATATATGTACCACACCACACCCATCATGCTTGGGAATTAATATGAAGTTGGTCCTCCCTAACTGATTGCACTCTTCTGGGAAGAATTTCAGCAAGATGTTGGAACGTGGATGCAGGATCTGCTCACATTCACGCACGAGAGCATCGAGAGGTGTTGGGGTCTGGCTCACTTTTGCAGTTCATGATATATTCAATAGAGGTTCAGGTCAGGGCTTTGTGCAGGCCGGCCAAGTTATTTGTTCATTTAGTCCAGGGGTTCTCAACTCTGACCTTTGATGTCCACTTTCCTGCAGAGTTTTGCTCCAAACTTAATTAAACACATCTGAACAAGTTAATCAAGGTTTTTAGGATTACTAGAAAGTTATAGGCAGGTGAGTTTGATTAAGGTTGGAGCTAAACTCTGCAGGAAAGTGGACATTGAAGGCTGGTTACCATCATCACATAATTTGGTTTCAAGTAAATGGTGACAGAATTTTCATTTTTGGGTAAACTATCCCTATAATGGTGCAACACTCAAATATTTAGTAATGGGTAGATTACAACTTATTAGTGCCATTTACACCACAAAGGCTATGGGCCCTATTTTAACGATCTAAGTGCATAGTGTGAAGCGCATGGAGCAGGTGCACTTAGGATGTGACCGAATCCACTTTTGCTAGTTTAACGACGGAAAAAAACGGTCGGCGCACCAGGCACATGGTCCAAAAAGGTTGTACCTAGTCTCTTAATAAGTCATGGGTGTGTTTTGGGCATAACGTGCAATAAACCAATCAGAGTGTCATCTCCCATTCCCTTTAAAGGTGCCCTAGAACACTATTTCACAAGATGTAACATAAGTCTAAGGTGTCCCCAGAATGTGTCTGTGAAGTTTTAGCTCAAAATACCCCATAGATTTTTTATTATAACATGTTTTAACTGCCTGTTTTGGGGTGGGATTAAAAATGCGCCGATTCAGTGCGTGTCCCCTTTAAATGCTCGTGCTCCCCGCCCCAAAGCTCGCGACTCCCATTAAACATTCCATAAACAATAGAATAAGTTCACACAGCTAATATAACTCTCAAAATGGATCTTTACAAACTGTTCGTGATGCAGCATATCAGATCACGTAAGTATTTTGTGGATGTTTACATTTGGTTCTGAATGAGTTTGATAGTGCTGCATGGCTAACGGGGCTAATGCTACACTGTTGGAGAGATTTATAAAGAATGAAGATGCGTTTATGAATTATACAGACTGCACGCGTTTAAAAATGAAAACGACGACATGCCTCTGGTCTCCATGAATACAGTAAGAAACAATGTTAACTCTAACCACATTTAACAGTACATTAGCAACATGCTAACGAAACATTTAGAAAGACAATTTACACTTTTTACACAATTATACCCATTTTCGCTATTGTCCTTGCTTGCTTCACAATACCTGCATAACTTCTGATGATTTGGCTGTGCAGCTCCAGATGTTAATACTGGCTTGTCTAATGCTTAGAACATGGGCTGGCATATGCAAATGTTGGGGGCGTACATATTAATGATCCCGACTGTTGCGTCACAGTTGGTGTTATGTTGAGATTCGCCTGTTTTTCTGTGGTGTTTTTCACTAATGAGATTTACATAAGAAGGAGGAAACAATGGTGTTTGAGGCTCATGGTATGTCATTTCCATGTACAGAACTGTAATTATTCAACTATGCCAAGGTAAATTCAATTTTACAATCTAGGGCACCTTTAAAGCCATGTGCTCTTGCACCATGGCGGATTGCTATTTACATGGTGGAATATAGGCATCCTCAACCTGATGAGTCAGTTTAAATACATGTGTGTAACAATTGGTCAAATAATTAGCCAACTTCATTCGTCAGTACTGCAAATAGGTAATTCTGATACATACAATGACTATCCATTATGATATGTAGGCATTTTTATCTTTATATACACAATAATAATCTTTTACGTTGTAATCCTTTTATTTTTAATATATGGCATGTTTGTATGCTGCTGCATGTCTCTGTGTGTGTAACAAGCAGAGTGTACGCGCGTTGTGCACCCACCTATGGGCGCACTTTACTAACACCCCCTTTAAACTAAATAACTAAATACTGCATCATTGACTTTAGACCAGGTTTTTGTTGGTCAATGGTGCAGTCTTTTTCAGTTGCCTCAAAATAGCAACACGCCAACAATGCACCTGAACACACCAGCACGCCCATGGGCGAACAGATGGCCATGTGCATTTGCCATTTAAACAACGTGGGCGCTGGATGTGAAAATGATAACTGCAATTAGCAAAAAACACTTGTGTTGTGCCTCACGTCGCATTGCGCCGGGTGTATGATAGGGCCCTAAGTCTTAACTAGTGCAACCAGCCCCTTAAGTTGTAAATGCCATGTGACTAATTACTCTGGAGGAAAATTACATGACAACACTGATTGGCTGATCCACCACAAGAACACACAACCCCAAATTGTTCACTAGATCCTGTGCTGAAACATTTTTTGTTCAAAATACACAGCTACTTTTTTGTAAATGTGCAAATGTTACCTATAGTCCAACTTCCCACGCTAACCTACTAAACCCTGTCCGTTTGGCACAGCGTGCGGCACAGGTGACTCCATCACTCAGAAGGTGTACTTGACGGGAGGAGGTATCGGTGTAACGGCCTCATTGGCGGCCCATATTAAACACATTAAACACCACGACGGGTTCCCCATTAATCTATGGTACCTGAATGACAGCTTCTCTATCGGCACGGCAACTGCCACTCGCACTCTCATGCGCGCACTCAAAGCCAGGACTTAGTAGCCCGCCACGCAAGTAATAGAAGAGCAGAGTGCAGATAACGGAGTGATTGATTGGATCCTCTCTCTCTGATTGGGATCCGGCAATGTAATACCACCTCATCATCCGCTCCTATGGGGAAAAAATGAAGGAAAAAGTCATTTGAAGGAGTGATTTGCTTTTAATTAATAAAACAGAGCCAGCTTGTGGATAGGACAGCAGGATATTTGGAAAGAGAGAGTGTGTGTGCTTGTGGAAAGGCTCAGTTGTGCTCAGATTCCAAATGACACCCATCTCCGAGCCGTCTGTTGTGTGTAGCGGGAGCTAACTGTCTCATAAAGCTGGGGCCGGAAACAGCCATAACAAGGGAATCCATCAAACTGTGACACGGCTAGAACTTTTTTTTTTCTTTTTTTTTTTTAAATAAATTCTTCTCTCTATGGAAACAAAGCCAAAAGAAACTCTTTACATCTCAGAAAGAGGCAGCTGACAAGCCAAATACAGTTTTGCAGATACGAAGAAGGTGCTAGTGACAATCACATTGCCTATCTTAAAAATGTCTGATGTTATCTACGCAAATCTTCATCTGTGCAACACTGTCTCACTGCTGTGTTTGCTCGTAACAAGAGCTGAAATCTCTGGACTCGAAATGTGTTGTTCATTGTTAGTTTCATTCTTTCAAATGTTTTATGGAAAATTATTGCCTTGTTTGTGACTGGAAGATCATCTGCCTCCCACATGTTGGGCAGGATAACAAATAAATCGGGTTAGTTCACCCAAAAATTAAAATTCTGTCATTAATTACTCACCCTAGATATTGATTGAATAAAGTATTTTTTTTGGTGCAAAAGTATTCTCGTTGCTTTATAATATTAAGGTTGAATCACTGTAGTCACATGAACTGTTTTAAATGTTTTTAGTACCTTTCTGGGCATCTGAAAGTGTTAATTATCTTGCTGTCAATGGAGGCCTCACTGAGCCAACGGATTTCATCAAAAATATCTTAATCTGTGTTCCTAAGATGAACGAAGGTCTTACGGGTGTGGAACGACATGAGGGTGAGTAATTAATGACAAATTTTTGGGTGAACTAACCCTTTAAATCCAGTACACAGTTTTCCTGCAGAATTGGGCTACTTTTACTGTTGCTGTGGGTTGTTTTTACAGAGGAATCCCCAGAATCTAATTGGGCTAGTTTTGGCTGTGATTGGTTGGGTGTTGAATAGCAGTTGGCCTGGTTTTGTTACGCAAACCCTGCTTAAACCACTTTCCATAGAACCTGCTAAAGTAAACTGTTTTATAGCAGTGTTGAGTCTGAGTCCTGAAGAAGTGAAGACTGAAGTTCTGTCTACCTCCACTAGGTGTCACTCTTCCTCATACTGGTGGGCTTGAGACAGGTCACGGGGACCAAGGTCTGTGTCACTTAGCTCAATGTCTTAGAATAATGCTGCTTTTCAGTATCTCACTGTCAGTGCTCTGTGTGTCTTGTGTTCTTTGAGACTCTATTGGATCACTTTTGAGAGCTATAACAGGGATATTTTCTTTGGCTCGCCCACATGTATGATCTTTGTGTCTAGCAGAACCTCCTGCAATCACTCTTTCCTGTATATAAGCTCATAATGAGTACATAAAGTGGAAAAAACTTTGCTAGAAAAAAGCCACAGCACCAGTAATAATATTTATGTATAGCAGAGTTTCATGGCCAACTAAACAAGACAAAACTGTGGAATGTATGGTAGTTTTTTTCTCAAATAATGTATTATACACTATGCTCTTGTACTCTAGCGTCTAGTGTATGAGATGTATGAGATGAGTGTAGTGTAGAAGATTATTTTCTCATACAGTATCAGAGTTTGATTGCCCCATCTGCTGCAGTCATAAAGAAAGACTGTGACAGTTCAAGAAGTGTCCAACACTCTAAACTTCTTCTTCTTTTTTTTTTTTTCTGGTAAATTAAGTGCATCATCCGTGTATTTGAAGCGCACTTCTTCTTTTTGGAATTGAGTGAACACTACTCTGTTTTTATATATCAAACGGCATAGAATAGTGCATTGGTACACACAATTCAACACTTGTGTTCTCTCGCAAAACTTTTGTATTGCCCCAGAAAACTTTGTGTTCTGTTACAAAACTTTTATGATGGAATCAATATGAGGATATGTAAGCAATAAGGTACTCGAGGCTGTGCTGTATCCGGAATAAGTCACGGTTGAAGGGCGTTGTTAGGCACGACGTGAAGCGGAATGCCTGCAACCCCTTCAGCCGTGACTTATTCACGATACAGCACTAGCCTCGAGTATCTTATTGCTTTTATAAAACTGTTACCACACAATACAAATATTAAAGCCAAAAATATGTAACAATGCAACTTTCATGAAGTAAACTTTCACTAAAAGCCTTCCTTCCACCGGAAAAAATAGTCCCTGACCATGAACAGCAACAGATGTTACATTAGATGGTGGCAAAGACTGTCTTTATAAGTGTGTCAGTCAGTAGCGAAGACTTTTACATAGAAAAAACTCAATTGTTGTGAACACGGAACAAGACGCAACTGACAAATGCTTTGACTAGCGCTGTCAGTCACGGGAAAACCCCTTAACTGTTAAAAGGACAAGATAATACATCGGACATTTAAACAGATTTTTTATTATGAACATAAGACTGACCTGAAGGAAAATGCTAAATCTGAATGCAGGTAATAAACTCGCTCACTCAATCTCTTTCTCACAGTACTCTTCTACATAATACAGTAAGCTTTAATGAACAATATTAATTGAGAACATACAGTTTACGTTGCTAAGAGTGGTGGCTAGGGGTGTTGTGTAGTGATACACAGAACCGTTGGGTTAAGCGGTCATAGCCGTGTTTTATCGTGAATAAAACACAGCTATTGACCAGTCAGAATCAAGAACAGGAACTAACCGATTTATAAAATTATATAATATTTCTTTCCATCTCATATTTTTTGGCTCTGTACTTTTCACTTGTAGCCATTATTTAATAGATTATGAAATAAAGAAAATGCTAATAGTGTCCTTTAATATTATTATCATATATTATATGAATTTTATTTTAGTATCTTTGACTTGACAAAATGCAAAAAGTATATGATACTATTTGTGTTGTGCCTGAAAAAGCCCTTTGATTTGTCCCAACTTCCTGTTTCAATGTGAAATACGTTTATACAGAAAAGAAAATTGTGTTCCTCAAATTTGCTTGGGGTCCTTAAATGTTTGGTTGGTAGTTTGAGCCTTCGATTGTAACTTCACATCCAATCTCTCTCATTTCAGTGAGAGGTTACATAACCAAAATGGAGCAAGTTTCACCGAATAATATACTTAGGAGTGTGGCGATATTAAAACACACACACTTAACTTTCCACAAACCTAATTTCTCACTGTCTGCACCACAATATTGCATAAAAGAGATTAAAACAGAGCAATTATCTTTCTAACAAGTAAAAAGAAGACCGCAATGTTCTTACAGAGCCATACCGAAATAATTCCGTAATGTTGGGGGATTATTCCGGCTACGATGTAGGTTTTGTCTTGATTAGCTCGTGCTGAGGGGGAGTCTGCCCAGAAATGCTTGGCTGAAGTTGTGTTTACAGTTAAGTCTGGTGGAATATATCTGATCTGATCCTGGCACCCGGATACTATCTGTCTGTTCCACATTTCTTCTGGCAACTATGTGCTTTGCAGGAAGACATGGAAGCCTAATTAACTTTCATTATCACAGGCCCAGAACAGAGAGAGACAGGAGAGGAGAGGATGGAGGAGACTTTCTTGAATAGGAGACATAAAATATGCCTTTCATTCCTCTTTGAGTTAGTCTCGCACACTGTGAGGAGGAAAAGCAGAATACCAATTTCGCCAGAGAGGAGAGTGAGGCAGAAGCAGGTAGGGGGTATGTATATGTGCGAAAGTAAAAAGAAGGATGGAAAAAAATGAGATAGAGAGACAGGAAGCTCATATACATCTGAACGCTTGAGCAGGGCTTTTGTCAGTATGAAAGACAGAGACACAAAGTAAATCCCCCTGTCTACACTGCAAGCATGTGACGGGACACGACACAACTTGAATGTTATAATAAAAAATGTCTAAACTGCAAGTCTGCAACATAGACAGCTTCATTGATTAAAGGGCCTTTCACACTGACAGCCCTAACGATAAGCGTTTTGAGGAGACATGAGCAACTGCGATCGTTGGTGATGCAACAAATTTGAGCAGAGTTTACTTGTATGCAAATGAACAGTGACGTGGCCACACCCAATGCAAATGAAGACTATTAAAGTGCCTCTATAATGCTTTTTTGGATATTCCCTATCATGCAGTGTGTATTATAGCTGTTTGTGAATGTAAAAAGTCTGCAAATTTTAATGATCAAAGTGCACAGCAAAGTCTCCTAAAAGAAAGAATCAATTCTGAACTGCTGAAACAATTCATCAGCAGTTCCAGTCTTACTTCCTGTTACATACACGTAGCAATGTAACAAATTTGCATAATGCCAGTCTATGGTCTTTGCTGGCTGCCCACGAACAACCTGAGGCCTGGAAGAGTTTGGTTTGTGTTGTCAACATATCAAGAAGAAACTGTTTTCAGTGCTGCGAATCCACTTTGCAGGCACTTCAAAATGATGAGGACTCGCCCTGAAATTGATACAGAAAAACTGACGACATTGTTATTGTTCATGTCACTGTATATCAAGAGCTGAGGAAGCCTCCGAGATGAAATTCAGATATGGTAATGGGTGTTTAGTTTCCGACACACTGTAAGCTGTAAACCAATCACAACAAACTGGGCCATCTGACCAATCAGAGCAGATAGACTAGTCACAACAGACTGACCCATCTGACCAATCAGAGCAGAGTAGCCTCGTGGAAAGAATGGGGTTTAGAGAGACTGAATCTTTGAACAAACCATTTTCAGACTCTTTGAGAAGTGAGGTGATGTGCATTGTATATTATGAGGAAATTAAAGTGTTTTTTGACCTTGGATGCATGTAAATCTATTGTAGGAGACCTCCAAAACAAAATTAGGAACCTTTAAAATAGCATAATGGGGCACTTTAATGCAATTTGCCTCCTTGCTGTCAGCATGAACAATAGTACTTTCACACTGACTGCAGTTTGATGAAGTATGAAGTGACTGGAATACATTCATTTTCAATGAGAGCTGGAGGTTCCAGGTGAAGTGATAGTGACCGTTGACAATGTGAACGAATAGAATATAAGTCGTCAGGTTACTGAAATATAATAAAACACCCGAGAAGCCTCATTCATTTGATGTTTGTACAAACTGTTTTATATAAATTTTGCATTATTTATGTTAGGGCTGTCACAATATCAGATTGTCACTTCATGAGTATCGTGGATAAAAGAATTTTCGGTAATGATATCACGATATCTGTAGAAATTTGAGAAAAGCGAAAGTGACACATGAAGGCCAAGTATGGTAACCCATACTTGGAATTTGTCCTCTGCATTTATCCCATCCAAGTTATTGCACACACATTAGGAGTAGTGAGTAGTGAACGCCATAGACTGTAAAAAAAGATGGACGACGCAGCGTCGCCTCCTTTCATTGTAATGAACAGAACGTATAACATTAGATGATGGGTGTTGACATGTTACGCAAAAACGTCAGTTTGGAGCCTGGGCATGTGCAGAAGGAATCGTCAGTGGAGCCCGGAGGTGGAGTCACGCTATCAAACTTCCGCCCAGACATCTGCATCGCAAGATCAGATCACCTTGTTTTATTATCTATTGTTTATTATATTTTTCTGTTCCTCCCTCCTTTTTTCATTTGGCTTAAACGATGGCTTAATTACATCTGGCAAAGAGGAATTTACATTTATTTGAATGTTTCTTAATGTAGATTGTTCGTTTTCAAATAAATTACTAGTGATAACTACAATATATTGGGATAGGTCAAAACAACATATCGTAATTGATGTATTTTAAATATATAAATTATACAGAATTTAAAATTCTACCTGTAAAATAGTAATCTGTTTCTAGAGCAATAATATTTTTGAAACAGCAAATTCAGTAGATAAACTCAATAATATGCCACTAGAAACAACTCTAAAATGTCAGAAACGGTCCTGCCATTTTAAATGAAGTTCAACTAATGTTACAGGAGATCGATTGCTGTAGACAGTGCACTATAATAAATTAGAGTAGGCTATCATTAGTTTTGTCCTGATTTTATACCCATAAAAATAATTGGTAACCGCCAGATAACGACCACCTGCTTTTTCCCGTCATGGCTAACGTTAGGCGTGTTATCTTGTCTAATAACATTTATTAAGTAGCTTAGAAAGCCCACCGAAAAAAGCTCAGTGATCCGTCAGATCCTGTAGGTCGGTCAGTGCAGTTTACTGCTGAACAACAAATTTTGTCGGTGTGAAATAACACAGAAATCAAAAATTAATAGTTATATCTTCAATCTCTCCTCAAAGCTCCGACAGTCCTCAGAGAAGCTGTCAATCACAACTGTCAATCATAACGACACACCCTGTTTCTATAGCATCAAATTGCTAGCTAAAATCAAACTTATCACAAAAATGAACAATTGAACATATATCAGTGTGATAACAACTACCTTAAATGACCAAAACCATCTTTCGGAAAATTTTATTGGAAGTGTCATTTATTTTTTTATTTTGACTCAAGTGCCATTTGTTTGCATGGAGAGGGCAGGGTTTATGACCTGTACTGCATCCAGCCACCAGGGGGTGATCAAAAAGCCTGTAGCTTCACTTTTCAGGACATATGAGGCACATTCGGTGAACACACACACTGCAAACTGTGACACACACACCTGGAGCAGTGGGCAGCCATTTTTGCTGTGGCGCCCGGGGAGTAATTGGGGGTTAGGTGCCTTTCTCAAGGGCACCTCAAGGGCACCTTGTTATTACCTGCCGGTGTCTCGTTAACCTTTAGCCCATGACTGTCCCCTAGGAAAAGAAGTATAAATAATACAGTCAAATTCATCTTTATTTTTGTTTATTTTATGTTCTCTCTTTTTTGGACAATGAATAACACTCAAAATACGAGTGTAGGGAGGAAGAGAGAAAGTTTATAACCATAACAAAAAGAACTTAGTCGATCGTCTCTTCCTGCAAATGGGGGTGACTTTTTTTCTCCTTGAACATTTTGTGTGGCAGCATATCTACTCACTGCATTATCCTTTTCTTTTATCCAACCAGTGTTAAGGTGTAATACATACAATACAATGTTTACCATATTATTTATTAAAGCAAGTTTACCATATTATTTATATCATCCTATGTGTAGTACTGATTTCAGTGTTGCAGTGTTGCAATCAACAGACTGAGCCATCTGTGCAGAGTAGACCAATCGCAGTGCAACATCAATGTTGCAACGTTGACGCAACTATGACTCAACCAATATCATGAGATTGGAGCAGGAATTTCTTGACCAATGGCAGATGGGGGGAATGTTTAGGAAACCTGTTCGAAAACACTCCCTTTTTTGCAACTCACAAGGCACATTTTGTGACTCCATTGCCACAGAAATCCCAAAGTATTTGTACTTTTGTTGTGTTGTGTCGCTCTGCTGGCTCTCTAGTGTAGCTGAGGCTTAGGCATATATGAGTTTGTAGCACTTTATTTCTTTAGTTTTACTCCCATGCACGTAATGAGCCTGTAAGTAAGTAAACAGTGTTAATGGAGGATGATGTGGACGCATCTCTCCCGCTCGTACCCCTGCTGTTGCTAATTAGGATGAATGTATTTCAATGGCTCGTTTGTCCCCCTCCCTATGCAACTCATTCCTTCTCTCTGCTTTTCTATCCCATTTCATTTCTTCTGCTGCGTGCTTCTTAATACGCTTGTCGGCTCATTGATGGCCCAGATGTTTTTATGATGAAACATGAAAAATAGCAAAATAGACACATTACTGACTCACGCTCCTCTCTTTTAGTTTGCCGTGGGTTATGTTTGTGAGCGGCAGATTATATTTAAAACACTTGCAGTGTGTCGCTGTACACACTGAAGGGACAAACGATTTGCAATTGCTTGCTATTTATTGCCCGCTATAATGTTGGCGTTGTAAAGTTCTCTCTGCAATAACCCTGTGTCAGAACAAATTTATTATATTTAGTGCCTGTCTTTTCCGTGGAAGTCGAAAACAACTGTTGTATCTCTAATGATTTATTATGATTAATTTCATTCCTAATTACTGTTATTTGTGCTTCTGTGGTGTGCGCGATATGCCCGTGTGCGTGTTCGAGGGCCACCGTTTAGCAGAGTTGTGATGATATGAGTTTTTGTCCTCACACCCAGCTTGTACCTGTGGGTGGGTGTGTTGTTAATGTTGCTTTGACGTAAAAGCCCTAATTTGGAGAGGTGATTGATGGTTTAATATTGCTGCCTGCAACCTTGCTGCCCCCACCCACCCAATGAAGCTGCAGGCAGGCACGATGCTATGGCAGCCAGTGTGTGTAATGTCACAATCTATTCCATCCTGGAAGAAAGTAGGGAATAAATACTGGAGCAGATTAAACCCAGATGTGCTATGTGTGTTTGCGCTTGTATATACATGTGCATGGTCAGGCGTGTATAAATGCATTAGTGCTGTGATCTTGTGCTGGTAAATATATACTACAGAATTTAATATCGCAATGGAGAGAGACTCTATGTGTCTGGAAAAACTGTGCATTTGTAAATGCTTTTATATACTGCCGGTTGCCTTTGATGTATGCTCAAGCACTCTGTATATAAATATATATCCATAACCCAGCAGTGAAATCCAAATCGACTGACTTTGGTGTGAGGTCAGTCCGGAGTGACTACAGTCATTTTGTTTGCTATGATTTCAGCACTTTTTCCCCCAACGAAATAACCCCTCTGGTTCTCTTTTTCGTCCGTTTGTCTTTTACTCGTTCATTTTGTTCCCGCATTTCACCTGAAATTACCTTCACTTTATCACTCAGCTCACTTCTGTACCAACAGTGCTATTTAATATTTTTGCAGTTTTTCACTGCTTTACTCACTCATTAGTTATAAATGATTTAATATTTAGACTTATTAAAAATTTAAATTAGAAATGTATATCAATATACTTGATTTACAAGTATATTTAATAATTACTCACCCTCATGTCATTCCACACCCATAAGGCCTTCGTTCATCTTCGGAACACAAATTAAGGTCTTTTTGAATCTGAGAGGTTTTTTCTTCTCCCATAAAAAGCAATGTAATAACTTTAAAGCTATTATTAAAGTGTTAGTTCACCCAAAAATGAAAATAATGTCATTTATTACTCATCCTCATGCCGTTTTACACCCGTAAGACCTTTGTTCATCTTCGGAACGCAAATTAAGATATTTTTTTTGAAATCTGATGGCTCAGTGAGGCCTGCATAGGGAGCAATGACATTTCCTCTCTCAAGATTCATTAATGTACTAAAAACATATTTAAAACAGTTCATGTGAGTACAGTGGTTCAATATTAATATTATAAAGCTACAAGAATATTTTTTGTGCACCAAAAAAAAAACTAAATAACGACTTATCTAGTGATGGCCAAATTCAAAACACTGCTTCATGAAGCTTCGGAGTGTAATGAATCTTTTGTGTTGAATCAGCGGTTCAGAGCGCCAAAGTCACGTGATTTCAGCAGTTCGGCGGTTTGACACGCGATCCGAAAAGATTCATAACGCTCCGAAGCTTCATGAAGCAGTGTTTTGAAATCGGCCATCACTAGATAAGTCGTTATTTAGTTTTTTTGGGGCACCAAAAATATTCTTGTCGCTTTATAATATTAATATTGAACCACTGTATTCACATGAACTGATTTAAATATGTTTTTAGTACATTAATGGATCTTGAGAGAGGAAATGTCTATGCTGGCTATGCAGGCCTCACCGAGCCATCGGATTTCAACAAAAATAATTAATTACTTAATTTGTGTTCCGGGTCTTACAGGTGTGGAACGGCAAGAGGGTGAGTAATAAATTACATTATTTTCATTTTTGGGTGAACTAACCCTTTAATAATAGCTTTAAAGTTATCTATATGCTAGTTCACTCCAAAACATGAAGTAAATTTAGTTTTAACATTCAAAATTTCAGTCTATATCTTCTGCAAAAACAGAGGAAAAAATATTAATGACTGCACTAAGCAGATTCTTGTCCAACCAAATGCTGTCTAGAACGAAAGTGTCCCTCCCCCAATACCACATGAAATCACCTAGAAAGTAGCAAATCATGGTTTGTGTTTGTGATGTAACTAAATCTCACTGATTACAGTACAGTATTCAACAGAGTGTTATTATTGAGAGAGTGCAAAAAAATCCATCTTCCAAACCGTGTCTTTTCTTTAATAAAAACACTTGACCATGGATCATTAAAAATGTCGGTAACACTTTACAATACTGGTGCACTAATATGCATTAATTCATGCTTAACTAATGCACAGATAATCATGTGTTAATGTATGACTCATGAAGAACTAAACCATTAATTAATGATTACTGCATCAGCAACTAATAAAGAGTCTATATGATTAATAGATTAAGTAATATATGAATTGCTATTAATTAAATGTTTCATGATGTATTAATTCCTTAATAACATATTTTATTAACTAAAGTTAATGTGTTAATTACCACAATGGTTTTAAGCCATGTATTTCAACTTCAAATTGTCTGCTTTAATTAATCATTAACTAATGATTTGCAAATGTATCATTATATTATGACTTTACTTGTTGAGGCACATGACTATTAACTAATTGTTAAGTAATATGTTCTTATGGTTTTGACATCTACACTAAGTCAAGGATTTCAATTTCCATCCATCTACAACCGTGATTCCACTGTACCAGATGAACTGTTGCATCCAAAGCCTTGTTGTTTATGGCACAGGAACAGGTAAAGCCTGAGGTCTAGGATTCAAAGGTGGAACACTGAGAACATACGGCCAGGCACTGCTATTTCGTCAAGACCGGACAAAGAGAATAGAACCCATTATAATCAGTGATAGTGATGCTATACTGGATCCGGCACTAGGCAACACAACACAGCAAAAAGTCACTTCTGTTATGAAGGACAAATGGACTTGCAATGGTCTGTCATGTCCAGTGTAAAAAGCTGTTGCGGCATGAATCGATAATGGTCGCATCCAGTTTAAACACAGTGCAACATCAATCTGTAGTTCAGATTCTGTTGTGCTGATATTTTTGTGCAGCCCAACTTACCCATCCTTCAAACACATTCTCTGACATTACACTTACTGCATGTGCAACTTTCAAAACCCATTAATGACATATTACTTAACAATTAGTTAATAGTCATGTGCCTCAACAAGTAAAGTCATAATATAATGATACATTTTCAAATCATTAGTTAATGATTAATTAAAGCAGACAACTGAAAGTTGAAGTACATGGCTCCAACCCATTGTGGTAATTAACACATTAACTTACACTATTAGTAAATAAAATATGTTATTAAGGAATTAATACATTATGACACATTTAATTAATAATTCATATATTACTTAATCTTTTAATCATATAGACTCTTTATTAGTTGCTGATGCAGTAATCATTTATTAATAGTTTAGTTCTTCATGAGTCATACATTAATACATGATTATCTGTGCATTAGTTCAGCATGAATTATTGCATATTAGTGCACCCGTATTGTAAAGTGTTACCAAAATGTCAAACCTTGAAAGAATCACTGGTTATTAAAAAAAAAAAAAGTTATTTGTTTATGTAGCTGCTCTTCTGCAAGATGCATGCATTTTATCCGCTAAAGTTCATCAAGACAGGAAAGAAATCTGTGCTCGACCATACCATTTCATGTGGACAAGTCTCTATTTAGTTGTGTGACCAGCACCTATAGTGTTGACACTTAATTTCTCAGACTTTCCCTGAGCAAACATGAAGCCATTATCCACCCTTTCATCACACGCCGGAGCCTCTGAGGTGTTTCATTATCCTCTGCATTGTTTGATTAGCATTTATATTTCTTAATCTACTTATTAATGTTTTGAATCATGAATATGATTACATTAGAGACATACCTTGACACACGCAGTGCATACTTCCATGCTACACAGTACGCAAATAGTAGTACCACAAAATAGTATTTTGCTTTCTCCTTGGCATCTCATAAGGTCACAGCAACTGAGGCCAGCCTCGAAAAAGCGGGGAAAAAAGAACAGTGAACCGGGTGTTTCTTTTCTAATGTAAGTACTGTACTGTAGGTACAAAGAAAGTTGTTCGTTGTGGTTAAAAGGTAATTGTCTAACATCACAAATGTATTATTTGTTAGTACACCACAGGTCAATAAATTAAATAATAAAATTAAATTAAATAATAAAATTAAATAAAATTAAAAAAAATAAATAATAAAATAAAATAAAACAAAACAAAATAAAAAAAAATTAATTTGAATGTATGGCTGCTTCTTTCAGTCAAATCGTAAGTCAGATTCTTGAAATTCCTGTTTGAAAAAGGGCAGTAAAATGTGGAAAACAGGAATAGGAAGCCGAAATATCCGACATACAACTTTAAATGGAACGCAGCAGAAATCTAAACCAGAGTCAGTGTTTTTAGATGTTTACATTCTCACTCATTTTTAATGTGTTGTGACTCTATTGTAATTCACAGATTAGTGCAAAATTTTGCTCTACAGTTTGATACAAGTAAGGAATGTCGATTTACTATTTATCAATGGTCTATGTAAACCGCAACTGCAAGAAAACTTTAAAATTTTGTTTATCTAGTTTGTAAAGGATGCAGTCTATGAAATGTCGGAAAAAACTCCATCATTTGGGAACTAGAAGATGATCAAAGATAGTTTATCCCAGCGGTTGTGTTGTGAACATTTCTATTTTGAATTACGGAGTTTTTTCGCCATGAGCAGCGAAAGCAATCCAGTCTTCAATTCAAACAGATTATGGTTCCTCTCTGAAGAAATCTCTTACTCTTTTATTTTCCTTGACCTTCTTCTCTCCCCCCGTGTTTTACGATATGGGCTTCCCCGTGGAGTGTACACCACAGACTGAGATTACAACAAATTTCAAAGAGAAGCAACTTGTAAAAAAAATCTCTACAAGGCACACATGCTGCGTTTGATCGCTAGTACTTTTATTTATTGATCATTCCAAAACACAATAAATGTTGTATTGTTGTATGTGAATACACACCTTTAAACATATAAAGCTGTCAGAGGTGTGCTGTATTCTTATGGCTTTGAGAATGGAGCAGCGCAATCTCAATCTCTCTCACCATTCCTCCCCCAAACAGTTATTTTGCTAATATGTTTTTAATGTTTGTGTGAAGCGGTCATCTTTTATAATTTGTTTTCATATAAGCTGTGCGCCTATGTGTACGGAGAACATCAAAGCTGTAAAAATAGCTCTGCCCATTAAGCAAACTCGCCCGCTCATTTCTTTCCCGGGGCCTCTGTTTCTTGCCCGTCCACACGGAGGCATTTTAAAACACTGCCTGTGAAATCCAGAGACTTGAAACTATTTATGCTTTGGAAAATATATATCAGCTCTGAGACTTCGACATGCTCAGCGAACGGGTTTCAGTGGCACAAAGGTGTAGGAAATGGAACTATGGAATGAATAAAATATCTTTTTTGTTTTTTCTTATTGCTAAAGTATAAGTCGTCTTGCAGTATAAACTCTAGTCTAGAGTAATAGAGGATTGTGGCTAATGGGTCAACGACATGACGGGTCATTTTTTTGTCCAAAGACCTTAATAATAACAAAATATGTAAAACGTATGTCCAAAGTAAGTTAGGTAGTTTCTTTTATTGAATCCAAACGGTTTTAATTTTTGCTACATATAAAGGTATTTTAAAGATTTTGAAGTGTCAAAAAGTAATTCGGTTTAACTGTCCAAAGGCCAATACAGCCACTTCATTTGTGATTAAAATATCTTAAAATGTAATAAATGTATATATTTTTTTTATTCTGACATGATTTTATAACATCATATATCAACATAGTGCAACATGGTATTAAAATTATGTGTAGAAGTCATTGCTTTGTTATGAGAAAGAATGTCTGGAAAAATGAATTTCATTGATGTCATTCGGAGTAACCATGAAAGGGGCCATTTTGGATCAATATCATGTGACAGGATGTGACATCATTCAGACACCTGCAAAGGACCACATAGTCATGAAGCAAAGTAACTAATTCTATTTTAACTATTTGAAAAATTCATGTTTTCACTTGCTCATACGCATGTCAGGTCATTCGGTACAACCGCTATAAAACATGGAAAATGTTGTAATATTTTAAAAACTTGTACTAAATATAAAATCTTTGATTGTCCTTTTGCAAGCTAACTAGCTAGATATCAGCCTTTTATCATTGTTTGAAAATATCGTCATTCGGTATAACCAAAAGTGTCATTCAGTAAAACAGAAATTTTGGTTAAACCAAATGATGTTTTTGGTGACAAATTTTGTTTGTCTTGTAAAAAATGACAAAAGCAGTGTTAATTGATTATAAAAAAACACAATCTCATTGTTACCACTTAATAAAACTTCAATTAATTTTATCTCCTTTGTTTTTTTACACTTTTGAAAACCTTATTCGTCAATGACCCATACACAGTGTGTTTACAAAATTAATTAATGATCGCTGTTATAAACAAACTGGCTTACATCAAACCCGAAGAGTGTCTGCATATTTGCTTGTAATAAGGTACGGTGTCGAATGTGATTTAAATGACAATGCACATCTTGCATAATGAGATGATTTTCACCCCATCTTGTTCTAGTTTGTAACTGAGCCTGTCGTGATTGGCTGCCGATTGATTGGCAACCCACTGGCTTTAACCACGGACCTCCTTGCCCATTATTGACTAATGATCCCATTCTCACCAGCGGTTTTCCCAGCACTAAATCTATCCACGACTCTTTCAGCTCCAGCACAGTTGACTCACAGTGTGTTGACAGTGTATGGCTGTAGCTATCATTATTTCACCATGGAGGTCAGAGTACAGCAAGCATTTGATTATCAAATGGTGTATTTGTGCGAGCTGAGCATGGAGAGGCTGTTTCACTGGCGCGGAAAGAAAAGGCGCATGTAAATCACACAGTAGTGCTGCAGAATGCATTATTCCTGTCCTCTTCATGTTGCTGTGGTAACTATTTGAGTCAGTAGAACGGCGGTGGGCACGTTGATGCCGTATTCTGTGTGTGCATGCAAATTTGTGCTATAGTGAGAGAAAGTGTGCATGCATTTGTCTTTTTTTATATGATCTTGTGTTTGTTTTACCAATTCAAGGCTTCGTCTTGCCCAGAGCAATGTCTTTTGACGGGTTAATTTGAAAAACAGATGAACAGACAAACACAGAGATGCACAGCAGGTGATGAAAAGTAATAGTGAGAGAGATAGGGAGGCAGCAGGAAATAAAAAAAGTGGGAGAGTGTGAGTGAGGGATGTAGCTGGACAGAGACAGAAAAAGAGAGAGTGATTGTGTGATATATATATATAGAGAGAGAGATTGTTATGGGGGCGTATTAAGCCATCTTCGTGATGTGCGATGAATGAGTTCTATTAATGAAAGTGCAGGCGCTATGTGGACAGCAGGCTCGCCACACACACACAGAATGCCTTTCTATCTCTCTAGACTCATATCATTACCCATCATTACACCCCCCATTTGGCAGCGACCCCCTGTATCGATCATGGCCAATAATTCAGTCTCACCCCTGTTCACTCCATCTATCTCCATCTCTATTTTGGCATCTCCACGGCCTTCTCACACGCAACACACACCCTCCTGTACACACTGGGCGACACATTCAGAAACGCAGGGCTGTCCCTTACGCCAACATCACACCTTGTCCTCTTGTTCTCACTCACCCTCCACACTGCCTATGTGCTCGTCTGTCAGTCTCACTCTCTGTCTCCGTCTTACTGTGCCTTAGTAGTCCCTGCCCCACTTCCTGTTTCACTCCCTGCCTACTTTCTGTCACTCATTTTGCCTCACACCCTTCCCAGTTAAAGGGTTAGTTCACCCAAAAATGAAATTTCTGTCATTAATTATTCACTCTCATGTCGTTCCACACCCGTAAGACCTTCGTTCATCTTCAGAACACAAATTAAGATATTTTTGATGAAATCCGATGGCTCATTGAGGCCTCCATTGACAGCAAGATAATTAACACTTTAAAATGCCCAGAAAGCTTCTAAAGACATATTTAAAACAGTTAATGTGACTACAGTGGTTCAACCTTAATGTTATGAAGCAACGAGAATACTTTTTGTGCGCCAAAAAAACAAAATAACTATTTATTTAACAATATCTAGTGATGGGCGATTTCAAAACACTGCTTCATGAAGCTTCGAAGCTTTACGAATCATTTGTTTCGAATCAGTGGTTCGGAGCGTGTATCAAACTGCCAAAGTCACGCCCCCCAGTGGTGAACCATTGAAATTTCGAAACACTTATGACGTAACGAAGCCTCGTTTACTGAAATCACGTGACTTTGGCAGTTTGACACACGCTCCGAACCACTGATTCGAAACAAAAGATTTGTAAAGCTTCGAAGCTTCATGGTTTTGTGGTAAAAACCTGGCAACCCCGTTTGTATTGTTCTTTTGCGCATGCAGGTCAGTTCAGAACCATGATCTGTTCACACTGGAAATCTGATATTGGCCAAATTTAAAACAACAATGTGAACAGCTATACAAAAAAATCTGAGCATGTAGCCATATTGCAGTAATGGGCATATTCGGCATCTTTCATATGTGCTCACTTGCTGTTGCACTTTCTACATTACTTGCTGCTTCTTTTCTAACATTACTCCCTGTTTCTTTCCATCTCTTTCTGGCTGATGATGGAAACTGTCACATCTCCGTCTTGCTCCTATTGTGTATCTTCACCTTCTCTCTAAAAGCTGTCGTTGCTGTTAGTTTTTCTTCACACGCTCACTTACTGTACAGAGAGCCATTAAAACATTTCTTTCTCACGTACTCTTCTCTCACACTTGCCTTCTAATCTCATCTCCTAATCTCACTGTGCCACTTCTGTCCTGCAGCACTGCCTCCCAGATAGTATTCTGCCTCTACCCTAACTCCTGCACAACCTCCCATATCAGTAAATTTAATCAATACTTTGTATCTCTCATTCACCCATCCCCCCACTTCTGTGCTGTCATCTCTTCCAGTCCATATCTTTCCACTTCTTCCAGTTCGCTTCATCTTACCATCTTTATTTCCTCTCCATATATAGAAGAGTCTGTGTCTGTCAAATCTCAGCATTCTCTCATAGGTCTTTGTTTCTGTTCCACTGTCCTTACATATGTATGCTGTCTGTTTTCTCTCACTCTCTTTGTGCATCTGTTTTCTGTTAAGGCAGTGTTAATCTCGTCAACAAAATTACTGAGAAAAATGTTTAGTCTTTTGATTTCATCAGTGATAACGAAGATGAGAGAAAAAAAGATGCATCATGATGATAGTTAAACATGCAATTTGCTAACAATGCTTTCAAAAGAAGAAAAAATGTTGGAAGCCTTGATTTAAGGGACTTTTACACAAAACCGTTTTCAACTAAAAACAACACTTTTTATGTGTTTTGGCCATTCATTTACATGACAACGGTGTTTTGATGGCCTAAAAACGCAAACTTTTGAAAACGGATTTCAATGTGCAAGTTTTTGAAAACAATATCGTTATTGTCTCTATGTAAACAACAAAAATGTAAATGTGTGAAAATGGTGACGTCATGTGATGTATATTTCGTATTCAGTCCTAAACAGACACGATGCAATAAGATTCCAGCGACGAGCAATTTGACTGTCCACACTAGACGTGACGCGAAAATGAGAAGCGATAAAAAGAGAGTGTGGGCGGGCAAGAGCACAGCAGACACAATGAAATGGGCAAGTACATAGTAAAATTCATAAATATTACACAATTTAAACATTATTTAAAGTACATACGGAGTGACTGAACCAATCTTTGTCATAGAATACACTTGTTTGTTCGCATTGAGTTGACAGTTTGAACGTTCTTGTGCCCATTTATTTATTTTCAAGATCTGAGTTGAATTAGCCAGTGTTTTTTTTTATTACAGCTAAAAAGCTGGGAACACAGAATGATATTTACACTCACATTAGACGCTTTTAACATTAAATCAAGCACATAAACAGTACCTGATATTATCATTGCCATACTTTGTGTTGCTGTTTCAGCTGCGACGTAGCGGAGAAATAGAAACTGTTTCTAAAATAGAATATTTGCGTGTCGCCGTCAGGGCTGGTTTGGACAAAAACTCTGATTAACATGGAAAAGATACCTTTTATCGCACGCCGCGGCGTCGCGTCGCATCTGGTTAGGACACGGTGTAAAGGCGCGTAGTGTTTCATTACAAAGTGACACTGCCAACTACTGGACTGGCATGAAAAATAAAGTGTTTTTAGTCATTTTCTGGGATCCGTGTGAACGGGGATTGTTTTGACAATGTCGCCTGTATGCAAAAAAAATGATGTGTTTTTAGTACATCGTTGTCATGTAAACATACCCTTAGATAATCCAAATTATATACTATATGATTAGTCTATATCCTATATACTGTATATAGATTAGGGCTGGGACTATACATTGATTCTCGATTTGCAGTACAAAGAATCTGGAGCGATTCTAATATTTTCCGATGTATCACGATTCCCTCTCGAATCGATTCTGAGCTTAGTTTTCAACAGCAGATGGCACTACGTGCTTTAGAAACACCCGTAACTCTGCTTGCTTCAAGTTCCTTTACACACACCACTTAAACCTAAAATAATCATTCATAAAGTTTGAAAAGGTTGAAGCGAATTACAAATGTGTTCGCCGTGGGCTGTTTACATTAATCTCGTGTCATAAAAGCATTGCTGAGGTGCAAGTATATTTAACCACTTACATGACTCAGCCAAACGCATGATTGCTGTCCCGCATTGTTCTTTACGAGCATTTGAGTATGCGGTTAAAAATTACCCTAGAGCGCCATCTACTGTTAAAACTAAGCTCAGAATCGATTCGAGAGAGAAAATATCAGGATCGATTCAGATTCCTTGTATCGAGAATCAAGCCCCAGCCCTAATATAGATATATTAATCAGTTATATCAACAAATAAAAGTGTTTGTTGAACTATGGGCAGATGTGGCTGACTACTTTTAGAACATAAACTCGAATAAAATACAGTTTTACAGTCTTTTTTGATTTGTTTTTCTGAAAGTCATAGAAATCCTATTTCCACCACATATTCAAGTACCTGCATTGCATGTTGAAAAATCTTGTACGTTTATATACTGTAAAGATCCGTCTGTTATGATTTATCATTGATCATTGTAAATGTTATCAACTAAAATGCTATTTTAGTTGACTAAAACTATAGTTAACTAAAATGTAGTAAACGTATTGAATATGACTTAGCAGGGTTGAAACTGAACAGGTTGTGTCCTCGCCACAGCTCGGGGAAATGCGGAGTGGGTTTGGTGGGTCCTAGTGTACTGACACGCTCCAGGTCTGGACAGTGAGGGGCAATGGCTTCTCTTGGGGCTCAGAAAAGCATGTTTTACCAGTGCCAGTGAAGCAAAGACCTCCCAGTCACATCCTTCCAGGGGTCTGTGCCAGCCAAGAAACTGCCATTGAGATGAATGGGAATGTTTCTCCAGGTATTATACACAGCCCACCTTGGATGGGGCTGGCTTTAGGGTAGGCCCTGCTGATACGTCTGCTTCACGTGCTTTCCATCATATGGCAGAACCTCGATTCCTCTCTTCCTGTTTCTCTTGTTCTCCCTCCATCTTACATTCTATACTGTTGTTTTCTTCAGTATATCTCAAACCCAGCCTCATGTAGGTGTCCGGCCCCTCGTGTCTCCTGTTTCTCTCAATCTCACGGATGCCTCAGACTTGAACGCAAGCGACACAACAATCAGTATTTCACCATTCTCCTGGCTTTTCAGTTTTCTCACTCTGTCCTTTTTATTTCTTTATCAAATTCACACATCTCCACTGGACCCAATTAAACGTTTCTAGGCCTTTAAATGTGAAAAACAAATCGTGACTTGTCAAGTCTAGCAAGTGCTAGTTTTGAATTGTTTGGATCATTATTATCACAAAAATGTTCGCAACCTTGTTAATTTGTCTTTTGATCGAGATATACTTAAAAGTATATTTATAAAAGTATAGTATAAAAGTAGGCTACATTGTTTGAAAATATTGATTTATAAAGAAAACAGATATATTGCTAATTCTGAGTATCTAAATTTTTGTGTAGACTAGTCCACTGGTAGTGTACATAGGTATTTACTTCAAATCTACTTCACTCTTTCCTCGCCATTGTCCAAATTTTCAGGCTGTACGGTAGGGGGCGCTGCTACGTATCTTCTGAAAGAGTACAGAATCTCTGGATAAAAAGAAGAAGAAGCTGAACCAAGCAATAGAAGTTTACTCACGCAAATGTAAAATGTAAAAGCGATCATCAAACATTAAACAGCATAAATCAAAACTGCCTAATGTTACTGAATGAAATGTGGACCCAGGATGAGCAATAGGACTGTGAAGCTTTGGGGGTGTTTATGGACTTGATCTACTCCATCTGTGTTTGATCATCGTTCGGATTCCCATCCGGACAAAATTGCAATTTTGTCAAAGCAAAATTGCAATTTTGTTTAAAATGTTTTTTTATTTTAATGAAACATACCCACATTTAAGTGTTGATAAAAAAGGATTCATGAAGCTAAGAAGCTAGAATAAAATGTTTTTAAAATGGAAAGAGTACAGTTAAAGGTATTTCAAGTAGCCTATAAAAAATAATACCTAAATAGGAACATAGTAGTATATTAAAAGTGCAAAAATACTATATAAAAAGTAAACTATAAGTGTTATGTTATGTTCACTTAAAGAAAACTTACAAGTATACTTGCGCTAAACTAGTAGTTTACTGAGAGTATATTTCAAAGTGTACTTCCATATATACTAAAAATGTACTACTGGTATTAAAATAGTAAACTACTAGTATACTTATAAGTTCACAGTTTGTAGTACAGATGCAGTACAAATGAGAAACATAGAACTAGTTGTGTACATAAAGTTTACTAATGTTATACTTATAGTACACTTAATAGTATACTTCAATTGGGCCAATTAAAATGGTACACTTACAAGTTCACTACTAGTACATTGATACTAGTAAACTTACTACACAAAGTATACTTAAAAATATACTTGAATATACATTACTTAAGTATACTTGATAAAATGAACTTGAAGTATACTTCTTTTTCGTAAGGGACACTATATTTTCAGATTTTGAACTGAACACTGACTGGGCAGGGAGCCATATTTCATCGCTGATAATTACAGTATACTAAATTTTCTTCATACAGTATATTGAACATTTGGTTCAATGTACACTGATGCAAGCTCAATTATTATCTTACATGATGTTATATACTTAGTTAATGATGATTCAGCAGCAATCTGACCAACATTTGCACTCGTTTTAAAGAAAACCTTGTCTGAAACTGAAGGCTGCTGCCTTGCTGCCTCACTGCCCAGTCATTCACTGAGCATTTTTGTGTGGAGATTCCTACTAGAAAACTGATTTCCCATTTAATGATCTCGAACGAATCTAAATAAGCTTTAGCTGATGGTAATTCAGTGAATATTCAATAACTACAATACTTATTTCTAGAACTAGAATCAGAGTCTATTTTGACTTCATATTTTCTTTAAATAATTTAGGGAAATGGGATTTCATTCATAAAGACAGTGACAGATTAAAAGAAATCAGTGTCAGCTTATTTAGAAGTCCTTTTTTAGACATTCCTCTTTCTAATTTTCTCTTTCTCTCTGTCTCTCTTGCTGCTTTTTTTAATATGTCCATCTGTCTAACTAAGCCCATCTGTGTATATATACTCCATTGATTATAAGTGAGTTGGGATGAACTGGGCTCTTCACACAATTGTCTTCTGGCAGGCAAGTGATGGATTTTGGTTCTTCTGCAGTCATCTTTGATTAATGGGAGGAGACCACAGTGGACAGGGCAGAAGACTGCGATCAATTCGCCAATAATTCCATATTTACACATCATCAAAAGTAGGAGAAAAGGGAGAAAGGAAGAGCAGGTAATAAGTCATGAGAATCTACATTTAATGAGCAGGAGATCTATTAACTGAGGAAAACTAGGAGAACACAGAGAGCGAATGGGACACCAGTCGACCCTCATGGAATCTGTGGAGTGCAGAAGCTCCGCCCATCAGTCACATCACTCTTGGCATATTCTTAAATATTCTGGCTAAATTGCTGAATTGTAGGGGTATGATGAGATCTTGTGGTGATATTTCTAGTCGAGTTTTCTTGCGATATCAAAATGACGGAGGTGAATTCTATCTATGAAACATTTCAGTCAGGTTTTAGAACATTTCACAGCACTGAGTCGGCTTTAACGGTGTTAAACGATATTTATATGGTAACTGACCAAGGTGATAGTGTAATATTGGTGATGTTAGATCTTACTGCTGCATTTGATATGATCGATCATGAGATTCTCGAGACCTATGTGGGCATGACGGGAACAGTTTTACGCTGGTTTAGTTCCTATTTAAAGGACAGGAGATTCTCTGTTCGCCTTGGTACCCTCATGTCTTCAGCTACCAATCTCCCATGGGGGGTCCCAAAGGGGTCTATCCTTGCTCCTACCCTTTTTCCTTTATATATGCTCCCTTTGGGCTCTATTTTCCATAAACATGGTGTATCTTTTCATTGCTACGACGCTGACACCCAGATTTGGGCCCTCTGATGGAGTGTATGGAGGACGTAAAAATCTGGATGTCATCAAATTAGCTCAATCTAAATGAAAAGAAAACTAAAATTATATTCTTTGGCCAACCTAGTGGCATTCCCACAAAATTTGTTAATGATCATCATGTCTCATCTCAAGCCAAAACTCTCGTTAAAAACGTAGGTGTCTTGAATTCAGTGAATTCAGTTGTTAGAAGCCTTTTCTTTCTTTTCATGATTTTGAAAGAGTAATTCATGTTTTCATATCATCACGATTAGACTACTTATTGTGGAATGAACGCTACTTCCTTGGCCCGTCTCCAGTTGGTCCAAAATGCGTCAGCTAGACTTTTATTAGGCCTCTGTAAATCCACTCACATTACTCCTGTTTTAGCATCATTGCATTGGAGTTCAAAATTCTAGTTTTTGTTTTTCAGTCCCTAAATAACTCAGCCCCCTCATATTTATCTGAACTTTACATAACCCTTCCCGAGCTTTTCGAACTGGTAGTCTTAGATTGCTCACTGTTCCCAGAGTTAGATTAAAACAAAGAGGAGAATGTGCTTTTGCTGTTGCGGGCCCTAAACTCTGGAACATGTTACCAGTTAATATTAGATCTGCTCCGACATTACAAATTTTTAAATCTTTGCTTAAAACTCATTATTTTTCCATTGCTTTTAATGTCCCTTGATGGTTTATTTTTGTATTTTGACTTCTGTTGGTGTTTTGATTTTCTTTTTATATTTTGTTGGTCAAATTGTCTCAATTTTATATGTGACATTTTATTTGTGACATTATTATTTAATTGTTTTTGCTTGCATTTATTTTATCTGGTGTTGTAAAGCACATTGGTCAGCAGCTGCTGTTTTAACGGTGCTATATAAATAAACTAAACTTGAACTTGAGTTTGTGGCTAAACTTTTTACAGTGCTTCAGCGCATTCAGCACGAGACTCACGCAGTTGACGCTGTTCTCACGCTCTCAAACCACACGTCCAATGCGCCGGCAGACAAGACAGAGCAGGTTACTTTTGATATGAAACAAATTCTCAGCTTTCAAAATCTGAAAAAGATTTTTTTACCACAAAAAAAATATTAGATTTGTCTTGTCCTCGTGAACCCAATATCATGTACAGTGTATTGTCACACCCCTACTAAATTGCATATGTTTTCAGCTACTAATACGAGATTAGCACTAGTTTAAAACATTTTATTTGTTTAAAAGTGCATTCAGTTTGGTGCTAATAAAAGTTTTACACATTAAGAAATAAATAGTGTTTTTGTGAATAAAATATGGTGTGCCTTGTTGAAATTACATGATGTTTCACTAAACGTCCGAGAGAATCCTCACTTTCATTGCCTGTCGCCTCTGTAAATACACTAGTAGTGTCGTGTTGTTTGGAGATGCAAGAGACAATGAAACACTTATTATTATGATTTACCAGTGGAGACGATGGGAAAATCAGTACCTGTATAGCTGTAGAAGAAGAAACAGTTTGAAGACTGCAGACAGAAAGACCGACAAGACAAAAGTGAGCATAATCTTTTATATGGCATACACAAGATATATATATATATATTTGGGATGGAGAAAATCCAGAGTAATTGCCCAAGTTGCTGCTTCTTTGTTGGACAGGTTTAAAAGGAATTAATTATTGTGTAAAAGTCATTAGTATCAGATTCATTTACATAAAACTCAACAACAATCATCCATGTCGGTAGAGCAGCGTCTACCATTGTGGTAAACTTAAAGTACACTTAAAGAACTACTCAATTCACCTTTTAACACAGCACCAAAAAAGTCAACAGATTCCAAAAAGAAGTATGCTTGAGCATACTTTAAATAGAGTACAATATACTTTAAATTAATATGTCTGAACTAAAACAGACACTTAATTGCATGTTATTTACAATTAAATGAAAATGATTTATAATTTAAATTTATATGAAATAATAAATGCAGTTAGTTGAACTAAAGAGTGACCCACTTAAGTGCATGTAATTTCTTAATTCTTTTGTCTTGTTAAAACTTATGTATTTACACATACTACTGAGAAGTTGCAGTTTATTACATTTAAAATATATTAACATTAAATGCAAATACATCAAATAACGCACTAAAGTAAAAGTACTTTACATGTGCTTTAGTATGTTAGTCAACACATCAAAATAAGTGTACTTGTTTGTTGCATGACAAAATATTATTGAAACATGATTTAAAATGTACTTTAAAGAAAACTTAACTTGCAAGTGCACTGAATTATATTCATAAAAGTGTACTCGCTTTAAGTGACATTTTCTTTCATCAATATTACATTATCTGCAAGTTGTTTGTTTTTTAAATATACTTTTAAGATTTATACTTTTGGAAGTACAGCACACTACAAGTGCACATTCAATGAATATTGCATAAACATGAATGTATACAGTTCCAGATTTTTTTATTTATTTTTTTGCAATCTTTGAGACTCAAGGAAAGACATCTGTGATTCTTGCAAAACTATTTCATTGAGACACAATGCCATAAACTTTGCAATGTGTATGAAATCCAGCAACTATTTTTTTTTTTCTTAGAAGAGCTTATTGTAATGTCCTGCACAGATGTGTGCTACGCTCTAAATATCAACTAACCCTTGAACCGCTCGATCAGTGTCTACCCAAACATAGAAAAATACTTCATGTAGAAATACATATGAATACGAATGAGATCATGTTGAGAGATCAGTAACAAAATCTTGTGAAGCGAGAAAAGCAAGATGCGCACACACTAATGCGTCTTGATATCAAATTCTGAAATCATCTCTATGGCGTGCATGACATTTCCCAGAGTTCTCTGAGGCCACTTAAAGTCAGCAGTTCAGTGATGCGCTGCTTTGGCCAGGGCCCTTTTACCCTCCATTAGACAAAGTGCAGGCTGGTAGGATTTTGTCCCTAAAGCTTCAGGCCGGGCCAGAGAAGAAGACTCGGCAGAACTGGGATCAGGGCACATGTGTGTGAGAGATACAACTAGATCTGGCCGCTGGATTCGATTTCAGCTGATGTTGCACTGAGCGCTTCTTGCCTACAAAGCCACTGTATGTGTGTGAAGTGTGTGCGAGCCAGTGTGTATTTGAAGTGTGTGGGTTTTAGGAAGTGAGAAATCCATAGAGAACAAGAGGGTGCAGGAAAATAAGCATGCCCTGTTAGCACAAATGTGTTTGTGTGGGTGTACATTAACATCTATGTGGGCTGGACGGAGGCTGAATATGCAAAATGATGCAAACAAAAGATGATTTCTTCTTGACGGACTACGCTACATTTCTTTTGCTGTTTAATCGAACTACGTTTCCCCTCTATTGTGTACACACACCTTAGCGGTAGCTCGTCTGACCTTGAGCGAAAGAATTAGTCAAGCTTTCTCTCATTAGACACAGCTGAGGTAATCTCAGCATGCCTGTAAACACGACGCTTAAACTCAGAACCTGACAAGCAATTACAGCGTGATGAGTCCGGCTCTCCCATCAGCCATGGCTTACGTTCACCTTCGCTCGTATGTGCGCCGTTACAACTGTAATTACTGTATTAACGACCTTGTTGGCTTGAGGTCCTTTTCAATATGTTGTAATTATCACTCCTGCCTTTTCCCTGAGTTTTCTAGGTATTAACAATGGAGCTTTTGTTTTCTCACTCCCCCTGTTGTTCAAGAAAATGGGCTTAAAGGAAAACGTGTGGTTTCCTCAGTGCGGCAGTGCACAAATCTGCGACCCCATTTACACCTGGCCGTCTCGGTGATCTATTGATCACAAGTGGTCAGGTATAAACGGGGTCCAAAACATTTTGTGATCTGATCACTCAAACTACTCTTGGAGGTGGTCAGAAACGCCTTATTTGTAGTATTTGTTAACATAGTGTTATATTTGTTGTATTTATGAACATATACTTATCAGTCGTGTTTAACAGTTAAAGAATTAGTTCACCCAAAAATGAAAATTCTGTCATTAATTACTCACCCTCATGTCGTTCCTCACCCGTAAGACCTTCATTCATCTTCAGAACACAGATTAGGGTATTTTTGATCAAATCCGTTGGCTCAGTGATGCCTCCATTGCCAGCAAGATAATTAACACTTTCAAATGCCCAGAAAGCTACTAAAAACATGTTTCAAACAGTTCATGTGAGTACAGTGGTTCAACCTTAGTATTATCAAGCGACAAGAATACTTTTTGTGCGCCAAAAAAAAAAAAAAAAAAAAAAAAAAAAAACATCTAGTGATGGGCGATTTCAAAACACTACTTCATAAAGCTTCGAAGCTTTACGAATCTTTTGTTTTGAACTGCCAAAGTTATGTGAACTATTGAAATTTCGAAACACTTATGACGTAACGAAGCCTCGTTTACTGAAATCACGTGACTTTGGCGCTCCGAACCACTGATTCGAAACAAAAGATTCGTAAAGCTTCGAAGCAGTGTTTTGAAATCACTAGATATTGTTGAAAAGTCATTATTTTGTTGTTTTTTTGGCACACAAAAAGTATTCTTGTCACTTTATAATAATAATGTTGAACCACTGTAGTCACATGAACTGTTTTAAATATGTTTTTGGAGGCCTCACTAAGCCATCGGATTTCATCAAAAATATCTTGATTTGTGGGTAACACTTTAGAATAATGGTCCGTCATTAATAAGTAACTATGTAGGAAGTAATGCAGGACTAATGAGTAGTGCTACATTAACACTTCAGCTACTACTATTAACTAATATAGAAACAAGCTTAACTAATCAGTAAGTAATATCAAATTTAGAAGATAGTTCCTTATTAGCTAATCAGTAATTAGATAATGAGATTGGCATCATTAAGAACTAATAGGTAACTATGACAAATTATAAAGAATTACTAATTATTATTAAAGAATTACTAATTAATTAATAATCACAACATTAAAGTGTCTGAGATGTGAGCAATTATATTTTTTTACTCTCAACGTGGTCATGAAATGCATCATTAATTACGCAAGTGTTACTTAGTCACTATGCAGGAACTACTAGTGATCAGGACCATTATTTTAAAGTGAAAAACATCTTTTTCACTTTAAAATAATGGTCCAGATCACTAGTAGTTCTTGAAGATTGTCCTTTTTACTTTCAATGTGGTCATAAAATGCATCACTAATTACTCAAGTACCTAGTCATTCTTCAAGAACTACTAGTAATCTGGACCATTATTTTAAAGTGAAAAGGATGTTTTTCACTTTAAAATAATGGTCCTGATCACTAGTAGTTCCTGCATAGTGACTGTGTAACACTTGAGTAATTAATGATGCATTTTATGACTATATTCAGAGTAAAAATGATGACTGATTATGTCTCAGACACACGATAATGTTCTTTACAATTTGTCCGTTAGTTAATAGTTATTAATGATGGTAATCTCAATAGGTAATTATTGATTAGCTAATAAGGAACTATCTTAGTCCTAAATTTGATATTACTTACTGATTAGTTAAGCTTGTTTCTATATTAGTTAATAGTAGTAGCTGAAGTGTTAATGTAGTACTACTCATTAATCCTGCATTACTTCCTACATAGTTACTTATTAATGACGGACCATTATTCTAAAGTGCTACCGATTTGTGTTCTGAAGATGAACGAAGGTCTTATGAGTGTGGAACGGCATGAGGGTGAGTAATAAATGACAAAATTTTCATTTTTGGGAGAACTAACCTTTTAAGGACTGCACTACAATAAGGCTTTTAAACTTGGTCGGATTTGTTCAGCTTTAAATGAGAATGACCCCTTGTGAAAAAGACATACAATTTGGCATATAAAAAAAGTATTATTATGGAAATAAGTATATCCTTTCAAAGTATACTAAGTGCAGACTGAACACACAGTACTAAGTGGAAATGTATTATAGTGTAAATTTATATTAAATGCAATTAGCTGAATTTTAGAGTACTATTTTGACCCACTTAAGTTAAGTAGAACTAGTAGATCTGTTAAACCACAGATATCATCAGATCAAACGGTTAACACCTTTGCCACTGTTTGATCTGATATCTGTGGTTTGAAGAACATTTTAATATGGGGCTCAATGAGATTCTGCTCTCTTCTGGAGCCTGTCTCTAGCGGTCAGTCGATGAATTGCAGTTTACACCTAAGTTGGACGTCTTTAAAGCAGTGGCATAAGCAGTATTGTTAAGCAGTTAACAAAATCAGTCCTTCCAGGATTTCGCAGGACTTTTTTTCTGTTTTTTGCAGCATAAAATGACTGAATTTGCGGCAGCTTTTCTCAAAATTTGTGGCAATGTTTACAGCATTTCTTGTTTTGCAGTGAAAATATACCACAGACAATAATCTTTTAACATTGTTATTACTTTTCTGACCTCGAGAACCATTTCAGGGCTCCAGACTATCATTTGAGGGCAGTTGCACCGGTGCCATTAAGTTCTATGTGCCACCAGCCCCTAATTTGGCAGTGCTGTGAGGGCTGACAGAAAAGCACTGAGCTTGAGATCCAGATAATATTATTTTTTATTTTATTCTTATATTTAATAAATATTAAAAATATATACTAGGATGTGGATATGGCTAATAAGCCAATAAGTGCTCCTCTGCAGCACCTACAGTGGTGATTTGTCTTTTTTAATTCTAAATAAGTGTTTGCTTTCCTACATCGTGAAACATTTAGTTTTACAAATGGGGACAAACTATGAAGGATGAACAAATAATATTTTGGACATCACATTAAAAATAACGGTAACACTTTACAATATGTGCACTAATATGCATTAATTCATGCTTAACTAATGCACAGATAATCATGTGTTAATGTATGACTCATGAAGAACTAAACTATTAATAAATAATTACTGCATCAGCAACTAATAAAGAGTCTATATGATAAATAGATTAAGTAATATATGAATTGTTATTAATTAAATGTGTCATAATGTATTAATTCCTTAATAACATATTTTACTTACTAACGGTGTAAGTTAATGTGTTAATTACCACAATGGGTTGAAGCCATGTACTTCAACTTCCAGTTGTCTGCTTTAATTAATCATTAACTAATGATTTGAAAATGTATCATTATGTTATGACTTTACTTGTTCTCATGGTTTCCAGATTGCACAGCGCTGGGAAGAAAGTGCTTGAATTCACCGCAGAATTAATAGCATCGCTATGAAATCTTGTGAGAAGCCTTCACACTCGTCGCAGGATTCTCTGTTAAACCACAGATATCATCAGATCAAACGGTTTACACGTCGCCACTGTTTGATCTGATATCTGTGGTTTGAAGAACGGGCATTTTAATATGGGGCTCAATGAGATTCTCAGAGCCTGTCTCTAGCGGTCAGTCGATGAATTGCAGTTTAAGTCACTTCCGTATTAGCTTCAAGAGAAACTGGGGGAGGTTGCCGCTTCGTTACGCAGCATGTTTGAGCTTCCTGAAGAGGTTTGTTCTTGTGCGTCATTCAGGTTAGCTCTGGGTTGAAGGCTTGTTCGGGATGCATTCGAGATGAAGCGGAGCAGCCGGTCTCAGAGCCTTCATTAGCTCTACAGCGCCCCACAAATTTATAATGTAAATCTGTGGTGGAAAATGGAACAGCAGCGCGCTGTCACAGAAAGCCATTGAGGCAGATTTCCGACTGCCCCCCTTAATTTGTCGTACAGGGCTTTACGTAAACATCGCTCCAGACAAAAGATGATATGAGTCTGCTTCAGCTATGTGTCTGCATGAGTTCAGTAACTAGTTGGCATGCCTGTTCTTCCAATGGAGTAGCCTATCAAATTTATTAAAGTTGTAAACTCCCTTAGTTTAAACGTCCTCATCTTTATATACAGCAGTTATGTTGTGTTTGTTTTATGTTTATTCTGAGAAAAAAACATGACTTTGTTTTCCTCTCTGGAATCCTACACAAATTTTTGTACATCTTTATTAAACTTTTGTTGATCCCAGTCAAAAATGGCCGGCCTACAAAAAATTGCTTCTAAATTTCTCATTATGCTATGCAATTCCCAAATGTATTCAATCTTTTTATCAACTTATTTTCTTTCAGTTAGGACTAAATGTTTGTATCTCCATTTGGAACTGATCGATCTTAGGCCTCATTGATCTGAGCTTATGCATCTCAGTTTTTTAAGTGAACTTTTTTCACTTAAAAACTAAGGTGCATAAGATCAGATCAATGAGGCCTAAGATCGATCAGTTCCAAACAGAAATACAAAACCTGTGCTAATTGAAAGAAAACAAGTTGACAAAAAGATTGAATCCAGTATTTGGTTATAATATAGCACAATGAGAGATTTACAAGCGATTTAAAAGGCCGGTCATTTTTGACCCGCACACCAAATTAGGTAAAGGATTTTCAACACAGAGGGTTAAATAAGGATATGAGCATGTGCTAAACTATGTTACTGTCGTTGAATGGCCTGTCGTTGTCATAAATGCAACAACAATCATTATTATACTTTTGTTTTAATTAAGCATAGCTTGCATGCTGCTACATTCACTATACGTTTACAATAGTATGATAAAGTTAAATGTTCTGTTTTACCTCTGTATTATCTGCAATAACAGTTATAAAAATTTAACTTTTAAGATAATCACTTCTTCACTTTTTTGCAAGGGACAGTGTGATTAAAAGATTTGTGTATATATTTAATACAGTAACTGAACTACAGTATCCAGAATTCTGCTTGAATCTTAAAGGGTTAGTTCACCCAAAAATGAAAATAATGTCATTAATTACTCACCCTCATGTCATTCTACTCCTGTAAGACCTTCGTTAATCTTCAAAACACAAATTAAGATATTTTTGATGAAATCCAATGGCTCAGTGAAGCCTGCATTGACAGCAATGACACTTCCTCTCTTAAGATCCAAAAAGGTACTAAAAACATATTTAAAACAGTTCATGTGAGTTCAGTGGTTCTACCTTAATATTATAAAGCGACGAGAATAATTTTTGTGCGCCAAAAAACAACAAAATAACGACTTTTCAGCAATATAGTGATGGGAGATTTCAAAACACTGCTTCAGAGCTTTACGAATCAAATCAGTGACTCGGCGCGCCAAAGTCACATGATTTCAGCAGTTTAGCCGTTTGATAGGAGATCCGAGTCACTGATTTGATTCGTAAAGCTCCAAAGCAGTGATTTGAAATCGCCCATCACTATATTGTTGAAAAGTCGTTGTTTTGTTTTTTTGGCACACAAAAAGTATTCTCGTCGCTTTATAATATTAAGGTAGAACTAGTTAACTCGCATGAACTGTTTTAAATATGTTTTTAATACCTTTATGGATCTTGAGAGAGGAAGTGTCATTGCTGTCAATGCAGGCCTCACTGAGCCATCGGATTTCATCAATAATATCTTAATTTGTGTTCTGAGGATGAACGAAGGCCTTACGGGTGTGGAACGACATGAGGGTGAGTAATAAATGAAATTGTTTTCATTTTTGCGTAAACTAACCCTTCAAGTTGGTGTTTATATTAAAATTACATTAAAATAAATAATGCATTTATTGAAAAAAAAATATTTTTTTCATCAAGATGTACTATAGTTAATGATTTATGTTGTCAGAACATTACAGACATATGTTATATGGTTTTAATGTTTGTTTAAGAGCAGCTTGGACATTCTTCACAACATCTCCTTTTGTGTTTCACAAAAGAATGAGTCATACAGGTTTGATGAGACACGATTGTGAATAAATTTTATTTTTTTAATATATATATATATGTATGTATTGATATTTTTAAACCATTACTTTAAACATTACCTTCTCTTATGCCTGTAAAAAAAGTTTCAGTCTTTTTGAGGGACTGACACAAATCTATATTTGAATTGAGATAATGCTCCTTTACTCACAGGCTGGTTTGCTTCTTTTTCTTTGTCCTGGTTGAGTGGACGAGGCAGGTTCTCGGCAGCAAAGGGACATAAAGGAGGATGATTTTGAACTTCTAACATGCTACAAGTCATTTTGATCAATGTCTGCAGCAGCACCCACTAGCTGGAGGGCAACAGGAACTGCTGAGAGATGAATTCCTCTGTATGTGTGTGTACAGGTCTGCAATGAAGCTATGTGTGCACCAGCGACTCACTTTTATTCTTTATCGCGCTGTGTGAGAGTAAAGGTATGGTAGCAGTCACACCACTCAAAATATTCCCAGTCTCTAATAAGCTTCTTTCTCCACTGCTTTTGTAGGGGCTAACAAACCTGCTGTGCTAATAAAAGAGCAGACAGTTATCACTGTATTTTATGCAGGACTAAAAGCACCATGCTCCTGGCTGAACAGGAAAAAGCCAGCTAGACTTTTTTCACCTTTCTTTCCTACTGCTTTTAATGCTTTGATAAATTTGGTGCACTGAAAAACATTTCCTTGAAAGCCGTACATTTGTATTAGCGGTGCAATCAGCAAAATACTACTTGTACCGAAGTATATATACTTTGTAATCAACTTACAGTACTTACAATGCTGTAATCAAACTTTACCACATATTGCTACATTTTTCATGAACACAAAGGCTTGAAAAGCAATCTCTGATGAATCTTGGGGATTTAACCTCGAACACATGGTTGTAACGCGACGTTTTAAACTCACATTAGTTTACAGGGATATTTCATGCCAAAATGAAATTTTTTTTTTTTTTTTTTTTTTGCTCACCCATTCCAAACCTGTACTATTTTCCTTTTCTGTTATATGCATAATGAAATGTTAGGCAGAATATCTGAGCACCTGCTTTCCATAAAGGGAAAGTAGATAGTGATTTATTCTCCCAAACAACTACAAAAAAAGTCATAATATAGCTTTGTGTGAGGAACACAATGATTACACGTCATCAGCGCAATCCGTAAGGCTATGCAGAGTTGTAGACAGACAGCCACTAAGCGGCAAAAACAAACAGCAGTCATCTTTTACAGTTCCTCCTGAACCAAAACAACAAGTTTATGCTGCGTTCACGCCATGTCGTAACCGCACAATTTATCGCACGATACGAAAAATAACATTGAACTTAAACGCGATTCTTAGTGCAATTATGATTTTTTTTAAAAAATTTTTTTTATGCGCAGCTTGTCAATGAAGTATGGCTCCAAATGCTAATCCATCTGAAAGCACTGCGAGTTTAAGTCGCTTATAATGTACATTTGAAAAAGCAACATGCGTCAAACATCTTTCCAGATGTGAGAAGAATTTATTAACATCTTGTCCAACAAAAGACAACATTTAATATGTTTTTACTCCAAACTCACTTCATAATGACAGTTGAGCATCCTTCTGTGAGACGATGTGGCGTCTTACACAGAATAAGGCAGTCGTGTGTTTAATCAATCAAAGCATTTCAATATTCTGTTTATTCAGCTACAGCGATATGACGTTTGTTATCTTCTTCTGCAGCAGGGCATATTTAGAGTTTCTGCGCCATCATGGCTTTCAGATGGAGAACCATTTACTACTGATCACAGAGCCGTACTGCTCTGACAAGATGCGCATAAAATAATTGCAGCCTTTGCCAAATCGCGTGTGGTTTAATTGTGATAAATTGTGTGGAAACACATGACGTTCTACCCGGAGCTCAGCGCCAGGCTTCCAGGCCTACGATGTTGCTACTATGTTCCTCCACTCACCATGGTGTCGCCCCCGCCGATCGGTCCCAGGGCTCCATCCGCCCCCTTAGTCAAGACTCCGCCCTGGATCCTCCCACCAACTGCGCCTCCATGGTACCTGTGGCCAACTACCCCAGACTGCTGCCCGTCACCAACTCCACGCCCTCCACCGAAGCCTCCACCCTCTTTCCTCATGAACTGTTTCTGTCGGTTCTACCTTAATATTATAAAGCGACGAGAATACTTTTTGTGCGCCAAAAAACAAAATAACAACTTTTCAACAATATAGTGATGGGAGATTTCGGAACACTGCTTCGGAGCTTTACAAATCGAATCAATGACTCGGATCTCCTATCAAACGGCTAAACTGCTGAAATCACATGACTTTGGCTCTCAGAATCACTGATTCGATTCGTAAAGCTCCGAAGCAAATCAGCCTATCACTATATTGTTGAAAAGTCATTATTTTGTTTTTTTGGTGCACAAAAAGTATTCTCGTTGCTTTATAATATTAAGGTAGAACCACAGAACTCACATGAACTGTTTTAAATATGTTTTTAGTAGCTTTATGGATCTTGAGAGAGGAAATGTCATTGCTGTGAATGCAGGCCTCACTGAGCCATCGGATTTCATCAAAATATCTTAATTTGCGTTCTGCAGATGATTGAAGGCCTTACGGGTGTAGAACGGCATGAGGGTGAGTAATAAATTACATTATTTTCATTTTTGGATGAACTAACCCTTTAAGTCTTGTCAGCTGTTCCCGTTTAGTGTCCTCATTCTCAGTGTATTTTAAGTTCCTGCCTGTTTCCTGTTCATTGTCTGTTATTGTTTGTGTGTTACACCTGTTGCACTTTCGCCTGCTTGTTGAATTAAACTGTTTATTATTGTGAATCTGCATTCATCTACCTTTATCCCATGACCCTGATTGATTTTAAATAGCAATTTTGGGTGCCTCAGAAACCATTGACATTTCTTGAGAAGTTAGAAACGCTAGAAACCCCCATTCATTCAAACATGAATTTATTGTCTGGACCGAGCAAAAACATAACATGTTTAAAATTCATGTGCACAGTCAGTTGCATGATAAAATGTTAAACTTCAACTTAATATTGTTAAACTGAATGTACAAAGTGAATTTCTACATTAAACAACACTGAAAAACGAGGGCATGGTTTAGTCAATCAAATGTGTGTAAAAGTTGTGTTCGCTACTCAACAAAACCTTCATTGGTCCAATTAATTTTTAATGTCAAAATAAACTGATGTAGCATCAATAAGAACTAAAGCCCTGTTCAGACAGGACTAGATTTAATTAAGTTTTAATTACTAGCTTTAATTATAAATTTAATAAAAGGTGGGGGTGTGTGTTTCAAATGTGGGCGTTACAGAGGGTCATGTGCTGTGGTTCAGACGGGATTAAAATTGAAATGTAAGTCTGTGAAACCCTAGTTTTGCTTTGGTTTTGTATGGCATCATCTTATCAAATTTCCACTTAAGCGGACAATAAAGATTTCTCAGACTCACGATTTCTCCTCAAATACGGTGAAGTGTTCAACAAACAGCTGCTGACCTTTAGAGGGATGAGGCACCTACACTGTATCCTTATAGCATTTTGCTCTTGAATAAAACAGAATAATAAAAAAAAGTAAGGTAAACACTGCACGCCCATGTTCATTGTGCCAGAAACTCATATTTTCAGAGGCTTATTGTGTGGCTTGAGCGATTAGACGAGGTACAGAGAGAGAGATTGACAGTCCTCTAAACAACTATAGGACACAAAATAAGCGAGGAGGGACAAGGACACACTCATGATGGGAAAGCATTTCTTGATGAATTGATGGGTAGTGAGATTTTGCTTATTTCATTTTAAGAAAGGAGAGAAATTATCAGCCAGAAGTGCACATTGACTGATTTTAAAAGCCCAACTCACCTTGCAGCGGACTCCTTTCAGGGAAACGGTTTATTTGAAAACACAGTGATTTAAAATAGTGGGTGATGGATTGTGATTAGGGCAGTAGATTTGTGACAGAAGTCATTTCCTGAGGCAAAGTCATCCAAAGATTATGAAAGAGGGATGTTTTACCTCAGAAAGCCTTGACCAGCCCTTGCCTAGCGCCATATTCAGCCAAATCTAATTAAATCTAACTGTTCGATGTCCTGCAAACATGTGTCATTATCTAATTTTTGAGTGGTTTAATTTATGTTTTTAATTTAGTTTTTGATAATGACATTGCTTTAAGTCACTCTTGTACCAGCAATATTCAACTCTCAGTTTTGAGGACGTTTACGTAACTATAATGCATAAATCATCTATCCGGATGGATGACGTATGCAGAAAATGTACAGAGGATGTCTAGATGTTAGCCGTGAGCACTTTTCTGTGTAAAGTCAAATAATATCACACTGTAAAATTCATAGTAAAAAAAAAACAGCAGCTGTGGTTGTAAGGATTTAACCATAAAAAAATATGGTATAGCAATACTTTATAAATCTCAACACTAAAATCTGTGTTGTACCTGTATAAAATAATGACAACCCCATAATATCACTGATGTTAAAGAGAAAGACAGAATAAATCGAAGTTCATCACAAGTAATTTTTCCACAAGCTGAGGTAAATACTACTATATAGAAGCACAGTGTCATACACAGAAATACAAAACACCATCATGGTAACACCCAACACTAACTAAAATAATACAATAAACATTCATTTTACAAAATACAATGTAACATAAAACCCTAATGTACATAATTGATAGCAAAAAACTAAGAAGAAACATTTATTTAAATGAAAACCGTCTAATGAGAGCTGTCACACATATGTCAATTTATGTTTCAGTGTAAATTATATGACAGCTTGTTATTTACATTTAACAGTGTTTTACTGCAAGATGACACCAAATATCCTGTTAGATACAGTTTTTCACTGTACTTATATAGTAATGGAACTTACCATTTACCAATTAACAGATTTTTACTCTTAGCATTTTTACATTCTTTTATCATTAAAATTACAATCTTATAGAGTGCAGGGTGATACAACTGCAAAAAGGTAGAATAAAATAGTATAATAAGTAATAAAAATAGTAAAAAGTATTTTTGCTTAACCCTCTGGTACTGTTCGCATGCAGTCAAAAATGACAGAATTTTTTATTATTATTATTTATTTCAATAAAATGATTGTACTATATTTTAGTTCAATTATGTTTTTTTTAAATTGTGGGATTTTATGGTATGCAGTAGTTATAATCCATTTATTTACTGAGGACCTGAAAGTAAAATTGCCAACTTCAAATGTCATAAATCTTGAACGCTTTGGAGCACAGACTTTGTTTTGTTTTGTCTCTTTTTAAAGACAACACTTGGCAGATTATTGCTGAAGTAAAAAAGTGAACTTTATAAAATTTTACATTTATAACATTTAAAAGTTATAAAATTGTGCATTTATTGTTATGAAAAAAAATCACAAAAATACCATTTTCAATTCTTATATAAAATATATTTTTTCTTAAACTGTGAGAAAATCAAAGTCATAAATCAAAACAAGTTGTGTTCCAAATTTGAGGTTGATGCCTCAAAAAAATGAGCTTTCAGTAAGATTTTGTTTGGGCGCAGTACCAAATGTTTCTAATAGATACGATTCTTCTACCATTAATTTCCAATGTGGCCATTTTTGATCGTGAACAATGTGACTATTATTTTTCAGGGCCATTTAACCTTTTCGAATCATGTTCATGTTTTTATTTTGTGTGTGTTCACAAAGCAAGTACAAAACCTTTACCAAGTTTTGTACCATTCAGATGAAGTAAAAAAAAAAAAAAAAAAAAACAGCAGCACCAGAGGGTTAATCTTTAGTATTATTTCTTGATATAAATAAACAAACAAATAAATTAATAATTCATGATATCTGCAAAAACAAAAACAAATATAATACCTTCATAACAACTTTCTAAAAACTTAAATAAATAAATAAATAAATAAAAATAAGATGTTTACACTTATCAAGGTGTAAGAAAAATGTGATATTCTTCTCTTGATGCTGACATTTTTTTAATGAATATTTGTATTTTTAGGAGAATTTATGGTACTAAATTATATTTATGCAGTAGTTACAATCCATTTATTCACTTTTTGAGGACCTTAAACTGTCGTAAATCTTGAATGCTTTGGAGAGGATAGTTGGCAAATCATTGCTGAAGTGAAAAAAGTTTAAAAAAGTGAACTTGAAAAAAGTTATAAAATTTTACATTTATTGTTATGAAAAAAAAAATTGCATCAAATTTAAACTGCAGTTGAAAAGAGGCTTACTATTTTTTTTTTTACCCAAATCCAGATGAAACCAATAGGAATACAAAGGGTACATTTCTAAGAACTTGGCACATGATTTTTAAATCAGATTTATGTTTATCTTGAACACTCTTATTTGTCATTGTACTTTTCTCTGCATGGTTTGAGGCAGGATTTGGAAAACAAAGAAATTGGATATTGTGTATAATTGTAGGACCTATGCATCTGAGAATAGCTTTTATTTTGGAGACTTCAACTTTCAGAACAGCATTTATGGTGGGACAAATTGTAATAGTTTTCGCACATGCTGTTTTGGAAAATGGGTGTTTTAGGCTAATGTAATTGACTGTGGATTGCTTGAGATTTACTTCAAGCAAGCACAGTTTTCACCTCTGTCAAGCACAGATATGGAAAATGGACACAGCAGGCCAACAGCTCCTCCATGTGTAATGCGCCACCCGACCTTAACGGTACTGCTTCCACAGCGGAGTTCCTCTCAATCCTCTTTCCCTGTCTCTTGCAATCTCCACAGGACAGAGATTTCTTGGATTTATTCAAACAGATCTCTCGGAAAAGTAGTCTAGCACGCTTCTCCTCCGCTTCTTAAGCTCCTTTGCCGTCTCCGGTGGGAAGATGGATGGGTTTGCCCTGGGTGGCAGGGAAAGAAGTATTGCTAATATTTTCATGATCTGGGGCAATATTGTCGTGACTTAACCTTTCTGGAGCGGAGGAAGGAGGCACATGGTTTGGCTGGTGCTGAGGCAGCAGGGACAAAGGGGAGGGGTTGGGTCCGTGTATATTTACTAACCGTGTCGCCATCCATCAAAAGCCAGTCTGCGTCGTCTCCTCCTGTCCATCAAAGTCCTTTCTCATTGGTGACTCACTTCCTCAACTGTTTCAGCCTCCCAGCATTTGCGATATAAGTGCATGATTTAAAAACCTGCTGCTCTTTGTCTTTACTTCATGTTTCTCCCTGTCCATTTTCTCTCAGTGCTGAGAAATCCTGAGCATTTAGTCCTGCTATATTAAAGGCACAGCTAAATGTGACATTTATTATAATGTGTTTGTGTGAAGAAGACTGTTTTAAGATCACTAAAATATAAGATGTTTTTAAGTATATTAAATGTTAAAAATGATGGCTTTGAATTATACTGTAATGTTGAATGACTATAAATAATGACTAAAATTGAGGAAAAAAATCAATTTAATGGAGACATAAGTAGCAGTATTGTTATCGGCGATAATGGCCTTCCCTCATTAGTATAAAGATGCCATTACAAGCTTGTTTCTGCCACTAAAAAAAAAAAAAATAAAAAAGGTAATTGCGACTTTTTATCTCACAATTCTGACTTTTTCCTCGCAATTTTGAGTTTGCATCTCACAATTCTGACTTTTTTTCTCAATTGCAAGAATTAAACTCAAGTTTTAAAGTCAGAATTACCTGTTAGAATTGCGTGATAAAAACTCGCAATTGCGAGAAAAAAAAGTTTATATCTCGCAATTCTGACTTTTTTCTCGGAATTACGAGTTTTTAATCACACAATTCTGACTTTATAACTCACAATTCTGATTTTATTTCTTAGAATTGTGAGATATAAAGTCAGAATTGCATAATATAAACTTGCAATTGTGTCTTATAATGTCAGAATTGCCTGATAACTAGCGATTGCGTCTTATAAAGTCAGAAAAAGTTTTAAAGTTATACATATATAGTTTTGTATCACAATTCTGACTTTCACAATTCAAAGTCAGAATTGTGATATATAAACTTGAATTCGGAGAAAAAACATCAGTCTTTTTTCCTTCACAAATGGACATAATAACATGCAATTGCGAGTTTACAACTCTGACTTTAAAACTCACAATTCTGACTTTATTACTCAGAGCCAGCTACAACTACATTGTTTGAGGGCGGGTCAGTTTAGTCATCATTAGTGAGCAGCCAATTAAGACCATAGGCTGGCATTATGCAAATTTGTTACATTGTTATGTTGCTATGTAACAGGACTGGAATTGCTGACGACTTGTTTCAGCAGTTCAAAATCGATTCTTTCGTTTAGGAGACAATAACTTTACTTGTCGCCCACTTTGCTCTTTAAAACTTTGCAGACTTTTTACATTCACAAACAGCTATATTGCACACTGCATGATAGGTAATATTAGAAGAAGAAGCACTTTCAGTAAAACTTTTGTTTTGTTTTAGAAAAATAATTCACACATTTTTATTTAATGGGGAGCTTGTGTCCCAGTACTGAAAGACTTGAAACACCTCAGCTAACCCCTCGTTTCTTGTATCTTCATCCCTACCTCTGTCCTGTCCTGTATTGTTTTTCTCAGATTTCTATCTCTCCCTCGCTCCCGGTAATTTGAGCATGCTAGGCAGTCTGTGCTCAATGTTGATGGAAGGGTTACATGCTGTCCTAGTCGCCTGTGCTGCATGGATCTGTAACACCTTGTTTGGTAGAGAGGAAGTGCAAATAAGTGTAAAGAGATAGGGCACAGTACTTCAGATTTATCCTTAAAGACAGATGACAATGATGAACCCCTTTTCTCCCACTATACCGCTGGAATAGACTCCATTCACACCTGAACTAAAGCCTGTTTTCTGCCTGAGTTCACATGTGATCATGTGTGTGGTTGTCCCTGTTTTCTGAAGCGGATAAGTGTGTAAGTGTCATGTCGGTGCACTACATGATAGATAATCATTGTCTTTTATTTCACAAACATACCTTATATATCACAAACACAGTCATAGGTGTGCATATATCAGCTATGATGAAACACCTTTGAATATTGCACATACAATCAGATTTTAGAGTCAGAACCCTTGTATGAATATTTATTAACTTGCTTAATTAACCAGTCCAGCATATTTCTTTGGGAAAAAAAGAAGCTAATCAAAACAAGGACAAATTATGTTAGTAACAAAATATGCAGATAAGAGAGGAGTTATTAAAAAGTCTGATAAGAATCATACTTTGTAAGAACTGCTCTCTTATCAGGATTTTTTGTTTGTTTATCTTCTGTTGTCGTGATTTAAGTGGGTTGTTTTTCCAGTGTAATTTTAAAATACATAATTTTAAAATGTATCTATGTATGTATTTTGATATTATCCCACCTTCTAAATAAAAGAGCCAATCGCCAATAGAGGGTATACACTTGACGTCACCGTCGGCTTGCATTGGTTTTCATCGTGAATGCCACGAAAAACACACAAAACACATCCAAAATGGAAAAGAGCTTTCCGATTGCCTGTACAAATAGATTTGAAAAGAAATCTGAGGTATATTTTTATAGACTGCTGAAAGATACAAAAAAAGAAGCAAATTCATTGCTGCAATTCACAGAAGCAACTGGGCTCCAGGCAGAGAAACATGGATTTGCAGTTATCACTTTGTGTCAGAATGTTGGATTTTGTGGTAAAAAATCACATTCCAGGGGCTAAAATCCGTGTATTTGGTGGAGTTCCCCTGGTAAAATTTGCATTCCAGGGGCTAAATATCATGTTATTTGGGGTCGCTTCAACCCGCGGACATGAAAAACAACCCGTGGCAACAGTGTAAAAGTAGCCCAATTCAGCGGGAAAACTGCGGACATGGCAACACTCCTCAGTCCGGCTGAGGGAGCATGTTCCGGTGGGAAAGTGACATCAATGCATGCCCTCTATTGGTAAAGTCATTGCATCACTGCAGCTGCCGTTGGAAGTACAGATGCTATAGAAACAGTTTGTGTTCTGAGAAGTGCACTTATGTGCATTGGCATTGGCTGGTCCAGCCTGAGAAAAAAAAACAAAAATCATTTTTTTTTTGTCACGATTTGAGTGTTTAGAAACAAAATTAATGAGACAGTTGCAGTCAGATTTCATTGCTGATTTCAAATATGAAATTTAATTGTAATCTTGGTGAACAGCTGTGGAGAATTTGATGTTTGCCAATTCAAAAAGATAGGAACTGTACTTGCATGACTTAAATAGGCATTTCAAAAATGGCCGCCAACTGAAATGACTTGCCTAAAAATAGAATCTGCCCAATGATCACCGATTCAGGATGTTCAGTCGGCAAAATACACGCTACAACAGACGGCAAACAGGAGTAACACGCTGATCCGACATAACCCGAAAAAGTGTCTGTTGGTGCAGGGTGAATTGGCCTTAATTGGTAATTAATTCATATATGTAGGTGGATTTTTGCAGTTGTAATTAAAATTGATCTTTGCCGTGTTCGGCCACACCCTTGCTTTCCACCATGTGCATGCACTCGCATATACAAAGTTCAGCAGATTTATACTCTCGAGCAGACGGTTCTAATAGTTTTAATGTTTTGGTCTGTCTGCGTGTGTGTGCTTTGCGTCCACTCGGGGACAGCAGCAGTAGTGCTAATGATATTAAGCCAGGGACAGATCTGCTCCATGTCTGCAGGCCTGCCAGTCAGCTGGTCTGGCCCCTCAACCACTCTCCACTAATCCCATCCTCCTCTCCACCAGAGACAGGAAGAGAAATCTAATAAATAAATGAGAGGATGCACGAGGAAAAAAATATATAAATTACGTCCTCGCTTCTCGTAAATCATGTTCCCAACTTCCAGTAGACAGGAGGGCGGAGCCTGGGAGTGGAGAAGACGAGAGGAGGAGAGAGAGAGAGAGAGAGAGTGCTTGAGAGAGACAGAGAGTGCGGGAAGCGCTTCTATCCTTCCCTCAGCCGGGGTAGCTCTCGAGACTTGGCGTCGAGGTGTTTTTAATTGATTTTTGATTAGCCAGACATGGGGGGTGTCCATTAGCAGGGGAGGGATAGAACCAGAACAAAAAAAAGAGGGAGAGAGAGAGATACACTGAGTATGAATAAATGAATGGATAGAGGACCATTTTGGAAAGCATGATACTGAAGCATAGGGATCTTTCTTTCACTTTGTCTTTCACACTTTGCTTAATTGACTGTAATATTTTACTTAATTAGTTGCAATTAACCTCAAGTTCAAGGTATTCAGAGGCTGATGAAGAAGGTGAGAACTTCTCTCAAATATCTTCATGGCAAATTGTGCGAACATCAGCTCATGCACACACTTCTATTTACAGAAATCCACAAAGGTGAAACACTATTCAATAAACAGGAAACCAACATGCTAATGCAGTGGTTCTCAAATGAGGGGTCACGACCCAAAAATGGGTCGCAAGTCTGTTCTGATATAGGGTCACGAACAGAAAAGTTCAAAGCAAATAATAGAGTGCAAGTAACCGAGTAAATGTGCATAGTTAGCAAAAAATAAACTAGCTTATCAAATTTTGAAAGGGAGCAGAAAACATTTTTAGTGTCTTTTGCGGTTGATGTCAAATGCTCTGCGTCCTATTAAACTCTACAGTATTCATCTGATAATTCAGATTCCACTTGGTAGAGGCTATTCAAAGAGGTAGATGCCAACATGGACATTCTGTGTAACGTTTTATTACGTTGGTTGTTGGTTGTACGTATCGGAGCAGTTCAGAAATAAAATGTCTGGTGAGTGGCGCTGACCAGTTCGGTGAACGTGATTTCACCAAGTAAAACCTTCCAACCAACCAATCAGATTTGAGAGACAAGTTCACAGTTTATGTCAAGTTTAGGCTTACAACCAGGGTTAGGTGCTTCTACTTTAGTGTTATTCACCTATCATTTCCCTCTGATTTTAAGGGGTAATGTATTGGTAGGGTTAGGTTTATGGGTATGGATAGGGTTAGGACTAAATTTTCGGACGAGAATGTTGTTCCAACAATATATGTTGATCCAGGAACATGTCTTACTTGGCAAATTCATAGTGACCAAAGCATTTGAAAATGTTGTAGGCCTTCCACTTCCACTAAACTCCGTCCTAAACATAACCGATTAAACGTCAGATAAAGGCCCTGTTAACATTTTGTATTAAGATGCATTTTGGCCAATCAGATCACAAGTGGATGACACTAAATACAGGTGTAAATGGGGTCTAAAACGTTTTCGACCACTTCGAGAGGTAGTTGTAAATGAATTAGACCGGACTGCTTTCGTAGCGCAGATGCTTATGTGGTCGAATGTGTTCGAACAGCCACTAAAGACGCCTACTGACCTAATGTGTAAACATTATGGGAAGTGCGCTAGCGAGGCGAGATTTTAATTTTGTCGGCTGAAGACCCAAGTTTGGTTGGAAGAGGAAAAATGTACCAAGCACAATGTTCTCTCACCATTCCTGATTTCTAACACACACTCAACGCGTTTGACTGATCTTGCAGCTTTTAGAGCAGAAACAATAGCTTCTACTCGCCGTATGTTTTTCCATCATCTCAGTCACATTCATATGTAAATTGAGTGAGCTTATTTTGTCCATAAAACACATATTTACCCACCTATAGACTCTCCCCTTGAAGAAATCAGGACAGAAGTGGTTGAAAGTGGACAAAAGAGATGGATTAAAACACCAGGTGTAAACGGGTATGTGTTGTGATCCGATTGACCAAAACACATCTTAATAACAGGTGAAAAACAAGGCCAAAAATACATCTGCTTAATCAACCATGCCATTTTAGCTTGCTTCTACAATTTTTCTTTTATCTCTCCATGTCACAAGTGCAATGCTGTACCAAGTGAGCTACCGAAGAAGTTTACTACATCAGAAAAGCCATACATATAGAGCTGATTATGTGATGCAAACATGTATTAGTTTACAAATCATGCACTATAGTAAAAGTTTTTTGAGCTCATAACATGGTATTGTGCAAAGAATTGCATGGAAATAGATCTCCTTTTGGGGGAAGTAAATTAGCTCCTACTTCAGAATAGGGTCTAAACCAGCACTATAGGAACTATCAATGACGTAAGTGTACGTTAATTGGTCAAACACATGTCAAACGCCGACAACCGGTACTTTTAAAAAAGCCGTGTAAACATATTTAAGTCACGAACATGGAAAATAGCGATAACAGCATTTACTATTGTCTGCGGGTTGTATCCACCTTGATGATATGTAATACTAAAAGTTGTCATAGGCGATTTTTGTCTGAATTTTTGCTGAATTCTGAATTTTAGCTGAATTTTTGTCTGAATTCAGTCGCGTAAATTATGTGTTTACATTTCATCTTCGTTATCATGAAACCCACGACACAACAAACACAGCTCCGATCATGGCATTCTCTGTCCACCAGTTTTTAGCATATGTAAATGCCACGCTTAAATACGCCACTGTTGGCCGCTTCAGAGTTCCTATTCCTGGTGCAAATGCAACCAGGAACATGGCCCGGGGGAGAAATTATTTCTTGGGGAACTATCCTCGTAGCTAGTTCCTATAACCAAGTTCCTATAACTATTCGGTGCGAAAGCCGCTATTGCCCTTGAATATTCACAAAAGTTCTCTCAAACACAATTATACACACAACACTGTGAGTTCGGTCTTGTAATGCATAGATTTGCAAAAATTGACAGACCGACACATTTTCATTGTGAGCAACACCAGTTCTTTGCCTTCATTTAGAGTGACGCCGGACCCCCGTTTATGAGGTTCACTGGTTTTCCTTTAGTAGCAAAAGAAGTGAGGCAGTTGTGGGGAAATCAGATACAGCAGTTACGCTACATTTGCACTTTGAGTGTATTTTAGCTTGTAACTTTAAAACCCATTTCTGCTTCCCTGACTTTTCATGTCTCTTGATACACCCTACTCATCTGGCCCGATCAGCTGGTCCCAACCCACTTAAATACAGACACCGACCTGCAAACATAGACACATTCTTCCACACACTAGCACAAGCCTGCTGCGCTCCTCTAATATGCACCACACAGGTGGGAGTGAGCGCAGTGGAAGATAAGTGAAGTAAAGAAGCGATGATGGCCATATAGCTGAGAGATTAGAGCGTTTACTGCTTATGGACATGTGCTTTGGGGGTCTCACTTCTTCACTAATTGTAGCTCATGACTAATTGGTGTATTAGCGAAACATGTTGCAAGGTGCTTCTGAAGGCTTCAGGGGACACCCCGAGCTCATTAGACCCTCATATTCTGGCCAGAAGCGGTTGTTTGGAAAAATAAAAGAAATCTTCCAATTGGTCAAATGAGGATGGCAATTAAGAAAGTGCATCATTTCTAAAATCAGAGGAAATATCGTCTGGTGTTGGTGTAATTTACCTCGGGCTCCAATGCCTAACTTCCAATTATCACTGATCCACTGCAATTCACCACAAATGCGCTCGAGCACACGGAAGACATGGGGATTATGAGGATCTGTCAGTTCTCATGCGTCTAAGTGTTGGCTAATCTCAAGCACAGCTGTCACAAGGTGAGTTATGAAGTCTGGATGTGTTGCTCGGGTACGGAGCAGATTGGAATCAGCTTTGTTGTACTTGACCCCGACAGCGGACAAATGTTTGAGAGACAGTGCTAAATCCGGCCTGTGATTATCCCCATCATGCTCTATCCATTCCACAGGTCGCTTCTCTAGCAGGCAGAGTTAATAGCTCGAGTGTTTGACATGATGAGCCGAAGTAGGCCATTGTTGGGCTGAATGGATATTAGAGTGGTGATGCATTTAAGGCCATCACTTAGGTCTGCTGTATTTTTTATTCATTCACTTAAAGCACCGGTTCACCCAAACGAAAAACAGAGCTGAATCTGAAACTTGTCTCTTTTTAAAAGGGAGGTCTTACCGTTTGACCCCATTCAGTCGAAACAATTGTACTATGAAAATGGCAAAGCGTTGCTGTCTTGACAACATGCACACATATATATATATATATATATATATATATATATATATATATATATATATATATATATATATATATTTATTTATTAATCTTTGTTAACAGTTAGTAAACCTCTAAATGTTCATTGTTTGTTCATGTTAGTTCACAGTGCATTAAATTCACTACTGAAATCAACATGGACAATTCTCATTTTTTTTTTATGGAATATTGCATTATTTATTATATGATTTACCTGTAAATAATCATGTGTAATCTTTATCAAAATATCATTTTATCAAAACTCATTTTTTTTTTATTAAAGACTACACCTATCCCAACCCTTAGTGATTTATAGTGCATATACACTTTATGAGCACATGCGTTCCCTGGGAACGAACCCACAATCGCATGATCACATGACTGCATATTGTTGTATATTGCAATGCTCTATCAAGTGAGCTACACGAAACCCAAAATATGATGCAGATAAAAGGGAACAATGTGTTAAAATGAAAGTGTCATGTTGTCGATAGGGGCGCAACTTTAGTAAACGCTCCTATGGGTCGAATTTCAGAGAAGTGACAAATGACCTATATGGGCATATTGGTTGGAGGACATGTTGGAAAATCAAGTCCCGCCCTACATTTTATCCTGTTCAAGAAGCTATACATCACAATAGGAAAGAAAATACTATGGCAGCATCCATTTCATGTTGACTTTAAAACATTTTAACAAATAGAACTTTAGATTTTAAGAATGTAAATGTTGAAATTTCCTTTGAATAAGATTAATAAACTCTGTTGAAGTGTAGTTCATGTTAACTAATATAGTTAACTAATGTTAACAAATGAAAGCTTATTGTAAAGTGTTGCCAGATATTCACATTCTGATGTCCAATGTAAAGGAACAGCCTTGAATTGCGAGAGATTCCAGACTTATTCTTAATTTTTCATCCTACTATCCGGCCTCAGTGTCTGCTTCAATTCTTGTCTTTCAACAATATTTCCAGTAGGACCACATTGATCCCACTAAAACTGTCTTGGTTCTCCTCCCCGACCAATTTACCAGCAGTAAAGCTAATATTGTCTTTAATCAGATGCAATTAGGGCTCCACGTTAAGATCTCCTCCCAATTAAAACTCATTAGGCCCTTAATGACATTAGAGGGGCTTTCTGTTGCCGCTGCTCATTTAGGCAGCTCAGTTGCAGGGTGTGGGTGTTGTCAGGCGAATCGGAGTGACCCTATGGACTGATGATTGCATACAAGACTGGCTCCTCACCAGCTTGTGGCAGCCAGTTAAGCTGCTGCTAGACTTTATAATTGGATGCGTGTTAGTGGAGACATGGAGCCAGCCGGACTGTGAGTTCTCTCTCCTTTATAACTTCCCTCCTTTATATTATATTTTACACGCTTTCCCTGCTTCTTTACCCCGTCGAGACCACCCACATTGTTGTCTCCATCGGGTCTTTGTTTGCTCAATATACTTTGCCTGTCTAATCTCCTAATATTGGACACTTACATTCCAGCATTCACTCACTTATGAGATCATGGTGTGCATGAGGAAAAGGGCAAACAGTTACACCATGTGTGGTCGAGAGCATTTTGGGATGCTGTTCTGAAATGGTGGATTGTAAAGACGTGGTAACACTAAACATGGAAACCGAAACCTACAAAGATTTTTTTTGCGTTTAAAAATGTACCACTATGTAACCACTATGTACTTAGCCATCTGATATAATATATTTATCATGTACATACATGTTGGTTCATTGTAATAACAATTAAAGTATGTGCACTTAATTAACATTTATATCTTTACCCCTAACTGTAACCCAATCCTTATCCCAAAACTCTTTCCCATACAATCCTAACTCTGGAAATATAAGTTGTGATGTTATTTCCATCAAGAAGTGCATCAGTTTTTGGTTAAGTTCTTGTATTGGCAATGCAAGAGTCAAGCACTCTGTAAAGTCTACTCCAGCACATCCCAAAGACTTTCAATGAATTTAAGTTCTGGACTCAGAGGTGTGAAAATAATTTTTCATGCTCCCTCCCAGAGATGGGCAGTATTTTAATTAAATGTATTTAAAATACGTATTTAATTACTTTTGAGTATTTTGTAATTTGTATTTTCCTTAACAAAGAAAAAAATCGAATGTAATTTGTAATTAAATACTTTTAAAATACTTAAAATACTTTCAAATATATTATTTTATTCTCGCATACAATAACGTTCATTACCAGGCTTAAAGGTTGGGTAGGTCATTTTCGGAGGGGATAGCAACAGTGAGCTAGCTTTGAAAGCATAAGAATCCCACCCTCCCCTCAAAGCCACGCCTCCTCCAAAACACATGAACGCGCATAGCAGGGAGAAAAATCGCCACGAGAGACTGCGTTAAACTACCTCATGGCTCAAAGAACATAACATAACAATAATAATGAACATCAACAACTTAAAGAGCTCTGACCTGTAGCATCTGACTGCTGCAGATTCATTTCGGCATTGATAGTGTTGCCATTGAAACGCATAAATTCGAGTCACAGACCGCTCCTAGTATAACGTCACGGGTTGCCATCTCTTAATTACGGTAGTTATGGTGTGAACGCAGCATAAGCTCATTGTTTTGGTTTAGGAGGAACTGTAACGGTGCATTCACATGGGGCATCGGCGTCAATGCTTGATGGAGGGCGTGACGTGACCGTCATAGTGACAACAGCCAATCACATTACTTTCCGGTGTTGCATGAATGCAATTGGCGTCTGTGCTAGGGTATTCGCATAAGGCGATCTGGTAAAGAAGCTGCTTTTGTGCTCAGTCAAACTGCTTTAAGGTAAAGTATCTAGTAAAATATACTATCAGATATTATTCACTAAATGTCATTATAGGACAGATTAACGCAAATGGCTAGAATTTGTGAATTGACTTGCTAGCTAAAACATGACGTGCACTGTCCAGTGATGTGCGGATCACAGTTATATCCGCGGGTGTTGCAGATAATCCACGGATGGGCAGATCAAGTTATAAAAAATAACATTCTAATTAATTCCAGGTGAAAACACAGTCGGTCGTATATTCGGTCGGTACGTTCGTTCTTAAAGTGACAGCAGCCTAATATACCTGGTGCTGTCTGTCATTAATGTTAAACAAGCAACAAAAATAAAAGACAAAATCACTCACTGCTTCTGACTGAATAACTTTAGTATCTTTATAAGGATCATCAATCTATATTTAATTGTTACAGTAAGGACTGTGCAGTGTTTTTACGTGATTATTCAATTTCTGTATAATTTCTTACTTTAATGCTACTGTTAAATAGATGTTAGTGCTTTTTGAATACTTTGGCTATACATAGCAACTGAGAGCAACTCTCTCTTATGTGTATCTAACTCCACTTTTACTCTTGCACTCGCACTCTCGTAAATTTTGTTTGTATTTTTGTATTTTCAAATTACTTAATTAAATACATTTTTTTCATTCAGGTTTTGTAGTATTTTGCAGTGTTTTGTATTTTATTTAAATACATTTGATGAGTAAGTATTTGTAATTTGTAACTAAATACTTTTTGATGTATTTGTGCCCATCTCTGCTCCCTCCCAACCATTCTTTCACAATTTGAGCCTGATGACATTGTCATCCTGGAATATGGCCATGATGTGTCTTCCTACATGGTTGTTTAAGATATTAAAAGCTACACACTCCATCAATTTGAGTTAGAAGAACTGTTGCCAAACATATAACATGCAAGAAACATAATAATCACTGCAATAATGATCCAATCATAGACTCTTAAGCATTTGCCTATTTAAATCCAAACAGCGACATTTTCTTTTGGCCAGGCAGTGTGTATTCACATACCTAAAGTGGCAGATGCAATCTTTGTCATGGAATACACCTGTTTGTTCACACAGAGTTGACAGTTTGAATATTCTTGCTTCATTTAATTTAAAGTTTGAAGATCTGAGGTGATTTTATGGCTATTAAAGACACACAGAGTGATATTCATACTAAAATTAACCGTTTTAAGATTATACAATGCACATAATCAGTACCTGAGATTATCGTTGTCAATGGACACACAGTTTGTATGACACGCTGTCATGGCTAGTTACGGCAAAAATGTATTAACCTGGACAAGATGTTGTGTGACGCGTGTTGTGTGTCGTATCGCGTTTGGTTAGGGCACTGTGTTTAAGGGATTAAACTCATGTGAAGCTGTTTTTGCACTAATTCTAAATATATAAACAGCTAAAATAATCAGATGAAATGAAGTAAAGTATGGCATTTATATAAGTGTTTTTGAAACTTGTGTTGAATGTACTGTCATTGAGTGCTGTCCATGGTGCTGAAATAACTTACTATGATTGTTGAGCTATCCATGGTCCTGAAAATGAGTATATTGCAGAGCTGCCAGTAGCTCAAAAACTTAAACACACCACTCTGTCTTTATAGAGATATAAGATATCTAAACGACCAAGACATGGCTCTGGTTGCTGCTCTCTAGTAGACAGAGCTGAGAAAGATGAGTAAGCGTAGTGCATCACCTTTGAAATGAGGCACCCTGATGCCCCTGGATTAAATGTCTTTATGGAGCTCCTCTTTACTGCTCTTTACGTAATTCACAAAGACTCATAACAACCAAGGTCATCTAGGCATCAAAGACAGTTCAGTGTGAAATTACAGGGAAAACCCATACCAGCCTACTATACACTAATCAGGCATAGCATTATGACCACTGACAGGTGAAGTGAATAACATTGATTATGTCTTCATCAAGGCACATGGATGGCCGGGTACATGTGCATCGCTTACCTGGGAAACACATGGCACCAGGATGCACTATGGGAAGAAGGCAAGCCAGTGGAGGCAGTGTGATTCATTGGGCAATGTTCTGATGGGAAACCTTGGGTACTGCCATCCATGTGGATGTTACTTTGACACGTACCACCTACCTAAGCATTGTTGCAGACCATGTAGAGCCTTTCATGGAAACAGTATTCCCTGGTGGCTGTGGCCTCTTTCAGCAGGATAATGCACCCTGCCACAAAGCAAAAATGGTTCAGGAATGGTTTGAGGAGCACAATGAGTTTGAGGTGTTGACTTGGCCTCCAAATTCCCCAGATCTCAATCCAATCGTGCATCTGTGGGATGTGCTGAACAAACAAGTCCGATCCATGAAGGCCCCACCTCGCAACTTACAGGACTTAAAGGATTTGCTGCTAACATCTTGGTGCCAGATACCACAGCACACCTTCAGGGGTCTAGTGGAGTCTATGCCTCGACGGGTCAGGGCTGTTTTGGCAGCAAAAGCAGGACCAACACAATATTAGGAAGGTGGTCATAATGTTATGCCTGATCAGTGTATCTTGCATTACTACGAAACTGCTGCAGTTAACACACCATCCATGAGTTTTTCCTGTCTTGATATGACTACAATATCGCCATCTGTGACATCCTCAGTCCCATCTGAGTGATTGCACTGACGCAGAAGGCTGTTGTCGGATGGAGAGGGAGTTGTGGAATATGTGTGCTTGACACCAATCTGTGATAATTACCAGAGGGGCCACCATCTCTCCCGCCTCCAATTGCCTTCTGCTGTCAATCAACAAGTCATTTCAGATCACAATTAAGTTACGGGAAAAGATACAAGGGAGGCCAATGGGTATAATTGAAAATAATTGAGCATGCGGCGGATTCGAGGAGTCGCCTTCGCGGCGCTCTCCGGAGGAGCCGTGAGGAGAGGTGACTGGAGAGAGTGTGCATAATGAACACAACAAAGCCTCTGATTTGATCCTTTCCACCCTGGAGGATATCAGCAGCTTATCGAAATAATCATACGCCACATGTCTCAATGTCATGCGCAAGGGAACAGGAACGGACCTTTGATCTGTAAACCTAAAGTGCTAGAAGCTGTATGCTAACTCGGCAGCCTGGGGGCTTTTGCACAGGGGGGATGCAGAACTATAAAGAAGATGCGAAGAAAAGGCACGGATGAGCAAAAATGCCTGGGCGTGTGTCGGAGTGTATCCACATGCAAGGAAGCGATCGTTTATATTTAAGCAACTTGGGAATGCATGTGGAGGTGACACACAGCATCCAGATCTGTACTTCCCACCAACGCATTGGCTTCCTCTGTCTCCCCCCCCATACTCGAGAGCTACTTACCTTCTACTCCTTTTGAAAAAAGGAAAACATTTCTCTGCGCAATTTGCATTTCCATATGCTGGCACTGGCGCCACGGAAAGTGGATAATTGGGCTGATGGGCAATGTCGGTGAGAGAGGAATAGAGAAGGATAGAGAGAAGGCTGCCTGGAAAAAAAAAAAAACAGCCATTACTGGACGTTTTTTTCTCCTCCCCACCACCACCACTCTTCATTTCACCATCCACCTCTCAACCACTTGTGTTGCTGAAAAGATTTACCTTGGCCTCCCATTTTCACTCTTTCTGCACAACTCCCTCCCCCAGTCTTTCTCTCGTGTGCACACGAACGCTCTGACTCTCTCTCATCCATATTCATCCAGCGTCTCCCTTGCTCCCTCTGTCACCCACAGCATGGCGTTAATACACCAATTAGCCTTGAGAGCAGATAATGGACTATTTCATATTGCAAAAGAGAAAGAGAAACAGATCGAGAGAGAGAGAGAGAGAGAGAGAGAGAGAGTGAGTGGCTGCTAGGTTTTGAGGTGCTACTATTTATGAAGATCCACCTGTCAGATGAAGGGCATAGATGATCGCTGATGAAGATGAGGTGTAGTAGTGCTTAAAGAAGCCAATCGTATGATTGTTTCTTTTCTTAGGTCTCCCTCTTCTCCAGCAGTCACGTTTCTCTCTGAAATGAGCTCTCACCGTGAGCAGGATGTAGCTTGTCTAAATCAATATACTGAATCTAATGAAATCTTTGCATTAAAGTGCAGAAAAACACGACAAGTGGAGAGCTCTCTTCTTAGTTTGACAGTTATTATAGTATTCTTTTATTATGACACACACACAAAAAAAAGAAAGATTGATGCTTGAAATCTCTTCAGGTTTTTTAGTGACCTTTGTAGCTTGAGAATTTGTTCTAGTGTGCTGAGTAAAGAGAAAAGCATGTGTGAATTTGTAATTTGGTTTGGAGGATTTGAAAAAAGCAAGCACCACTTGCAAAGTATGAAGCTGAACTGAACTCATCTTGCTATTGGTATGAATGATAACTTGAATGTATATATAAAAGTATATTCCAATTAGGGCTGCACAATTAATCAAATTTCTATGATTATGATTACGGATGCCACGATTTTGTAATCATTCAAAGGTGCAATTACAAAAATAATATCCACTTATATTATTCTGCATGATTAAGAAGTGTGTTTAAATCATGACTGCTTCAGACAGAGTGTAAAAGGTCTAACCTAGAACAAAAGGAACTACCAGTGACGTAAGTGTACACTGATTGGTCGAACACACGCGAAACACCAGCACCCGCCATTTTTAAAAACCTGTGTACACAGCCTATATATTTACTCCACAAACTAACTCTACAAACATGGAAAACAGTGATAGATGGACCCCTCAACCTCACGCTAAGGAAAAAAACCAGCGTGACTTTGAGTGGAGCAAGTGAAACATGATTATGTATTTCTGGTCAGCTAGCGACACTGGACATCAACCACACAGGAAATGCTAACACTTTTTCACATACTGTCTACTTCCTTTGTTTAACAGTTCTATCTAATAACATATAAGACAGGACTGTTAAACAGATCTTAAACTAATGAAGACGGAAAATGCGAGCACTGTGTGCTTAGGCTATGGCTGAGCTGGTTTTCAGCGCTGTCAAAATAAATGTCCGCCGCACCATCAAAATAAAAGTCACAACAACAAGCGCAGCTTACGTCACTTCAGAGTTCCTACTGGCGGTGCGAATGCAACCAGGAAAATGGCCCTAGGGGAACATTAGTTCTTGGGGAACCGGTGGTTAGTTCCTACAACTAAGTTCGTAGAACAACCTGGTGTGACAGTTTACTTTTTTTAATTTAAAGAAGAAACCAAACCAATGTATAGTTGACATTTGAGGCTTAATGCTATAGAAAAGCAATTAAAAAAAAATCAGGAAGAGTGCTTTCAGCTTGTTTTTTGTTTTTACGTTAAAATATGGCATGCAGTTGCCTCAAACAATGTTATAAAGCTATTCAAAACATTCAATGTAAATTGTGATAATCATAATTAATAATCATAATTACAATGTCAGAGAAATAATTGACAATTGTGCTTTTTGTCATAATCGTGCAGCCTTAATTCCAATATTTACAAGCAGATAATTCTTTTCATTTCTGATAAGTGATACATGGCCAACAAGTGAATTTAGACATTACAACAGTATGAAAATTGAATGTTAATTTGCTAAAGATTACATTTTTCAGAATTATTAAATTATTAGTGTTTCTAAATAATATTATGTGAGTGTTAGATAATGGCAAAGCTAGGGGAAATGAGCATGTCCAATTAAATACTATCAGAGTACCTCTGAAACCCTCCACCTCCCCAGATCCACCTGCCTAGATCTGCTATGGGATTTATGTATGTCTATTTACCGCGTTGCTACGGTTACACCCCTGGCCTGAAGTTAACTTCCGGTCTGTGTTTGTTGAACGGGTCTGGTAGTAACTTTTTCGCATTTAAGTTTGGCCAAGTAACAGTTCTTTTCTTCTACTGGTAACCCAAAATAATACTGGCTTAACATAGTTTTAACTTGCTAGTTAATGTAATTTATTTGTTATTTATTTTGCTTGTTATCAGAAATAATCTTACTCTAGAGGGTCTCTGTTGTTATTGATTCTACCAGAAGTTAAATTTGGGCCACAAAACAATTCAACATTGTTGTTGCCATTGAAACTGTCTATAAAATATAACTTATATTATTAATATCAGCCGATAACCAATAGGGTATTGATATATCATACATTCAAAGTGAGCAGAGATTTTCTATTACTTCTTAAGCAATTAGACTTATTTCCTGGCAGTTGTTAAAAAAACAAACAAACAAAACAAAAAAACTCCCACATGGCAACACGTTAGAATTGTGGCGGCAACTTTTGCACAGACAAGTGGCACACACTTTGTATAATGCAGTATGTAAACATCTTTCATGTTGAGGATGTTATTTATGTGTTTGCGTGGATGGAGAGGATGGAGAGATCAGCCAGCATTTCAACACTTGTAAGATTTATAGTTTTATTTTCATCTAGTAAACGTACCAATTTAGGTTGTTATTGGGCGACAGTCTAAAGCATCGCCTTTCACAGCTGGATTCTCAAGGCTGTGATTGGTTAAAATATGTCAAATGCTGTGATTTGTCCAATTGCAGTAAATTTACCTCACATCCATTGGTTAGAAAACAGTTTTCCCACACATTTACGGAGCCCACTCTTTAGGAACACATAAACATGACTGGAAGATGCAGCAAAGCATAAAAGGACAAGTCAGCATTTCACTGTGGAGATGCTGGGTAATATAGATCTTATTTTAATATCTAAAGAATATTAGAATATCATTACTATAGAATAGTACTACAGACATAGATCTGCCTATAGACACACACACACACACACACACACACACACTTTAATTGATTTCCTAGTGCTAGATGCATACTTCAAGTACATTAAAGATATCAAAATCAATCCAATGTATGTGCTTGAACTCTGAATTAAAAAACTGCCTGAATTCAACGTATATATATATATATATATATATATTTTTTTTTTAACAAAATACAAAGTAAATAATCTATTAATGGCAAATTGTGATACATGGTGTCTTTATAACTGACTCAATGAATCATTCAATCAGTCGATTCTTCCAAACACACTGATTCATTCAGGAACGCCAGGAACTGTGTGTTGTCTGGAGACACGACGGCTGATTCTGACTTCGTTTGTAACCTTGGTGGGACAAATATAGACAAATTTACTGGTGATATGGTGACTAAATATAAGCTACTCAATTTAAACTTCCTCTTTATTGAATTGTTTTTAAAAGCAATATTAAAGGGTTAGTTCACTCAAAACCGAACACCCGTAAGACCTTCGTTCATCTTGAGAACACAAATTAAGATATTACTGATGAAATCCGATGGCTCAGTGAGGCCTCTATTGCCAGCAATGTCACCGAACCATCCATATTTAATCCATATTTAAAACAGTTCATGTGAGTACAATGGTTCAACCTTAATATTATAAAGCCACCAGAAAACTTTTTGTGCACCAAAAAAAAAAAAAAAAAAAATAGATAACGACTTTTCAACGATATCTAGTAATGGCCGATTTCAAAACACTGCTTCGAAGCTTTATGAATCTTTTGTTTCGAATCAGTTGTTCAAAGCGCCAAAGTCACATGATTTCAGCAGTTTGATACCCGATCCGAATCACTGATTTGAAAAAAAAAAAAAGATTTGTGAAGCTTTGAAGTAGTGTTTTGAAATCGGCCATCACTAGATATTGTTGAATAAAGTTGTTATTTTGGGTTTTTTTTTGGCGCACAAAAAGTATTCTCGTCGCTTTATAATATTAAGGTTGAACCACTGTAGTCACATGAACTGTTTTAAATATGTTTTGAGTATCTTTCTGGATCTTGAGAGGTTTGGTGACATTGCTGGCAATAGAGGCCTCGCTGAGCTATTGGATTTCATCAAAAATATCTTAAGTTGTGTTCTGAAGATGAACAAAGGTCTTACGGGTGTAGAACGACATGAGGGTGAGTAATTAATGACAGAATTTTCATTTTTAGGTGAATTAACCATTTAATATCAGCAATTATCTACCGTGATTACTTGCATGCTGATAATATTAACATCATGTGTGTGCATTTTGGAAATTGGGGCAACAAGTGTCAAAGGAAGCAGAGAGGACATTAAAAGAAAATAAAAAAATCTGAGCACATATTGCTGCACAGACACCAACGGTCTGTTGGTCTGGCCAGAAGTATTGGGGGAAAAAAAAGTCATTTGGTAATGAAAGGAAAATGTAGGCTATCCTGTTGACTTTGAGCCAGTTTCCTCTGATTTGACAGTTAATATGATCACAACTGCCCTTCAAATAGAGCACTAACCAAATCCCTTAAGGTCAACACTGAATCCTAACGAAATGTGCCGTCACAGAGGACACTGGCATAGGCCAACTTTAATTGGTATAGCCTATATATAACTCATATGTGTGTGTGAATTAATTATTAAAATAGATTTAATCATAAGTCTTTATTGATCACATTACTGTACATCATTCAATACTGATTAGACTTGTGACTCTTAATTAAAATTGATTTTATAAAGATAAAGTAGCACTTAACAGTGTCAGTGTTACACGTATAATTATAATACATCAATACCAAAGTGTAGAAGGCCTAATTATTGCACTGTGATTATTATATTGATAATAATATATAATTACAAGCTAGGCTGCAAAGAAAGTACGTTTTCTTAATAAATTATTAGCCTACATGCGTTTGGTAATTGCACTGTAAAATCATTTTTAGACGTCGACTAAAAATCACAAATGTTATTTGAGGGGGAAAAATATGTGGAAATATTATCTGGATCACAATTATCACCTGTCATAAACCACTCCCCCTGATACAAGCACAGCCCCTTTATTAAACGCTAAATCTGTCATAACCACGCCCCCGCGTAAACCACGCCTCTTTTAATACACTCCTAAACAGTGAAAGCTCAACTGAGAGGCGTCCCACACCGAAAGCCATCTGAATAATTGCACAATATCACCCCAGCTTGCTGGACAGCAGACTTCAAGACGTTTGTCGGAACAGTCAGGGTACCTTCATGTGCATAACAGCTACAGTATTAGTTTAAATACAGCAGCCTTTAAAATAAGCTGCAAACAAGCAAGTCCTTAATTATTTACCAGATCCGAGGTTGAATCAGTCAATGAATCAGTCATTGAGACTGATCAATAATACATTGTCATTTCGCGTACGGTCACGCAGGGTGCAAATTAATAAACCTGGATATGGTTTATTAATTTAGATGGGATTCAGATAAGAAGTCAGTGTGCTGTGAGAGATATATCGACGTTACGTTTCTTCAGACGGAGGGAGTCAGAGCGACTGCTGCTTTCGAGGCGGGAGGACACATGGGTCGACACCACAACCTTTCATTTTTGCTCTAATGTGTGTGTTAAATACGACAAGGAATCCGATATGAACACTCACGGGTTCCACTCCTGACATTTCTGCGCGTCCGTGTTTTCCTTCTTGGATTTGGGGAGACATTTCACGTTATGTTCAGTGCTGAAAACGGGACTGCGGACGATATTTTATTCGCTCATTCGCGTCTCATGTGGACTTAATATCAGTGAGTCGTGTATCAAACATCGCATTACAATGCGAGCTTGTGTTTTGTTATGATTTTGACGTGAGTGCAGTCATTTGAGTATTGACTTAACATGTCGGATTGTTTTTCGTCGTTTTGTGCGTCTTTAACACGAATTTTGTCCCTCCGTTAATTCTCTGGACTGCTCCATTCGGGCTATTCGTTTTTAATCTGCATGCATCCGCACGAAGAAGGAGAAAACGACAGATAAACAACCGAAGGACTGAAGAATGAAGGAGATTCACTGAAGAGCAGGAGGAAACGCAGAAAGGTATGAACCCGAGGTTTATAATTTGGATATGCTGCAGGAGGATCGAGCACGGACATCTCTGTCACCTCTGGCATTTAACGAGGTTTATTTATTGGTGTTTTATTGATATTTTATGCTTATTGACACGCGCGCTCATGATGCGTCAGACACAAATAAACGCTCGCGCGTGATCCGCGCGGGTCATTTATTTCCCACAAATTGTCAAATTTGACACTTTGATTCAACTATATACCCACATTTACAGTTTATTCATAACCTGTATGTTTGAAAAAAATGAGCTATCTACCGAAGAAACACTCTGTTAAGTCGCTTCAAATTGTAAATTAGCTTACATTTTGAGACAAAAACTGTTTTTGTGTTGTTTTGTACTGGAAATCTATTTAAAATATTTGAACACATTGGACAGGCACTTTAGAGTGATCCTGCACCATTCACCAACGTAATAAACGTAGACGAAGTCAGTTAAGCAGTTTTATTTGAGCTTTTTGAATGGATGTAATGAGATGATATACAGAGATTCAGAAAGAGCTTCTGATACCTCTATCACATATCATCTATATCACGTTTCTGTCTTAAAAATGCACATTTTACCATTAATATCTCATTATATGCTATATGCCTGCAAGAAACCTCGAATTAGAGCACTCTAATGTTACATAGAAAATCATATAGTTCTCGACCTTTGTGTGTCTTGAATGTACAGGCCTGCGTGAGCCGTAATGCAAGCATTAATGTCACTACATTTACTCACATTAAGGTGAATCACAGGCATCTCTGGGACACTAAATATTTAAGAGTAGTCTAGTCTATGCAGAAAAGCACATTGCTTCCTGATGCCGGGTGACATTTAGGTATAAATGGACACGACTGGTCCAAAGTTGAATCTTCTCAAAGCAGCAGGTTCCATTTTAAACGTCACGCCTCAGCGCGGGCAGAAGCCTCTTGATGTTGGTTTAGGTATAAAATGCCAGTGCTCTGCTTTAGGACTGGTTCACTGCCAAACACTCTCTCAGAACAGAGCGAAGGATTTATGTGTCTCTGTCCGAGTGTCAGAACAATTATTCTAAGCTCCGAGCAGATGAATTATAGTCAAGCATTAGCACAATATTAATGATAGCTCCCATTTTTATATTGTGGCAGTAATCATTGGAGAAATTTATTTGAGTCGTTTCTCCTTTGCTTTTGCCAAAGTGGCCAGTGCTCAGCATTTCCTGTGTATGATGAAAAGGATTTGATAGATTGGCCGCATCTGTGTCATCTTTATTTTGGCAGAGCTTTCACGGCAATGGTCTGGATTTGACATATGGATCCACATAGTGATTCAGTCATAGCAACATTATTGTCAGATGCATGATTTGTTCGCCCATTTTACCATGCCTTGAAACAACGGCTGTGATGGTCAAGCTTCCAACAGTGATTTTTTTTTTTTTTTTTCATCCTCCACAATGTAAAAGATGAGAATAGGGAGGAAAGTAAATTGTTTACGGCACCCTTGGGGGGGAAATTATTTACATTATTTACATTTTTTGTTATGGATGTGCATTTTTCTAGTTGTGTATATTATTAATTAATATATATTTAATTCTTATCCAATAAATAGAAAAGTCATAGAAATGTATTTGCCAAAAAGTTAGATAATTTTTTAAATTAATTAATTAATTAATTAGTCTCTTATGTGAAGATTTCAACTCCGGATTTTGGAGTGGAATATAAAGTTAAGATTGTAAGAGTACATTTACAAGACAAAAAAAAAAAAACAATTTTTCAATATTTCACACATTTAAATCAGTGTTACTTGTGTTTAAAAATATTTGTGAAATTTACTAGCAATTTCTGAGTGAAAATGGCTTTAATTGTTTGTTTTTTTTCAGTGAGGTCTGCATCTTGTTTTATAGGGTTAAACACCCCCAATGTCTTGTTTTATGTTTAAACAAAAAAAAATGAGGAGTACCCGAGACTTGCATGTTGTCCTGGTTTGACCTTCTGGTTTGAAAGTTGTGGAGAGAGCTTGATCACGGCATTTAACGCTCCTTTGAATCATACCGTCTCTCAGTTTTCTATCCTCCTCAAGTGCACTTAGCCGCACTAAGCAAAGGTGTGTGCAGATGGTCCAGGCCAGCTGCTGAGAGGACATATAATTTTCATTTTCTCTTGTTTAGTGCACCGGCGTCTCATGAGTGCACAAGGCCTTTGCTTTTTCTGGTACTTTCCCCCCCTTTTTTTTTTTATAACAGATTCAGACACTTGTCTCCTTCTGTTCTCCTTTCTCTCTGTCTGTTTATCTGTATCTCTTGCTCTCCAGGACCCCACAGGGTTAGGGTATTGTTATGCTGTCAATCATCCAGTACTGTAAGATTTTTTCTGCTTATAGCTTCCTGTAAGGCCCATCCAGAGGGAGTGTCCTCGGAGGTCCATATTGACACTGCAGCATTCTGGATTTTGTTTTGAAAGTAGCCAACGCAAACATGATATATATATATATATATATATATATATATATATATATATATATATATATATATATATATATAGGTTACATGTAGCTAATTAATATTACTCAATACTTATTTGTGTAATTACAATGTAACAATGTCACGCACGTGTGTGTGTGTTACACAAATATGTCATTTAGCAGAAACTAGAAATATAACACTTTATTTTGGTGTCATTGTTACATATGTTACATGTAGTTACTATAGTAATAACTATAAATTATGCATAATTACATGTAGCTAACGCTAAACCAAACCCTAAACCTAACCCTATAGTAAGTACATGAAGTTACTCAATGAATGTACTCTGAATGTTACTCAGTACTTAAATGTATACTTATAGTGTAACAAAGACACTAAAGTAAAGTGTAACCCTTTAGTTTCCTTGTTACACATGTACTTACTATAGTAATAACAGTAAATTATGAATAATTTATAATTCCTAAACCAAACCCTAATCCTAACCCTATACATTGATAATTATTATTACTTAATACTTATTTGTGTAATTAAAATATAATAATGTCACACATAATTACACTGTAACAAGGACACCTTAAAATAAAATGTAGCCATTTTATTTTAAGAATCGGTAGAGTACAAACCTGTTAAAGATGAGAGTTTTAAGCGAAACAGTGCATTGTTGTGAACTATATTTCATTGCAATGATCCATTTGTTTGTTTCTTTTCTTTTCTTTTTTTACTGTTGGGTGATTTTTGTAGTTGTTCGAAGTAAAAAAAAAATAAGGTAATTAAACTATTTCATATAGTGGCAAATCTGGCAGCGAAATCAGTGTGAGTAGTTTTGGTGCAAAAAAATTGTTTGCAAATATTTTATATGTCTGATTAGTCGCAACAGAGTTGGTCTTTCTTCTGTTAGTTCATTATGTGTTGACAGTCATTGCATTATAAGAACGCTCATTACTGTATGAATGGGGTTTTTGCCTCCCACTGGGGGAGACAGAGCGAAATATAGAAAGGAGTTTATATGGATGCTGTCGCAACTGTCCTAGTTGTTGTGAAAAGGCACAAAAGCTGCAGGAACTGGGCGTCCCTTTCGAGACTGCGTCTGAGTCGCGGCCTTTGTGTCGAGAAGTGCTGTTCTGAATGTGTGGATGAATGCAGCAGCCTGTAACTGCAGGCGCCAGGCATCAAGGCTTTTGTGCAAGTCTCGGAGAGCACAGTCGAAAAAAAAAAAAAGAATAAAAAACCCAGCTACATCTGGAACCAGGGAAGGAGGAGTGTGCGCATTCCCTCTTCCCTTGTCGCACCTCCATACGGCACTGATCGGGAACCGTCGGAGTGATCATGGAGCACAATGGAATGTCTTGATCAACAAGTGCATATGAATGGAAAAATCAATGAACACTCTTTTTCATAAATTGAGTGCATGTTAAATTAGCCGAATGGGTCCGTCTGGACAGATAGTGGATTGTTTGGCTGCTGTCTTTGGATCATGTCTATCGACTCGGTGAGGGGGGTGGGTTGCGTCGGTTTACAGCTGTGAAAGGCTAAAATAGAGCCCAATCAATGGAGCGCTGAGACACGGGGGCAATTTACTTGGGGTATTGCTGTCAAAAGAAGCTCTGCCAGCTAAAGCTTTTCAAAACGGCTTCACACCCACTTCTTCTGGCCAACACAATACCACCGTGTGATTGCTTAATATCACAATCCGTCCAGGCCAAGACATTTCCCAATTAAAAGTGCCTTTTTGCTGCTTTTGTGGAGCTCTGGTTATCCAACATATTTAACAAGACACAAGGCTGCTCCTGCTGTGGTATTTTTTCCCAACTAGGATGCCGTTTGATGCTGGTTTAACAGCTAAAGGGAAAGCCAGAATCGTTTCACTGATCATCACATAAAAGGGTGTTGCCATCTGCCGCCGGCTGAATAATCAACTATAGCTCATAATTTTGCGTTTTGTGTGGGAAGTTATGAAACGGCACTGTGTATAATGTGTATGTGAGCGGTACAGAACTGTGTACTGAACCACTTCTGCGCAGCCCTAATACAAATTTGTATGTGAAATTCCACAGTGATTTGGTTTGAGTGAAATTCCTTAAAACCGTTCATTTGAAAACGAAATGGAAGAACTCGCTCGACGGGATATGAAATGTCAGTCATGCATCATTCCGTTCACATCCTGTCAGTCAGCTCCCCGCGTGAGCACCGGCCTGGAGAAGGGAAGTCAAGCTGAACAGAGTTGTGCAGGTGATGGAGGGAATGAGAGAGAATGTTGAATATAATAGCTTACAGACGTTAATAATAATAATAACTCGCAGACATTCAACAGAACTCCCAGACAGACTTAATAGCCATCTTCCTACTGAACATTTATGCTGTGTGTGTTTTTAACCTGCTATATTTGGGGGGAAAATGCTGGGGAAAAAAAAAAAAAAATGTCTGCAGATGTCAGCCAAATCTCGGATAATATGGCTAAGTTGTTTTTTAAAAAGTCCTGAGACTGTGTTTTTTTTTTTTTAGCCAGTATGTTCTGATAGGTTACTTAAAGGAAATAATAATAAGAAAAATATAATGAAATAAAAATAAAATGATTAATAATAATAATAATAATTATTATATAATATTTAAAAAATTCAAATTACCTAATAATATTTATAATATAAATCATTCTTAATAAAAAAATATAGTAGTAGTAGTAGTAGTAGTAGTGGTAATATTAATAAAATTATTTTTATTATTAATTTATTACATAATTAATAAAATAAAATAAAATACATAATAATAAATATTTACAATATTAATCATGTTATATAATATATATATATATATATATATATATATATATATATATACAGTCAAACCAAAATTTATTCAGACACCTTAAACATTTCATTCATTAATACAGTTTATTCACTTAGTTTAAAAAAAAATGATCTCAGAGTTAAACTGTGTCAGAAAAAAATAATCATCAGATAACATATTTTTAAAGATAAATTATTATTATTATTATTATTGCAATTGAATTGAATTAAATTAAAACTAGAATAAAACAGAATAATAATTTTGGCACTTAGCAAAACTAAGCTACATCCACAAATGTGCAAATAAATGAGAGAAAAATTTACTGGCAGTGTTTGTTGTTTTCAAAGTTGTTTTCTTTCTGCCTAATTAAAAACCTTGAAAAATTTTTGTTCACACTCAAGTGCATATTGCATATGTCACTAATCAAGTCCAGCTCACAGCCATGCAGTGATGGACCTGGCCTGATCAATGCAGATCAATATGCATGATAAGTGTGGTGTTATGTCATGCCTGGTCATTTGTTAGCATGTTCTCCCAGCAGAATTCACATGTGGGGCAAGTGTATTAGTTTGTGTGTGTGTGTGTGTGCGTGTGTGTGTTTGCCAGGGAGTATTCTGAGCTGAGGGAGGAGGCACCACAGCTAACCAGCCAGGGACTAAAGGCAGCTGTTTGTTTGCCTGTTTGCAGAGAGAGGGAAGGAGGGGGGCAGGAGGGAGCCCTTGGAAAGAGAAGTGGAAGGGCAGTGTGGAAAAAAAAGAAAAAGAAAACAGGAGGCACTGTCAAAACACAGCAGGAAGAAAAAAGAGAGCAGAGGAAGAATAATTTACACCCAAAAGAGGGAGAGAAAGAGCAAAAAGTGTTAGTTGTCTTTCACGGACACACACTCTTAAGATGGACTCATTAGGGTAGGTTTGGCTTGATACCAGCATTTGGCTTCAGTACGATACCAGCTCGGTTCCTCTGTACTGACACTACATCAATATCTAATTGGCCAACAAATAAACAGACTCAATTGACGTTAAACTTTATTAGATATAACTGTGTATTTGTTGATGAATCATAACCTATATTACCTGAATAATCTATGTTAATGAGTTTAAATATATGGAGACATCTAGTCAACACTCTTGACTTAGTTTATGCTTCTCATAATTATAAACATTTGTTATAAATTATAAACCTTTAGTCTTAAAATTAGTTTTGTAAATTCAATTTCAAAATGACATTCAATTTCAATTCAATATGTGTTCAATTATTATTTTTTAAATTGATTTTTAATGGATGATTTGAGAAAAAAAAAGAAAAAGCGAACAATTGTGCAGCATACATGTGAACTCCAATACATCCCAGAATGCACCTCATGAAGATGAAAAATTCAGAGAATGCATATTTTTGATTCCTGCTTTATTCCCATTCCCAGTTTGTTATTGATTCAGTTTTGATGATTTCACTATTATTACAAAAAGGTGGTAGAAATAATCAATGAGTCGGTAGTGTTTAACTAAATGTATAATAACAAAAAATGATACACAGAGTTTTGCATTCATTTTATGTAGCTTAAGAAATTCATATGGTAAAGAAACACATTGAAATTGAATACATATACACTGTTCCTAAAGTACACTTTTCCCACCTCCAGATTCATCTGAATGGTTTATTGTTTTATAGCTGACAACTTGACATACAGTAATGTCTTAAAAACAACATTAATGTTCCAAGATGCTGAAACTACAGTGAGATATCCATCTGGTGCTTGTTTACAAACACAAACAATTAAAAAATAGCACATATGGAACGTAAGAACGTGTCCTGAGTGAACACCCCCCTAGGGCCATCAGTCACAACTCACAGTCTGACGGCACAAAGAAGGTTCAAAGTCTTTATTGAACATTTTTAATTCAAACAGCGTAGTCTAAATCAGACTTCAATAGTCTTGAGCGTACTAGAGTCACAGAGATGCATCTAGGGAAAACAAGGAGGTTTGGCTTATGAGTGAAGCTGCAGATGTAAACAGAATAACTGAATAACTGAAAATATCCCAGAATATAAACATAATATACCAGAATTGGGCAAGAAAATATCAATTAACTTGCTTTGTTCAAATGATCACACACAAAAAGTTTTTCAGTTAAAGTATATCCTTTTTTAATCCGCTGTAGATACTTAACATTTGCTAATAATTATTGCAAGTATAAATAATTATTAAATGTATGCAAACTCATGCATTTATACATCACTAAATGTTAACGTTTCTTGTAACACACAATGCTGGTACAATTGTTGGCACTCTAAAATCCTGTAATGTTTTCCTCAAAAAACATAATTTCTTTTCGACTGAAGAAAGAAAGACTTAAACATCTTATATGACATGGGGATGAGTAAATTATCAGGAAGTTTTTAATTCTGAAGTGAACTAATCCTTTAACTATGGTTTCAATGTCATATTTGATAGAAAATAGTTGCCTAGAAACAAAGCTATAGCTGCAATTGTTGGATTACAAATGATGCAGATTTCCACTCCTCTAATAGATTATACAGTATGTGACATTTCCATCAGTTACAGTAGCATACAATAGTATTTCAGTGCCGGTAAGAGCACCTAAGCTGAAAAGCACAACACTGAACTGAACATGATTGAAAACTGTGTAACATCCCCACTAGCACACATCACTTTACAGCAAAACAAATGTGCCTGCACTTCTGTTGCATCTGTCTAGTACTGTATATTCATCACAAATAGAGCAAGAAATGTTCAGTGCACAGCCGAGCGGCAGTGGAAATGCACATGCAATGTTTGAAACAGCTGGGCAGCTAATGGCAGCAGATTATGTGGTTCACTGTGAGTTGCAATCTATGGCATTACTTTTAACACAGGCAGATTTGGAACAAACAAGGTGGTGTATTAATATACACTAGTTTTGTTGTTGTTCTTTATGTAGAACTCAAGAGGCTCAAGAGGCGCTCTAGCGACTGATGCTAGAGGCTGTGGTCTTCAGCACCCTTGTTAGTGCACCCGCTTCCTATGCCGGGGACCCGGGTTCGAATCCTGATTGGAACGGGTTGAGTAGGACTGGATATGTTTTTGTGCCATGACCTGGATGGGAGTGAGGTTTAGGAGGGTGAGTGTAACAGACGTAGGCTAGTAAGAGCTTTGAGTGTAAACCTCACTCCCCGAACTCAAGAGGCGCTCTAGTGACTGATGCTAGAGGTTGTGGTCTTTAGCGTCCTTGTTAGTGCACCCGCTTCCCATGTCGGAGACCCGGGATCGAATCCCGCTTGGAACGGGTCGAGTAGGACCGGTTACGTTTTTGTGCCATGACCCAGATGGGATTGAGGTTTAGGAGGGTGAGTGTAACAGACGTAGGCTAGAAAGAGCTTTGCATGTAAGCCTCAGTCCCATGAACTTTGATGGTCTTTAGCCTCCTTGTTAGAGCGCCCAACTCCTATGCGAATGGACCTGGGTTTGAGTCCCGCTTAGAGCGGGCAGTTTGAACAGGAGGGGTTACATTTACTCTAACCAGATCATTCCATTTCTCCAGCAATATGTAACCATTTTGAGTTCTAAATGTCCTGTATAGAGAGAAAGTTGAGTGACCATACCACCAGTGCGAACCATACCACCATTTCAGCTTCCCTAGGAATGCTCTTCCTGGGTCCTCATACAATAGCACCAAACATTCCAAACTTACAATAGCAAACAAACCAAGCTAGCATGTCTTGATGGCAGCACATCCCATAATGAGTGTGCTGTCCAATCAATGCATGGCGCTGCCCCTCAGCAATATACCTGCTGACCTATGCAGAATCCACACAACCATAACAATGCCCGCCAGTCCATGCACAGGACTAATATCAATGCAGTTTACATGCTGTCGCAATCTAATGTCAACACTGTATCAGCGCTCTTACTCCTGGCTGATATTCGATCAGACATTATAGACGCTGTTGACCTCATTATAACCAGTGCAAACCACTGTATTTAACGACCTGGCAGAGATGAGACTTGTGCACAGCCTAATATGGAAGTCACAGGTAGGGTTTTTATTGTGTATATGACTGTTGTCTCCTAGTTAATGAATGTGTGAACATACAGTATGTTGTTGTTTTAATCCTTTTTCAATTGTAATTTTATAAATACTTCTATATATTATAAAGAAATGGAAAGAAATTAAATATTTTATCCAGCATGGGCACATTAAATTGAAGTGACAGTAAAGACATGTATAATGTTCCAAAAGGTTTAAATTTCAAACAAATGCTGTTCTTGTGAACTTTCTGATCATCAAATAATCTTGAAATAAAATGTATCTGCTAATGTAGCCAGCAGCCATATCTCCCTGTAGTCCAAGACTGGTTGCCCACTGAAGCTAAGCAGTGCTGAGCCTGGTTAGTACCTGGATGGGAGACCTCCTGGGAAAACTAGGTTGCTGCTGGAAGAGGTGTTAGTGAGGCCAGCAGGGGGTGCTCACCCTGTGGTCTGTGTGGGTCCTAACGCCCCAGTATAGTGATGGGGATACTATACTGTCAAAAAAAGCACCATCCTTTGATTGAGACATTAAACCGAGGTCTTGACTCTCTGTCGTCATTAAAAATCCCAGGATGGAACACAGCAGTGCCCCTGTTTTTGCTGCAGTGCCCAGGGAGCGATTGGGGGGTTAGGTGTCTTGCTCAAGAGAGCACTGTTCATTCACTCCCCCCACTTACATTTCCAGCCAGTATTGAGACTCAAACCCATCTCAAGACTGACTCTCTAACCATTAGGCCACAACTGCCCACAGTAAAACGCTGGCACATGACGCAACAAATAACAGTTGTTAGAGGACCTTTAAAGCAGAAGCAACATTCTGATTGAATGCGAATAAATAACAGAACTAACACATGTGTTTCCACTTTCCAAATTTCAGTGGCCTTATAATGTCTTAAAGGGTTAGTTCACCCAAAAATGAAAATTCTGTCATTAATTACTCACCCTCATGTCATTCCACACCTGTAAGACCTTTGTTCTTTTGTTTCGAATCAGTGGTTCAGAGCGTGTATCAAACTGCCAAAGTCACATGATTTCAGTAAACGAGGCTTTGTTATTTCGTTATTTCGAAATTTCAGTGGTTCACCACTAGGGGGTGTGACTTTGACAGTTTGATACAAGCTCCAAACCACTGATTTGAAACAAAAGATTTGCAAAGCTTCGAAGCTTCATGAAGCAGTGGTTTGAAATCGCCCATCACTAGTTATTGTTTTTTTGGTGCACAAAGAAGTATTTTTGTCACTTCATAACATTAAGGTTGAACCACTGTAGTCACATAAACTGTTTCAAATATGTTACTACATTTCTGGGCATCTGAAAGTGATAACTGTCTTGCTGGCAATGCAGGCCTCACTGAGCCATCGGATTTTAACAAAAATATCTTAATTTGTGTTCCAAAGATGAACGAAGGTCTTACAGGTGTGGAATGACATGAGGGTGAGTAATTAGAGTTTTCATTTTTGGCTGAACTAACCCTTTAACCATTCTTTCTGCCCGGTCATGGTCTCAATTTGTATCCAGGTGCAAATGAAAACACTTGGCATTTAAGTACCTGATTTTTTTTTTTTTTTTGTTAAAATGAGTCATCCTTCTTTTCCCATGGATTCTTGTTTTCACAGTGGCTTGATTTCTCCCAAAGATTGCTTATATTGATCGTCTGAATTAATGTAGTTTCAGCTTAAACAGAGGGTCGTGCGGCTATGCAGAGCTCGACATGGTGATGAACTCTAATGCTTTGAAGGTACAATATCGATCAGGGTATCCGCACTCTTTATTCTGTTATTTGTCTGAGAAGGGATTGATTCTTCTAGCGTGATGTTGCGCACTCGTGTGTAGGTGGGTGTGCGCATGTAAATGAGTCTGTAGGTGTGTGTTTGTGCCAGCCTTGATTGGTGATTGCATCTGTTAAACACTGCAATCTTTTCTATTTTAGAGGCAACCAATTTAGAATGAGGCACCTTCACACTTGTATAATCACCCTCCGCTAAATTGCAAACACACACACACTCGGGCACCAGTCAAAAGGCACGATTTCTCACACACAGTTGCTCACGTGCACAAATTTTGCCGTAAAACGGCCTGACACATGAGTCACTGATCCCACGTCCCGTATAGGGAGCTCTGTCAGACTGCCGCGTCTCTGAGTGGGACTGGAAACCCAGTTGTGGAACTAATTAGCTTTGCTTAACTGAGGATGGATATGGATTGCTCCTGACAGCTGTCTGCTCTCATTCATTTGTGGAAGAGACACATTTGTTTGGAGATGCTTGTTTTTTCTTTCGCCACGTAGAATACAATGAGAGTCGTTTTACAGAGCCAGGGCCGCTTCGTCCAGAGTCCCTTGTTAAAGGTGCTGTCGGGTCCCAGGAGATGTCTGGCAAGGTCAGTTGCTTCACTCCAATTCATTCTCACACAGTCACCTTTACTTTCGGGTGTGCACACACCTGCACATGAGCATGCCAGTGCCCATCTTTGCACCTGTGCATCAATGCGGTGGTGCATAGACCCAACCAGCATGTGTTCTTAGATTCCTCTTCCTCTGCACTTAAACGTCCTTGTGTATAAATAGCAATCAACCTGACCCTCGTGCACCCAGATATCGAGCCTTTTTCAGGGTAGTAAGCTTTTGAGCTGAATCCCTCGCTGGCGGGGAAGGGGGGTGGAGGAGGGGAAGTAGATTCCAGCTGCACCAGGGCTTGATGGGATTTATGACCCATCCTGAGCTTTTCCCTCCGCTGGCGCCTTTCCCATTGGCTAGAATTAACAAGCAAGGGAAAGGAAAAACAAACAAACAAACAAATTACTGGGGAACAAACCAAGGAGGTAATAAGCATGTCGGGACATGCAAAGCTCGGTGTACGTGCTTGGGAGGATGGGGGAGGGTGGAAGAAGGCCCGCTGGCATAGCAGAATCCATCTCCACCCCTTTTACATCCTCTATTCTCCTCTGTTTCATCTCCATCCCGCACTTTTCTAGCTCTATCTCTTCATCCGGAGGTTCACGTGGGCAGCGGGAGACAGATGGGCGGATGATGGATCTGACGTGATAGACAGCAGGCTGATGGATGGGCGCCGGGCTGATACGGGATTAATGTGTAGCGGAGGCCGCGGCCGCCCAGCGGAGGGCTTGCTGATAGATAGATAAAACAGACGAGCAGATAAACAAGAGAGCACTAATCCACGCCCCCTTGATGGACAGAAAATCAAAGGCAAGGGAAGGAGTGGCGATGGAAAGGTGGGCCTTTGTAGTCGACCACAGCCCGGAGAGATAACAGACAGCGGAATGAGGCAAGAAGTGGATATGAGAGGGAGAGGAAGAGTGGGAGACTTCGAGGTGGGTGTTTTGGACGGGTTGGATGGACCTTGACTTGATGTCTTCGGGTAGGGGCAAAAATATGGACCACTGGGTGGCGAATTCTGTCAGCTTATAATCCTCAATCAGGCACTTACCGGCCTTAAATGTGGACTGCACTTAGAGAGGACCAAGGGGTCAAGATTTGGCTAGTTAGCATGATTCAGTTAACCCCTGCTGGTAGAACTACAACATCTGTAGGCAAAACTCATCTTTTGTATGAGTGTAGCCTATTCTGATTAAATAACTGTTTTTACAAAGTAGATATTTTGTTTTATTTTTAATTTTTTTTGTTTTTTTTCAGCTGACCCCCGGAATCCCCTTAAGGTGTGATTACTGTATTGTTCCGAACCCTGATTATAAGACTATTGTAACTTTTGGAAGAAGACTTTTTGAAGACCAAATCTTGTATTTTATAAAGAAAATTTTTATAAAGAAAATGCTTTTATTTGAAAATGTTCATATTGCATATGAAGAGTTTGGTTCCAAAACGCGATAAACGCCATTTTCAGAAAAATTGAGTTTCCTCCAAATCAGTATTCTATCTGGTCGGTATTGAAAAGTCATTTATTAATTTTGCGCAAAATGCGATTTCCGTCGTGTTATTCTGTCATGTTTTCTCCCTTTCTTTCCAAAATGTGACAAACACCAGTGTCCTTTCTCTACAGAATGCGATCAACCGCTCAACCAATCACAGCACACCATTCCACGCATTGTAAACAGTAATGGCGGCGCTCTGAATACACCCGGCATCCTAGTTTTCCTTATCTGCTTTGTACTTTGTGATCAACAAAAATAGAAAAATGAATAATTTTGACAGCATTGATGAACCTGTGGTGGTTTCTGTGGTGGGGAGGAAACGCAAGTCATTGAAATGTAATCATTTACGTGAGGAGATTAAGAAGATGAGGCACTCGAGTCGGGAGGAGGAAAAATGCTGACTGTTGCTTGTTCCACGACAGCATCTAACTTCTGTCACGGTCCCCAAAACTGAATTATGGACAGTTTAAAAGCTGTTTTTAATACCAATGTACTCTGTAAATTTGTTTATTTTAACCGTGCGGTGGCGCCAGATACTCTTTAATCGGTAATGACAAACGGAGACATAATTCATTTATAACATTAACAAGTTGACCCGTTGAATTCATTTTAGGTGCGACGGCTGAATTTATTTTTAGTGAAATGCCTGTATATAAGATTAGTATTGGCAAAGTTCAGAGGCTGTCATATATGTGAATCAACTTACTTTGTTGTGTATTTTCAATATGAAAAATAACTTTTATATTGATGGATTAATTGCATTTTGAAAAAAAAAAAAAAGAAACTTGTCATGGATTTATTGCATTTTGGGGAAAAAAAAATAAGTTTTTTTAATAAACCTTTTAAAATCAAAATGTAGATTTGAATTTTGAATGTTTTTATAAACAAAAGATGCTATGTGAAAGTTTGAAACAGAAAATAGTGGTTTTCATCTTGCCACTTTCTTGGTAAAGAAAGCACCTTTTTACTTAAATTAATCAACATGGAGTTATAGTGTTTTGGAACCAAACTCTTCATATTTTTTCATATTTTAATTTTTGTATTGATGGTATGGTAAATACTGGTAAAATGTACCAGCGATCACATTTAAAAATAAACACATTTTGGTACCATAAAAATAACCTGTAGCCCATCTGAATTATATAACAATTAGGCTATCCATCTCATAGTGAAAACCATGTAGCCTACCAACATTTCATTAACAGTAGAATTGAAATCTGGGTACCGTTTTAGGTTTTAAAATCACGTACAGGGGAAGTTTGGTCCCGTCAGTGAGGTATGCAAACATGACAGTCACGCGACTATTAGACGGTAAGCTTTTCTTTGACTGTTTTAAACGTTGCACTCTGACAAACCGTATTTCTTGGCACACTCGTACCAAGAAATTTTACACGTATTTGGCGCCACCTATTGTTGCGGGTGTATTATTGACGTAAAAGTCTAGACCCTGATTATAAGATGAACCCATTTTTTTCAGATGTATTTCTAAGAAAAAAAAAAAAAAACATTGTCTTGTATTTGGAACAATATAGTATATTTTCCGTTGTTTTCCATTGTTAAGAATCCATCCGAACAAGAATTTTGCATAAGGGCAAAAGATTTGTCCCACAGATTTCACCTCATGTTCAAGTTGCTCACATTAAATTGGTGCGTTGACCAACAGAAAGTTGCTTGTTTTCTGTGTGAGCTTCACACATTGCTACAATTTTGACAATTGACAATGCATTTCTTCCCCCACTAAATTCCACCAACATGTGACTGCACCTTTACAGCTCTTCTAGGAGTCCCCGGACCCCAGTTTGAAAATCCCTGAGCTGAACAGCTGCCTTGGAGATGAATGAGAATGCTAACAGATATATTTCTCCAGGTATTATAGAGCGGATAGATTTTTAGAGGAGGTCAGTAGTTGGAGCGCAGGTGAGGCCACAGGGAATGATGAGCCAGTCGGTATTGGACATGCATGTCGGATGTAGGAAGCGTAGAGGCGGTGGACAGGAAAGAGCTGTGCGAGGGTTAAAGGCAAGAGGAAGCTGTCTCCAGAATGATATTGAGCGATAAGCTTTCTCTCACTTCCAAGTTGCAGGGGACCCCAGAGGTGCTGCAATCGATCTCTGTTTGCTTAGAACCCACTACTGTGTCACCCAACGAACACACACACCAAACCAGCCAACAAGCTTTTAGCCTTTATTTATCTGGCCTCTGATTTTGGCTGAATGAATGACAACCTGATTAACACGTAAAGGTCCTCGTAAATCTTTCATTGGACCGGAGTGAGTCGCACACATGCGGAGCGCCGGTGTGGAGTTACGGAGGCAGTAAGGTGAATGATTGTGTCGATTAACGAGATGGCGGGACAGAGAATGCCCATTTTAAAGAGTACAAGGGAGCGAGGGAAGGACAGAGGGAGAGAAATGAGCGAGCGAGCGGGGAAGCAAAGGGAGAGCAAGTGGGCGAGTAATGGAGGTTAGTGATGGGAGTGTTGACAGGGAGTGTCAGCCCTAACCACAATGACCCGGCGACGGCCGGCGCATGCAAAATTGGGTGAATTTGAGTGTGAGGCCGAACGTGAAGCGCATGTGAAATGAGACATGAATTCGAAGTAAGATGTGAAGGGAATGGAAATCAAGAGACCAAAAGAGTGGGATGTTTTTCAGAATGTCTTTTTGTCCTTTTCAACCCCTTATGCTCTTGAGGATGCTTTATGATAGCATGGGCGATGATGTAAACATTGAAAGCATAGCTTAATTAAATTATACTTGTGTACTTTAAAAATAATGCGTAAAGAAAATAAGGCCTATTTTTATGACCACACCTTTTTTGTGATTATTTTTTATGATTATTAAAGGGTTAGTTCACTTAAAATGAAAATTCTGTCATCCTTTAATCACCCTCAAGATGTTCTAAACCTATATGAGTTTCTTTGTTCTGTTGTTTTTTTCTGACTTCTATAGTACTTTTTTTTTTCCCCCTACTATGAAAGTCAGTGGGGTCTAACAACTGTTTGGATACCACCATTCTTCAAAATATCTTTCTTTGTGTTCAACATAAGAAATAAATTCATACAGGTTTGGAACAACATGAGAGTGTGTATATGATGATGTAATTTTCATTTTTTTGGTGAACTAACCCTTCTTAAATTCTCAAGTCTGAACATTTTACATTATTCTGAATAGTGATCTATTTTAGATTCTCAATAAAGTATTTTTGAAAAAAAAAAAAAAAAAAATTAAAATGATATAAATTTAGATAAATTCCATAAATTATTAAAAGACAGTGCAACACATTCTACCATAATGTATACATAATTTACGTTTAATATTTGTTAAATACATTTGTTTTTATTACAGTACTTGTGAATCTTAAGTTGGACACTGAGTCAGATGGATTCAAGATTCATTGGGGTTTGGTTTGATTGAAAAGCAATTGTTGGTAATTCAGAATGATTCAGTTTGATCTGATTTGTTAAAAAAACAGTTTTAGTATTTTTGGGTGTATTTATAGGATTCTTTATATACTCTTCCTTAATGTATCTTAAGCAATAACATGAAAAATTTATTTCAGACTGTTTATTAATTCATATGTCATAAAAAGGATAATAAAGGCCACATATGCAAAAAATAGAGAAAAGCAGTTTCTAGATTACTTAAATGCTTTCTGCACACCAACTAAGCAGTGATACCAATAAAATGATACAATTTTATGTTAATACAGGCTTCCATGCAATGAAAGCATTATATGTCAGTTGTGGCCATGTAATGAGTTGGCAGATCATTTGAGCATGTTTGACTGGAGACCTATGGCTGTCCTGCGGACACCTGGTACACGAGGTGCTTGGATGCCTTGGAAGGCTTTTTCAGAAATTTAAGGAACGGAGAGTGGGCACAATCCTGTGAGGTGTGATAGGATAGAAAGTACAGTAGAAAGTTGTCTTTCTACTGAATAGTAGGGCTGCACGATATTGAAGAAAAATGCAATATGCAATAACTCATTAAATAATGTGATATGATAATGCTTTAAGTGTGTAAAATACATTTGAACTATATTTAAATATATATAAAAAACTGTAAATGATATAACCAACATACATGTTTCACATTATTTTTGTTAGAAGAAAGCATCCCTACAAATTCTGAAAGTGAACAGCAGTGTTGTACTATAGCATTACATAAAGTAAGTGTCATTTTAACGTCAGTGTGAACAAGGGCCTTTAGAGTTTCAGGTAGGCGTACGTTAGGTTGAACAACAGAAATTGAATAATCAAATGTAAAAATAAAACACTGCTAAGTCTTCACTGTATGAATTAAATATATACAGATTCATATTAAAGCTAAGTTATTCAGTCAAGAGCAGTGAGTGATTTTGTTTGATTAACATTAAGCACACAGGCGGAAGCAGGTTTTTTAGGCTGCGCAGATAAAATATATTGTTACACACACGCTTTCTTTTTTAGCTGTTTACTCCACTTAAGACATAACTGACTGTGCTCACCAAGACATTTTGACATAATTTTGGCCATATGAGCTGCGGAACAGAACTAAATTCAGGATCACGCACTGTCTGAGAGGCAGCTTTCTGTGCGCCTAATAACATTAAACATGTCACACAGTGTACAGTCATGTGTACATCCTAAAACTTGGAATTTTTGTAATCTTTTGGAGTGTTAAAATCACAAGCCTTTGCGATGTGCATATCACGATATGTACATTTGCGATAGTTTGATAATTTTGATATGGACTAGTGTATAGGCAGCCAAGTTTTATTGAAAGCCCATTTTGCCAGTGAAGTACCCCTTTAATTGTCATTAACTTAATGTACCAATGCAAAACATCTTAAAGGTCCTAAAATAAGCTTCATTTTAATTATACAAATTGTAATTTCTTTTGATTTTGGGGTGAAATATGATGTTCATGAAAAAGGTTTCTTGAGATTCACCCCTTGTGAAACAACCAAGAATATGTGCCTCGAAATAAAACAGAAAAAAAAACTGTAAAAGTAAAATACAGTGAAAGTCTTGGTTGAAATTAAGGTCCAAATTAAACTCCATTAAATGATAATCCTAATGATAATATTTTGAGGAGAATACACGCGCCGCAAGTGGAAACCATTTTGTAACAGATGAGAGTATTTATTCTCACCGGGGAAAAGGCTCTGTCTCTGCCAGTCCTCTATTAGAGAGGAGCTGTTACTATGGAAGGGAAGACAATTTATTCTGTTCCCCACAGCCCAGCCCCCATGGGGCAATGAACGCCTGCCTCGCCTCCCGATGCCCACTGAGTACGGATGACTTGGACAACCTTCCGTAGCCTGTCCTGGCGCTTGCGCCACACCGTAAAACTACCTCCATCATCACTTCACCTCTGTTTTGACATGACTGTCAGGTATTAACCCCATGATTTAAAGAGATTTCTGGCTTTCCCTGTCATCCTTTTCTCTAAGGTTAGGAATCTTAAGGAATTTTTTTGGATCTACTTAACAATTGTAGTTCCTTAACCATTCCATCCATCCATTTTCCAAACCGCTTGTCCTATGTAGGGTCTATTATTTAGTCATTTAATTATTTTATATATAAGATAAACAAAGATTATTGGAGTATGTTTCACAGGAAATACTACAATTTCATGTTTTAATGCAATGCGTTACTTGCCATTTATTTGGAATTATTAGTGGAACAATCATTTTCTGAGAGAAAATTGTTTCAAAATCACTTATATATTTTGAATTATTTTAATATATATATTAAATATTAAATATTATTATTTTTTCACACAATCATCTGTTTTCATGGAAGAATACAGGCGCTCAAGAACCATTAACTGAATCGAATGTCATAAATAATTTGGTTCCAGTATTTTTATTAAAATGAAACAGATTCCCAACCCTTCTTGTCTCTGTCTGGTCTCATTTATCCTCTCCACCGCTCTTGCTAAAGCATTCTCGTCTGACCCTACGGCTCCTTCTGCCCTCCCAGGCTCCGTGCTCCATTATTTACATGCTATCCAGTTTCTCCATTGATTCCCGCAATGTAACAATTGAGACAGATTTGCCCGACTGTCACAATAGCAGTGGGATTCGGCAGAGTTTGTAAATGGGATTAGGCTTAAATGGAATTTAATTTTCACCGTTGCTGTCTCCAAAGCCTGTCTGCCACCCAGACACCATGACGCTTTACACGCCGCAGCTTGCGCAAGTGTGTCTGCGTTTGCATGTGTATGTGTGCGCGCAGCAGCGCCGGTGTGTGTCTGATTAGTAATTTCTACAGGGACCCTAATTCTGATTGTTTTTGTTTCCCATTGTTCTTTGCACACGGCGGTTTATTTGGCAGGGCTCCTGTAATGTGATGCAGGTGTGTAGCTCCTTCATTTGTCCCCTGCTCTATTTGCCCAGCTCGCATTGTGTGGACGTGCATTCGCCGCAATCTGATTGGTCATTTTTTTTTTTACATTTTTTTCAGGTAATTCTATTAAGCAACAGCCTGCCAAACTCAGAGCTCCACAACAATGGATCACGTATTGCATTTAAAAGCAGTTAGATGGAGCGGAACAGAATGGAGCCGAACAGGGGGCTCATGAGACATTTTTTCGAAGTTAAACTACTTTTAAACTTCATGTTGCATCTTTGAACTTGCCTGTCATTGCATGGTAACTAAAAAACTGTGACTCAATGATAAAAGGCTTAGACCTAACTCAAATGCACAGTGGTTTTTTTATTGATGGCAGGCCAGTGTAGGGGTAGGCGATAGAAAGGAAAAAGGTAGCACTTTATTTTACAGTCCTGTTCCCCATGTGCATACTACATGTACTACGTACTTAGGTCATTGATGAATAAGCTTTTTAAAAAATGTAAAAAAAAACACATAATGGAGATATAATTATTTATTTTTATTAAGTGTTAACAATGAGATTGTTTTTTTTTTTGTTTTTTTTTTAAATCAATTAACACTGCTTTTGTCTTTTTTTACAAGATGGACAAAATTTGTCACCAAAAAAAAGTCATTTGGTTTAACCAAAGTTTCGGTTTTACTAAATGACACTTTTGGTTATACTATTATATGACGATATTTTCAAAAAATGCTAACAGGCTGATATCTAGCTAGCTAGCTAACTAGCAAAAGGACAATCAAATATTTTATATTTAGTGCAAGTTTTTAAAATATTACAACATTTTCCATGTTTTATAGCGGTTGTATGAATGACCTGATGTTTCCTGTCATGCGTATGAGCAAGTGAAAACATACATTTTTCAAATAGTTGAAAGAGAGTTAGTTACTTTGTTTCATGATCATGTGGCCCTTTGCAGGTGTCTGAATGATGTCACATCCTGTCACATGATACTGACCGCATGACCGCAAAATGGTCCCTTTATATTGGTTACTCCGAATGACATCAATGAAATTAATTTTTCTAGACATTCTTTCTTATATCAAAGCAACAATTTCTACACATAATTTAATACCATTTTGCATTATGATGATATATGATGTAATAAAATCATGCCAGAATAAAAAAATATATACATTTATTACATTTTAAGATGTTTTAATCACAAATGAAATGGCTGTATTGGCCTTTGGACGGTTAAACCGAATGACCTTTTGACACTTAAAAATCTTTAAAATACCTTTATAGTAGCAAAATATAATTAAAACCTTTTAGATTGAATAAAAGAGATCTAGTTGCACTACCTTACATACTTTGGATGTCATATCTTTGTTTTTTTATTATTATAAGGCCTTTGGTGTCACGGGCAAATAACACAAGATCCAGTAGCGAATGCAAATACAGTTTATTGAATTCACAGCAGAACAGAAATATCTAGACAAGATGGTCAGAACGTTGCAAAACGTAGAGCAGGCTTTGGTGGCAAGGAGACTGCAACTGACTGGAATCCACAGGCAGGCGAAATCCAGAGAAAACAGACTGACAAGAAATCCACACTCGAACAGGAATCAACTCACAGGAACTGGAGACAAAAAGGGAACTGCTGGGAACAATGGAGACCAACATGAACACCAGAACAATCTGACAAGGAACACAGCAAACCGGAGCAGGCGGATTAATGGCGAAATGAAAAACAGGTTTTATTTTAGAAACATGAAAGGCGGGGTGAATTCTCCTGTACGCCAGAGGAAGTTTGAGGCGGACTGCCACTGGACTGGACTCTTAGTGACAGTAAATGGGCCGATGAATTTGGGAGCTAGTTTATTACAAACGGAGCAGAGAGGAATGTTCTTGGAAGAAAGCCACACTTTTTGACCCACGACGTAGACGGGAGGCTTCGACCGGTGGCGATCGGCCTGAGCATTAGTGCGCGCTCCCACCCAGAAGAGAGTCTCTCGGGCTCTTCTCTAAGTGTGACGGCACCTCTGGACGAAGGCGTGAGCGGAGGGGACCGCGACTTTGGACTCCAGACTAGGAAAATGGGTGGCTGGTAACCTAAGCTACACTCAAACGGAGAGAGGCCCGTGGATGACACTGGTAATGAGTTATATGGGTACTCTACTCATGAGAGTTGCTGGCTCCAGGAGGAAGGATTCTGTGACACCAAACATCGCAACACTCTCTCAAGGTCCTTGTTGGCCCACTCAGTTTGGCCGTTGCTCTGAGGATGAAAACCAGAAGACAGACTGACACTCGCCCCCAGTAAATGACAAAACTCTATCCAAAATTTGGAAACACGTCCATCGGGAGGCCATGAATGTGAAAGACGTGATCAATGACAGTAATCGCTGTCTTTTTGGCAGAAGGTAATTTGGGCAAGGGAATAAAATGGGCCGCCTTCGAGAACTGGTTTACTACAGTCAAAACGACTGTATTGCCCAGGGAGGGCAGTGACGAAATCGAGAGCGATGTGGGACCAGGGTCTCGAAGGGACAGACAGCGGTTGAAGTAACCCCTCTGGAGTGCGATTGGAAGTCTTACCATGAGCACAGACTGAGCAGGCCAAAACAAAATCTCGGATGTCACAAGCCATGGAACGCCACCAAAATCGCTGTTTAACAACAAAACTGGTACGATTCACTCCTGGATGGCAAGCCACGTTGGAACAATGACCCCACCGAATAACGTCAGACCGTAACCCCTCCGGCACAAATAAACGAGCCGGTGGGTAACCGGATGACGGCATTACCCCTTCTAAGGCCGTGCGGACCTGGAGACAACAAATCTCTCCGGTATAATGCACTCGGGAGTGGACGGTTGCTTGGAATGGTCCTAAATACAAGATAAGGCATCGGGTTTGATGCTCTTGGACCCCGGACGGTAGGAAAGGGAAAAGTCAAAATGACAGAAAAAGAGTGCCCACCGAGCCTGCCTGGAGTTGAGTCATTTAGCGAATCTAATGTACTCAAGATTCTTATGGTCGGTCCAGACAACGAAGGGTACCCCCAAACCCTCTAACCAATGACACCACTCCTCCAGCGCTAACTTGACTGCCAGCAACTCTCTGTTACCAATGTCATAATTACGTTGACGACAGCCTATGAGAAAAAAATGTGCAAGGGTGCATCTTGTAGTCCGAGGAAGAGCGCTGGGAGAGAACCGCGCCTACCCTCACCTCTGACGCATCGACCTCCACCACAAACTGACGTGTAGGATCAGGGGCTATCAGGATGGGAGCGGCTCTTGAGTTTGGCAAATGCAGCTTCTGCTGCACTGGACCACCTGAACGTCACTTTGGTGGAGGTCAAGGCGGTCAGAGGAGCAGCTAATTGGCTGTAATTGCGAATAAAACGGCGGTAGAAATTGGCAAACCCCAGAAACCTCAGCAGGGCCTTGCGGGAATCTGGGGTTGGCCAATCCACCACAGCTCTAACCTTATCGGGATCCATGCACGTTCCCTCGGACGAGATGATGTACCCCAAAAACGGAACAGACTGTGCATGGAACACGCACTTCTCCGCCTTGACAAAAAGCCCATTCTCAAGAAGCCTCTGGAGCACCCGCCTGACGTGCTGAACATGTTCCTGGAGAGAAGAGGAAAATATCAATATGTCATCCAGGTAGACATATATGAACTGATCGACCATGTCTCTCAGCACGTCATTAATGAGTGCTTGGAAAACCGTGGGGGAGTTAGCCCGAAGAGCATTACGAGATATTCAAAGTGCCCCCTGGGGGTATTAAATGCGGTTTTCCACTCAACCCTCTCCCTTATGCGGACCAAATGATAGGCATTGCGTAAGTCCAACTTGGTGAAGATGGATGCTCCCTGCAATCGCTCGAAGGCTGAAGACATCAACGGCAAGGGATAGGTGTTCTTAACCGTGATGTTGTTCAGCCCCTGGTAATCAATACACGGTCGCAGGGAACCATCCTTCTTTCCTACAAAAAAAAACCTGCCCCAGCGGGAGAAGAGGAAGGACGGATGAGCCTGGCTGCTAGAGAATGGCCTCCCTTTCTGGAACAGAAAGCGAGTATAACCTGCCCTTAGGCGGAGATGTACCTGGTAATAAATCTATAGCACAGTCATAGGGACGATGCGGAGGAAGAGAAGCAGCCCGGGACTTACTGAACACTCCCTTCAGGTCAAGATACTCCTCAGGCAGGTTAGACAGGTTCACCGGCTCATCCTGCAACAAAGAACAAGACACAGAAGAACAAGCAGACACCAAACAATCCACATGACATCTCTCACTCCAAACCAAGACAGTTTTCTGACTCCAATTTATGTGAGGGTTATGGAGTGTGAGCCATGGATGCCCCAGCACCACTGGAACCAAGGCAGTGTCAATTAAATAGAAGCGAATCCTTTCCGTGTGGTTGCCTGATGTAGTGAGTCTCACCAGCCCAGTGGAATGAGTAATAGACGACAGAGTTTGTCCACCCAGAGCACTGACGGATATCGGAGGAGTTAGTGGATCCACAGGTATGTTGAGTTTGTAAGCCAATTTAATATCCATAAAATTGCTCTCAGCTCCAGAGTCCACTTGGGCTTAACACTGGTGATTCCTTCCAGCCCATTGCAGTCTTACCGGGAGGAGAGTCGCAGCGAGAGAGGATTTCTCAAAGGCAATGCCACCCGTCAGTAACCTCACACCTACTGACGGGCCTTGTCTTTTATGGGACATTTAACTGCGAAATGTCCTGCAGCTCCACAATAAAGACAAAGTCCCTGTATTATGTGTCATTCCCTCTCCTCCTGGGACAAACAAGCTCTGCCCACCTGCATGGGCTCAGGATCGAAGGAGGGGCCGACTGTACCAAAAACAACGCTGGAAGAATCCTTCTCCACAGCAGGAGTCTGGCTCCCTTGAGCACATTGATCTTGGCACTGCAGATGCGCGTCCACTCAGATTGCCAGATCGATCAAGTCGTCTAATGTTGTTGGTAAATCCAAACGCCATTTCAGATTCCTCAGTAGGAAAGGATGGCGGCTGGAGAGCAAAAAACAGGGAACATTTAGCCAGAAAGGAACGGCATAGTTGCGGCTCACCAGAATAAACAGCTGGGGCTGGCAATCGAGGCTCAGTGGCTCGGGCGGAGTGATCAGCAGGTGGAACAGCTGGTGGTGGGTTGGGCACAGTGGAAGCGTGGGCAGAGTCAGTCCGTAGTTGTTGGAACTACGCGGTCAAGTCCGAGACCTGCGCCACCAAAGCCTGAATAGCACGTCCCGTCGCCACAATCTGCTTCTCCTGACGATCAAGACGAATGTTGTTATTAGACAGGATATCCCTCAGCTCTGCAGCACTCGCTGGATCCATAATTGTGGTCAGATCGTTATGTCACGGGCAAAAAACACAAGATCCAGTAGCGAATGCAAATACAGTGTATTGAATTCACAGCAGAACAGAAATATCTAGGCAAGATGGTCAGAACGTGCACAAGGCTTTGGTGGTAAGGAGACTGGACTGGAATCCACAGGCAGACAAAATCCAGAGAAAACAGACAGGTAAGAAATCCACACTCGAACAGGAATCAACTCACAGGACCTGGAGACAAAAAGGGAACTGCTGGGAACAATGGAGACCAACATGAACACCAGAACGATCTGACAAGGAACACAGCAAACACACGACTACATATAGGGACAGATAACGAGCAGCACCTGTGACTGATCAGCGCAGTTAGTCACTATGACAACGCTAATAGATGAACTGACACTGACAGCACCAAAACAACAGACACACACTCACACGCAGAAAGAGAGCGAGAATGAGTCAGTGAACCCATGAACCGTGACATTTGGACAAAAAAATGACCCGTCACGTCATTGACCCAGTTATTACAGTAATCGCAATAACTGGGTAATAACTAGGTACTAACCCTGAACCTACCCCTAAACCTAACCTTAACCCATGTAGTTACCTTATAGTACCCAGTACTATACATGTAAGTGCACATACTGTAAAATAAAGTGCAACCGGAAATAAAATGTATTATAACAAAATTATAGAATTAAAAAAAAACATAATAATGACCTTTTTGATAATTAGTAAATTGTCATATACAGTACTGTTCAAAAGTTTGGGATCTGTTCGATTTGCGATTTTTTTTTTTTTTTTTTTTTAAATGTTGTTCACCAAAGCGGCATTTATTTGATTATAAATTCACTGATATTGTGAAATATTATTACAATTTAAAATGACTTTTTTTCTATTCAAAAATATTTTTAAATGTAATTTATTCCTGTGATCAAAGCTGAATTTCCAGCATCGTTACTTCAGTCTTCAGTGTCACATGATCATTCAGAAATAATTCTGATATGATTTAATGCTCAAGAAACATTTATTATTATTATCAATGTTGAAAAAACAGTTGCTGTTTAATATTTTTGTGATACACAGAAAGTTTGAAAGAAAATAATTCATTCCAAATATAAACATATGTAAAATGATAAGTAAATTACAAATGTCTTTACTGTAAAAAAAAAAACAAAAAAAAAAACACACTGATTACAAACATTTGAGTGGTATAGTTTACATTGCAATAAAAACTTCATAAAAATCATTGCTCAGTTTCATCATTTAGATTGCTTTGCATAGCCTTCCATGGCATGATAAAAACCTTAGTTACTCAATAAAAAATGCACAGTTAATCCAGGTATTACCCAGTAATTCCCAAGGTAATTGACTCTTGCTATTATTTTGCTATTATTTTGTGGTACATAGTCCGTTTTAGCTCATCACATTCAATTCAGATTGTAAACTCAATCAACTGAAAAACATTGGCTTGTCCACAGCAAAAACAAAAAACCAATGAATCTATAAAAAATTTATACCGGTTGACAAATTTCATTTTAACCTGCATATTGCCCACCCCTATGCCAGTGCTGGGCTTGCGTTCAGTGAAATGGAAATAAAACAGACAGCCCTTAAAGTGGAGAAGTTTGTCCGCACCCACTTGTATCAAGGATGTGCAAAGCAGCCATCTAGAAGGGATCGATGGGTAAACTTTGAGCTGGACTGCTGGCCTGGCAGTCAGATGAAATGGATAAGTGAATGAATGAGTAAACAGATAAGTGAATAACTGCTGTCGAAGTGTGAATCGATGCATATGGATCCAGTTCCTGGGTCCTGCTGGGCTGCGGATGAAATGAATGTGAAGCGGGGCTGCATTTCAGAGATGGCTTGAGCTGTATAAATTCTCCCTGAGCACTTGTGTGTGTGTTAGCACAGATCCAGATGAACCGGACACGCTCAAAGTTGCTTGAACAGCCGTTGTGCATGTCCAGCTGTCGCGGTCACAATCCATCTGCATTGTGAATGCGGTGGGCCCCATTTACCCTGCTCTTTTTCTTCACTTTCTTCCCCAAATGTGATCAATAAGTGAATTAATGTGCAAGGGACAAGGCAGTGCATGTGGTACTGGCCTTGGCAGCCAGTGAAGCCCCTTTCCCTCCCTTCCTCCGCAGCCAGACCAAGTGCAACCGAGTACACAGAGACCAGGAAATAAGAGCGTTCATTAATAATGAATACATTACAGTGCCAAATTGGAACACATTCAGCTTTTAAAATTCCCCTTTCTCTCTCTCCCCGCTCTCTTGCACTCTTGCTCTCGCTTTTTTGTTTTATAACCAGCCAAATTAATTATGGTAATTATTAGTCAATAGGTAGCGGTGACCGGGCAGAGGGAGGGGGACTCTTAGTCCTCGAACAGGGGGTCTGGAGCTTGGGTTTGATGCTGGCGAGGGTGTCTGAGTAGTTCAGGACAGGACACAGGTGCGGGGAGATGGGGATTGTCCAACAGTTTGCATATTGCACACTGAAATGGCAAGAGATGCAATAAATCACCAGTTTCGGTTCTAACTGACTAGTGCTATTCAGCTTTCGGGTCTGCCTGGAAATTAAGTTGTTTACAGTGTACCAGGCTTGATACAGTGGACTTTATTCATGAAACATTAGCAGAAAGAATATCTGTATAAAATCCATTCCTACCCATTTGTTTTACAATTGATTTACACAGACATGAAATTTGCTGTGTTCCATAAGTCAGACAAAATGAGGGCTGTTGAGAAAGACTTTGTTACTGGATTTGCCAAAGTTTGTCAGGTTAGTGGCATCAAATCTTTGAAAGATGTTCATTTGAGACACTCATCCGTCAGACATGAGTAAAAAACATAAGCACACTGGGGAGCCACTTTATAGTAGAAACCGAAGTTGTAATTCTAATTGAAAGAGACACTGACACTCTTTTTCATGTTTAATACTGTAAAGCTGCTTGCTTTAAAGCAATCTATTGTATAACATGCTATATAAATAAATGTGACGTGACTTGACAGGAGTGCTGAATTGCAGAGATGGTGCAAACATATCCACATCGCTATGTTCAGTTCAGTCTTAACTGCTGTTTTTTCACCGCTGTCATTTCTGTTGTGTGTTTATAAGTGAGCGTGCATCACATACAGTATTTACATATTCATCTAAACGTCGTTCTCAGCAACGTGGGCGGCATTGGGATGTTTGCTAACAGTATATCGTATAACAGTATATACACTGTTACGCCGAATAAGTTGAGCTAACTTAAAAAAAAAAAAAAAAAAAAAAAAAGAATTTGAGGTAATCAGTTACATCAAATTTGAATTATTTGAGTTATGATGTTCCCAATTGTAAGTAAGCAGAACTATCAAGTCTTGAGTTTGTAGTACTCATGCATGTTAATTGCTCCTAACTTGACGTACTGAGTTAGCTAACTCATATTTTTTTTAAAAGCAAGAACATAAAAGATTTATTTTATTAACTTTTTTATTCTGATTTCTTGCAAATCAGATGAGTTATTTACTTCACTGTAAACCCTAATAAGTTGTCAGAACTCAACAAAGTTGAATTGGACTTTTTTAAGTTAAGAAACTCAAAGTTTAAGTAAGGTTTTTATTTTGTACTCATAAATTTTTATTCTTAACTTGAAATATTTGAGTACACTTGTTTACACATTTAACTTAAACATTATCAGGTTATCTCAATGTAAATATTTTGCTAGCTATAACAAACTAATTCAGAAAATGGCAACTTGAGCAAAGCATACTGGGAAATAAAAAGTCCCAGCCCAGTTTCAGTTAAACTTAAGTTAAGGCGGGTGCACGCTGTACGATTTGGCCACGATTTGGTCGTCTGGGATAAATTTTGAGAATCCTAAAAGATTCCTATAATCCTGGGCTAAAATCTGTAGTCTTTGATCGCTAGTTTGACATGTTCACCGACAGCCGATTAATGACCGTTGCAATCAAATTTGACCTCCTACGAAATTCTGGCAGTGTTAGAAGATTTGGCGCACAGTCCTGCAGTGTGACTTCTCCTATGACAAACGTCAAATTGTCTTCGTTTTTCAAGATAAGCCGTGATCAAAATTAACGCTAGAGATTTCTTTGTTAGCCACCATTTCAGTCCTGTGTCTAATGCAGCTTACAGTCACTGAGTCACAGTTCGTGACTGTACGAACATGATCCTCATGTCACACTGTGGGGTCTCAGCTGTCATTTATGGGTTGATGATGTAAAACTCTGGACAAATTTTCAATCGCACGTCCTTTTTTTCACGCGTCTTGACTGTCGTACAGTCTGACATAAATGACAGCTGAGACCCCACAGTGTGACATGAGGATCATGTTCGTACAGTCTGACAAGCAACAATTGTAAAGGACTGTTATAAATCACACAGTGTGAACCCAGCTTTAGTCTAAATTAAAAGAAATGAGTTCATGCAACTTAAAACAATGAAACAGTTCAGTTTACTTGAAATATGTCAGTGCTGTGAACTCAAAAGAAAAAGAAAGTTCTGAATACTCATAACTGAACTAATTTGTTAAATTTAAGTTTGTCCTACTTAGACAAATTAAGTATTTTGAGCATTGGGGTTTACAGTGCAGTATATATAAGTATATCTTTGCCATAAGTATATCATGGCATTTAGTAGCAGGGAAACTAGATGTCTATTAGCAGAGATGTAAATTCATCTTCTGTTTTCTCAGATTGTCTGTATTTATTACTTCTGATCACAGAAGTAGAAAGTTCACTTCAACAGGGGATAAATCTGAGTTAAGTGAAGTTCAGCTAAATATGCTATTGTTTTAATCTTTTAATGCATTAAGTGACATCAAAATGTATAAAGTATATGACTGTGTCTAGAGCTCAACAATAAGGATCTGCTGGTCAGTTGGGCCAGTGTATTAATATTATTATTATGCATTTGCTAAATATTATTAAAAAATATTTTAATAATACAACAAATGTAAAATTTTATATATAATATTTATTTAAAATATTTTATATAATATTTAATATATCAGTAAATGTCAAGTTTTCTTTAACATAAATAAATAAACATACTCATGAATTCATAAATTAATGAACACTCATTTAATGGAAACTATGGCATATGATGCAAAACATTACTGATTGGTTTGTAGTTTTCCCACACATTTTTACTGATGTGACTAATTCAACAAAACCTTGTCAGTGTGAGCCAGCTGGATAACATTATCTTGGTGAAAAATCAGCAGAATTTGCAACAACACTTTAGCATGCATCACAGAAAACCAAACTTTTATGTTTGCATGGCATAAAAATAGATGTGCAAAAAATAATGAATGTTCAGTGAATTTTCAGTGGCAGTGCGGCAAAGGCCTGAAAGGGCAAATGACCATTCAGTCAACTAGCCTGAGACTCTCTTACAGTTGAGTCCTGCAGTACATCAACATGCAATATGAGCATCATAACAAAGTATGTTAGGAAGTGGGTGGATCTTGGATAGAATAAGTTGGAAAGTGGACCAGACTTCATGCAGAAGTCTAGTTACATGAGACCAGGAGATAGAATAGAGATGATTCAAAGAGAGAAAGTAGACACTAAAGTCCCTCAGTGTCCCGGCGGTGCTGATAACGGCAGGGTGTCCCACACGTGAGGCTGAGAGAGAGACAGCTGTAAGACGAAGAGGCGGAGAGGTGATTTGTGTGAGTATTGTATTTCTGTAATCTCTTCTGATCACATCAGCCACAGCCAATAATGCAACACTGAGCCAAATGTCACGCTGCTCTTTCTTCATCTCGCACGTCTCGCTCTCGCTCTCTTTCTCTCGCTTTCTCACATGACTTTTTTTTTCCCTTTTTGCTGCAGTGGGGAGTGAGCCCTGCTGCAGAGGTTTCAGAAAAAGCTAAAACAGTGAAAGAAAGCAAAGCAGCAGAGGAGTCTGGGTGGGACTCATCAGGAAAGTGTGACAGCACATCTTGTCTGATGGAGGTTGACGGGTTGTGATGTTCACAGGCTCGCTCGCACTCACACGCTCGAGGTTGGCATGCTCTGTGGTGTTTGGCGGTGGGAAATGAAGTCTAACCAGCGTGGCATCTGTCTCCGCTGCTGGAGAGTCCCGCCTCTCCACCCACACGTGACCCCGCCCACCCTTCATCCATTCGCACGGCTGCCTCGGGATGAACCGCCACAACCCTCTCCTACCCCTCCATCTCACTCTCTTGTGTTTCATCACATCCTGCCACCGCCCACCACACTCCACTCTCAACTATTCATACCCACAAGCACACGGGCCCTTTTTTCTCTGCCATTCCTCCATTTTATTTAGGGCAGCAACATTTTTTTATTACACCATTCATATTACACTCAATGTGTGTGACCCTGGAAAAACAGCGCCTGTGATGTACATAGACCAACAATTACGATTTAGAGGGAGTTAGTGAGGAACTATTTTCAATTTAAAATGTTGTTATAAATGTCCAAATTCATAGTATTTGGCAAAAAGTACCCGGATAACCTACTGCTTCTGCTGAGATATTCAAGTGAGCATTTGATGGACACATTACTATCCCATGAGGCCACGGGACAGGAGTTGTGAATGGCATTGAAGTGACACAACTTATGCTGTAGGTCACATATGAAAAGCAACTTGACACATAGCTGTAGTATGTCTGGATTTCATTTATACTACACACATTCATACTATATAGTAGTGTCGTAGACAAGACCTTGTCTAAACCGAGACCTGTGTGCGTTGAGACCAAGACAAGACCAAGACTATTTAATTCAATTCAATTCAGTTCAAATTTATTTGTATAGCGCTTTTCACGATACATATTGTTTCAAAGCAGCTTTACAGAGAATGCATGTCAACATTACAATTTAGAGAATGCAGTTAGCTAATAATTTAATTCAGGCAATTAATTTACAATCACTGTTAGCAGTTTAATTGAAGGTAGAAGCAATGAGCTCCTGGAAATAATCAATTACATATTAACAATAATTAGGATATATAGAAATTTGGGAATGTGCATGTTGATCCAGATGTTGTCATCTGAAGTCCTCGCAGGAGTTGGCGCCGTCTCTTCAAAGGTGTTGGTCATTGGACTAAGGTAAAATGTAATGTATTTTGAATAATAAGACACTCTATAGAGCTGTTACCCATTTAAATTAAATCACTAACAGCAAAAGTTACCTTTTTCACTGCAGAGGTGACAAAGAAGTTGTATCTGAATTGGTACAAAAACAACTGCATAAATAATGAGATTAATGTTTATTCAACATTTATATAAAATCAATATCACGTTTGCAGTTGCGCTCATATTTGTGAAAACAGGTCTCGTCCTTAATTATACCATATATCAATATAAAAAACAAGATCTCATGCAAGTCCTATTTTGCAGTCATTGAATCTTGAATTTTGTGGGCATTTGTATTCATTTTGGTGACATATTTTACACAATGCCCTGTTAATTTCTGACCTGGCACAACAGTAACAAAAGAAATCAAATTAGAAATGAGTTATTGATTGCATTTGAAGCAGGATATTTTAGGTCCCCCTGTGGTGAAAATCAAGTTTTTAATGTTGGTCATATGTCTGCCTAGTGTTTTTAACATGCTTTAAGACGAACCATGTGCAAATTCATAAATCAACACCATTGCTGAGTATTTTCTTTTTAAAACTGCAGTAAACCGAAGACAGTCTCAAACCCGTGGTTTGAAATCACTGGTGTTTCTGACGTCACAAACTACCTTGTAACCAATCACGTCAACGTGCCGGCGGGCTTTAGCATATCATTAACTGACCGTGCAAGGGAGTCTCAAAAGAAGGTTATCCCGGTATATTTTTTCTGTTGATATGAAAGCAAAATGGCGGGTGTATGACGTATATTACGATGTTATGATGAACTATATGTCTTTCTCCACTGACGTTCTGAGTTTTTCAAAGCGTTTGTAAGGATACTGATTGTTAGAAGGCAGCTGTCTGACTTGTGAATGTGAACATGGTTTGTGTAACATTAGCAACACATAACGTAGTCCATCAAACGCTAATCATATTAATTACCGTCATGTGTCCGACATTGTAAAAAGCGATACCATTGCGTTTACCTCAGTAAGTTGACCGAGTGGATCTCTGAGCTCGGGCGAGTGAGTGGAGGCGGGGCTAATTATCATATTCATAGATCCGTGTATATTAAATAAGGCAAGGGTGTAGAGTTACATTCAAGCTATTTTAAGGCATTCCGAATTTTTTTCACAGGAAAAAATGTTTAAATATGTAATTTTGGTGATCAAACATGAGTTTTAAGGCATTAAATTATTGACTACAGACATTGCATCAGACATTGCATTGGCAATTTATTGTGGCAATTCCCGCAGTTGTGGTCTTGACCGGTCTTGAAATAAAATGCCAAGTCAAATTAGTCTAAGACCGAGACAAGACCAAGAACAAATGAGGTTGAGAAGGAGGCTTCAAAACTGGTCTCACGACCAAGAATGAGTATAGTCTCGAGTACTATAGCACTAGAACATATTTTTTTAAGGGTTCCTAATTTTGTTCCTCATCACACATTTTTTCACAGAAATAAGATCCACAGCCAGTCAGAAGAGCATGTGGGTGGGCTGTTTCTTTTTCCGTTTTGCAATTAAATCAATACATACGTAATGTAATTATTTGTCACGGAATACACTTGTTTGTTCCCATTTTGAACGTTCTTGTTTCTGTTAAATTCTGGTAAATTATCCATTGTCACTTTCATTTTGGCTATTAAAAAACAATGATATTCCAACCAAAATTAAACCATTTTAATACTATGCAAAACACAATAAGTACCGCTACAAATCGCTGTTGCGGTTAGTTAGGACAAAACTCTGATTAACATGGAAAATGGTTATTTTTATCACATTGCGGCATCGTGTTTGGGACCGACATGGTGAACATGATTTCACCAAGTGCAACATGTTCCTGGATCAGCATCTTTATTGATCCTGGAACTACATTCCAATCACCCAATCAGATTTGAGGGACAAGTTTACAGTTTATGCTTAAACTGTTTAGGTTTACAACCAGGGTTAGGTGCTTCTACATCAGTGTTATTCACCTTTTATTTCCCTCTGATTTTAGGGATAACTTATGTGTAGTGTTAGGTTTAGAGGTAGGGATATGGCTCGGACAAAATTTTCAGACAGGAACATGTCATACTTGGCAAAATCGTGGTGACCTGGTACTTGTTTTATGCAATTCTTATAAACCAGTGGTAAAAACACGCAAATGAACATGGTAGATGGAGTGTAACCATGTTAAAAACTATTTAAAAAGAGCAGCAGGTTAATCTATCAAGTACTTGCACAGTCAAAATGCCCACAACGCACCCTGTCTGAACATGTGAGTTGCTCAATTCCTCACAGAAGCTGAGAAAAGCCTCCAGACGGTGCCTTACGCGGCTAAATATAAACTCTCACTCTCAGTCCCCTCTCTGTTGTCTCATTGGGTCTTGTTCTTTCGTTACTCTTATAGGGACACACTGATGCACACACTGAAATCAGAGACAGGAAATGAGAGTGTGCTAGCTTGTACACATGCTAATGTGCTTGCCGTTGTGGTGCTCACGCACACAAAACCTCTGGCAGGCAAATACCCCCTTTTAATGTGAGTGTAAACACAAACACACACACAGTGCACCAAAGCCCGAGTGGGAAATGAGAATTGGCTTGCAGGCAGAGCAGCTCTAATATGTATCTCTGTGTCTGTATGCCACCGGCTATATTCACATCCATAACGGAAAGAGAGCAGATGCCAGGGTCTCTCTCCAATGCCCTCTCCTCCTATTCCTCCCCTCTGTTTTACCCCCACTTCCTCTGTCTATCCCCCCTATTCTATTTTCTCTCTTCCTCTCCCTTGGTTCCCTTTTTGTCACTACTTTCTCCACATGTAGGCCGTATATTAGCCCAGGGCCTCAATTTCTCTCCCACATCCCTCTCCCCACCCTTCCCTCTTCAGTGCGTTATCTCAGAGGGCCAGGCTTACCGTTAGCATGCAGGCCCGAGCAGGAGTTAGCGGTGAGAGGAAGTCAGGTACTACAGTGGTGCGCGAGTCTCGTCAAAATAAACAGCTAGAGTAAATTACTTTGTCTTCAAGCAGGGTTTCACCCACTGTTCCGACAGCATGCTGAACTATTCATTGCTTTGTTTGAAGGTGATGTGTTTTTTTTTTTTTTTTTACTTATTTAATTATTTTTAATAGTATGCAGAGACAAATAACTACCTCATTTTTAACGTAAGAGTGGCTGCAGGCATTTGTAAACTGAATGTCTGAGGCTTCCTGTGTCAGTCACTTCTATAGTTATTTTAATTTTTACAAAACAATCCATTTTGCTGTTTGATATTGCAAATAGTGTTTGGGAATTTTATTTTTATAGAATACAGTATTGCATTACTTCCTAAAAAAAGTAATCTATTGTGTTACTTTTTGTGGAAAGTAATGCATTACGTTACTTTTGCATTGCTTTTTCTCACCTGGGCTGGGCTTGCTTGTTTAAAATAAGGGTTAGGGTTAGGCTAACTTTTGGCAAATGTAACGACCCTTTCACACCAAAAGTGAAATGAATAAGCCTCAGGCCGAAGGAAATGCAAATTCATGCCTGTACAGTAGAGGGCACAGCTCAAACAAACCTTTCAACTGTGCTGCCATTCTGGATTGCAGAAAAATGAAAAAGAAAATGAAACACAAATGCACTAAAGTCATTTTTGCTTATTATTATAGTTGAATTGGACCATTGAAGGTCAGCAGCAAAGACACTGGTCTATACAATTAGATTAAATACATAAAGTATATTTATGTAATTTAACATTTTTATTATCGCAATCATAAACACTGTAAATGTTATGGGAAAAGCAAATACAGTAAAACTACAGCAGTAGTTCCCTCCTTGACCTGCCCAACCTGGAAACTCGGGTATCAAAATATCTATTTTCCCAGTCGTAAATACGACTCGAGAGGCCGTTCACATCTAGTAGGAAACTCATATTTAAGATCAGCATGTGAAAGCAGCATAAGCCAATGTACTGTGTCAGGCTAGTGACCGAAATTCCAGAATTGTCAGCAAGCTGATTATCTAGATAGCGTGGGTAATGTTTATATTGGTGTCAATGTATAGGACGTGACATTTTATTCAAACTCCATTGGACTAAATAAAAAAAGTTCCCCAAGAAATAGGCAACATAGTACTTGAACACAACAAACTCGGAATTACGACTTCAGAAGTGAAGTAGGAAATTTCTAATAGCTCGTGAAGGAAACATTTGTCACAGTTTGGTAAAGAAAGGGAGAGTAAGCTATTTAATTTATTCAAAGTGTAGAAAAGCTTTGTTTCTCCCATTACTAATAAATGACTAATGAGGAACTAAACAACACACAGGTGAAATCAGTAACTATGGAAACAAATCAGGACATCAATGCAAGGCAGTTGAGACAAAACAAGGCAATCAAGGAACTAAAGAGGAACAACAGAATCAAAATAAGAGTCTTTGGGAACAGTGACGTGACAGCATTAACCAGTGGCATTATGGCCAGGACTTTCTGTTTTGCTGGATTAATGGAAGACTGGAAGAGAGTTGAGGAAAACTGTCTGAAAGTGTATTTTTACACAGTTGAGTTAGGTGACTTTAGTGGCACAGAAATTCCCCTTAAGTTATTCTGAGTCTTCTAATGCCTTTGTTTTAAAGGATAGTGAAGGTTGAGATGAAAAAAGATTCAAACCCACATCCCCACAGGACCACCACAACACTGTGTGTCATGAATGCACACGCTGTTGCTGCTCTACAGCAAAGCTACTGCTTTTACAACTGCCTGTTTCTTATTGTCTTGTTTAATCCCTATTGGAAGATTTAGTTGAATCCAGATTCTAATGGGAGCTGGTTTTACATTGTTTCTAGGTGGCTCATGCTGGTCATTTATGGTCATTAGCTGGTCTATATTTTGCACAGTAGTTGATCTGCAGGACTACCAGCTGGTGAAGACCAAGGTTGACCTGTTAGTGTGTAAGTCAACTAGTAGAGCACGGTGCTAACAACACCCAGGTCATAGGTCAAATGTATGCCTTGAATGCACTGTAAGTTGATTTGAATAATACTGTCTGCCAAATGAGTAACACCATGTCTACACTGGAAGCATCCAATGATACACCTCAACTCAATGGCTAGAGATTGTCTACAATGAAACCATTCAGTTGTAACTGGAGGATTTACTTATGTGGGAAATGAGGGGAAAACATTGTATCTTAATTTATTTTCAATAATAATCCATTGATATACATGAGCTATTTTAGACCAGGAAGAAAATTTCACACATAATGTTGATTTGTATTAGTAGGTCAAACACATCAGAGACTTGCTTTGATGTAACAACAAAAGTTATTTATATACAACAGAATAGGGATCAATTCATATAATATTTGACTATAATATTAGTCAGACATATGGATGAAATACATTGCTGAAGTAGCTCTGCGGCATGTCAAAAATTGAAACCGAAGACCATGAACTGAAGGCTGTGGTTTTACTCATTATAATCGGAGTGATTTAGCTTAGACATGGTGTGAATGCAGTATAAATGGCCATCTTGGACAACAACATGATACAAAAATATTCCAGACACATTGCAAATTAAGCTTTTGTGCTTGAGGCATATTGTTCATTGCCACAAATGTTAGTTCACCCAAAAATGAAAATTCTGTCATTAATTACTCACCGTCATGTCGTTCTACACCCGTAAGACCTTCGGAACACAAATGTGACCCTGGACCACTAAACCAGTCATAAGTCACACGGGTATATTTGAAGCAATAGCCAACAATACATTGTATGGGTCAAAATGATCTATTTTTCTTTTATGCAAGTAAAGATCATGTTCCATGAAGATATTTTGTTAATTTCCTACAGAAAATATATTAAAAATGTATTTTTGTGAGTGGATATTCATTGCTAAGGAGTTCATTTGGACAATATTCTTATTCAATATTCTCAATATTTTTATTTTTTTGCACCCTCAGATTCCAGATTTTCAAATAGTTGTATCTCGACCAAATATTGTCCTAATTTAAAAAAAATGACCCTTAAGATGTTTTGTGGTCCAGGTTTACAAATTAAGATATTTTTTGATAAAATCCGATGGCTCAGTGAGGCCTGCATTGCCAGCAAGTTAATTATCTTGCTGTCAATGGAGGCCTCACTGAGCCATTGGATTTTATAAAAAATATCTTAATTTGTGTTCCGAAGATGAATGAAGGTCTTACGGGTGTAGAACAACATGAGGGTGAGTAATTAATAACAGAATTTTCATTTCATTCCCTTTAACTCATCTTTCCTTTTCTTTAGACAAAGCAAAAATATGGGTTACAGTGAAGCACTTAGTGTGGCAGTAAATAGGGCCAATATGGTAATATTAAAATACTCAATGTTTCAAGCCAATAGCCACAAGATGTAAATAGCCTAAATGCTTAATAACCTTTTCTGTGTGAAGTTATATCCAGTTTTACAGCTTCATTCCCAAGACAGAGCAACACCTAAATCACAGTAAAATGCCGGAAAATTCTGTCAATGGTGGGGAAAGAGTTAAAAATGTAATAGTAAATATTGAAATAACATTAACCAAGACTTATAAATGCATATTAGCCCTCCCCACAATATAATAAAGATCTTTATATAATCTTTATATAATAAAGATGCTTAATAGCGCTCCCTACCATATACAGTAACAGTGAAAACATGGCTTGCCGGAAATTTCTGTCAATGGTGAGGAAAGAGTTAAAAATGTAATAGTAAATATTGAAATAACATTAACTAAGACTAATTGCTGTAGAATTATTGTTAACTACTGAAACCTTATTGTAAAGTGTTACCTCATTGGTTCTTGCATTACATGGGAATCGACCCCATGACCTTGCAGTTGCTAGTGCTATGCTCTACTATCTACAGAGACACAGTGTTTTTATCACAAATACTATCAACTGAGATAAACATTTAATATTCCTTCAATCTAGTACGACGTCTATGTGAGACCTCTGTCATTGACAAACTTCTCTATTTGTCCATGTGTTCGGTGTATTGGAAAACTGCAATAATCGGGTTGCTGAAGAGCACAGGTGTGTCAGTCCAGCGGGAGTTCATATGTTTATTCGGGTGTGCACTCTGGGGTGGGTGGTGACTGGCGGCTCGTCCCCCAGCGCTGCTCCATGGGGCTTATTAAAGCTATCCTCTCCGTCTGCCCTCACATTCGCTCACCCTGCAAATCTCATCTTTAATTAGAGAGAGCACGGCCAGCCAGGCATGCTGCCGTCCACGGCAACATGCTCCACACGGAATGGATGGAAACATGGAGCAATTGTGGGACATGTGGGTGGGGAGCGACAAAAACCATTACAGTCAAGGGCGGTGGACGGCTGAGATGGGAAGATAAATGATGCTCTTTCCGACATATTTACAGAGGGGATGGTGAATAAATGATCATATAGAGTATTAATGGAAGAGTAGAGTTCACTTGTTGCAAAGCGACAGCGTAAAAAGAGCGGGGGAGGAGAATCAAGGGGGGAAAAGAAAAGGTTTCAGATGTTCGCACTAAAAGGAAGGTTATTGGGGAGCTGATTTAACTGTTGTTGCAGTGTCCTTACTTAATGGGGTTGCCATGACAACAGTGTATCAGTCAGGCGCCAACGGATTGTATGTGCTGTTCGGTAAGTGTGTGTACATGGAAGAGTGTGATTTCCTGTGTCTCTGCCAAGTAAATAGGTGTGCATGTTCTCTTACAAGAGACAGTGGACGTCACCATCGATGTGACAAAGGATAGACGTGTGAATGAAGTATCTGTATGTCTTGGATGCTGTGTAAAGTCATTGCTATGGTTTAGAGATATAGTTAATATTCACAAATATTAGGAATAATTTTGCTGGTGAGATTGTGAATACTGCAAAGAATTTATTGTGCTTTATATTTGGTCTTTGGAATAGTTTCATGATCCTTCATTGAGTATGAAATTGTTCAAATTGACTTTATAATTGTCTCTTGTTTTATTGTCTGTAGAAAAAAGTAGTTGTTTCATGTGAATCAGATCAAACTGTTGTTTCCAAACTCATTCATCAGTTCCTTTGTTTCAAAACTCAAAGCAGTGATATTGTAGAATATTTATATACTATTATAGTTTTTATTAATAGTTTTAATTAGCTTTAATTTATTTTTATATTTTCATTTTTAGTATTTTTTTTGTCAGTTAGGCAATATTTTTAGTTTTCATTTTTATCTAATAGCTATATTTCATTTAATTTTATTTTAATTGTTTAATTTATTTTTTAATTGTTCTTAACTTGAAATATTTGAGTACACTAATTCATACATCTAACTTATAATTATCATGTAACCTCAATGTAAACACGTTATTAGTGTAAACTTAGCTATAACTAATACAGAAAATGCAAACTTGTTAACAATAGCATGGTATAGCACTTGCTGAATGAATACAGCAATATAAAGCATTTAGCAAGCTTGCTCTCAAACCAAGCCGAATGCATTACTTGATATCGGTAACTCTCCAAAAACGCACATTAACAGAAACTCTTCTAAATTAGCATAACAAAACATGAATCACTACTAAATCTCCCACTTAACAATAATCTTGCACAAAAATAACATTATATAACACTTAATTTTAGCTTTTACCCTCCCTCTTGAGTGCCATGGGCAAAGCATGCTGGGAAATAGAAATCCCAGCCCAGTTTCAGTTAAACTTAAGTTAATCTAAATTAAAAGAAATGGGTTCATACAGCTCAAAACAATGAAACAGTTCAGTTTACTTAAAATAGATCAGTTCTATGAACTTAAAAGAAAAAGTGCTAAATACGCATAAAAGTTGATTTGACTGAACTAATTTGTTTAATTTAAGTTGGTCCTACTCAAACCAATTAATTATTTTGAGCGTTACAGTTTAATAATATTACATAGCATTATTTTCTTTGATTAGTGACTTCAGTGAATCACATGCCTTGATTATTGTCTTTTACTATTAGTTTTTGCATTCCATGAATCTGTTTGGTTACATAAGCTGTTTGATGGACTGATTTTAAGTCATTGCCAAGCTTTATGAAATCAAAATCTCAAAAGGCTGAAAAATATCCAGACATAATTCTTGCTGCTATATGGGCCAGCTCTACACGTGTCAGATGTGGTGTGTAAGGTCAGGTGATGTCGCCTCTCTGTGATAGTCCCATAGGACTGGCAATCTGTCATCATTGTTTTAATGACCGTGTAAACAATGTCATCTCTTTAGTGTGCCAAAGTGAACGAGCAGTCCTTAATTGTAAAATTAATTGAAAAACATTTTAATTAAAGAGCAACCTGTGCTCTCCCCTCCCTAGCTATAACCTCTCTTTTTCATATTCTTTCTGTTCCACCTTTCCTCTTTCCACATTCATATAGTTTATCAGTCCCATAGATATGAAAAATAAGAATTGTGATCACTTCAAAATCTCAGTTGTTTCTCGTAGACATCAATGAGATTTTAAGTCTCCTGTTTCTCAGATTTTTCTTCTTAGAGAAAGACCCCAATGTTTCAGACGAGTTTCAAACGAAATCTCAACATCTCAAGCTGTGGTCAGATTTTTCCAAGATAACAAAGAGAGATCTCAGAACTCAAACAATTCTAAACAAGTTATTCTAAGATCTATTACCATGACTGTAATAATTGAATTACTCTCTACAATTGTTTACCAACAATTGACTCATTTGAGTCTATTTTTATTTGGCCTATGGTATTTGTGAAGAAGCATATAAGACAATGTTGATACTAAAATGAAATATAATTGAGATTTTTCTATTAAGTCTCCTGAACTGTGAAAGAGCAACGTTCATTAACGAGTCTCAATTGTGTCTGTTTTGTTTCTCCTAAGGACCGTAAAGAGAAATATTAGAGACACAGTTGATCCTTTAATCAATCATTACTGAGTCATCTCTGAGTCTATTAAAGAATGAGCTTCAAGACAGTCATCTGCTTGCAATTAAATTAGTCTGATTTTTGTCTGTTTTGTTTGAATCTGTGGAGAAACATCGGAAACAAAGTTGATGCTTAAACGTAACTGAGATCTCCTAAAAAATGAAAGAGCATCCTCTGAGCATCATACTGTTATCGTCTCATTTGTATCCATCTTTTATTTCTGTCAAATAATTTGAGTAGAAACATCTGAAATAAAGCTGATCCTTAAATGAGATCTCCTGAAGAGTATTCAAATTTGTCTTATTTTTATTGCTTCTAAAGAATTTAAGCAGAAACATCTGAGACAAAACTAAAAGGGATAGTTCACCCAAAAATGAAAATCAACTAACATTCTTCAAAAGGTCTTCTTTTGTGTTCAACACAAGAAATAAACTCATACAGGTTTGGAACAACATGAGGGTGAGTAAATGATGCCAAAATTTTCATTTTTGGGTGAACTATCCCTTTAAATGAGTCATAACCATTCATTCTCTTTAGCAATGAAAGAGCAACATCTGAGCCATAACATCATCCTTTAGACTGTTTTTGTCTAGTTATGTAGTTGTTGCCACCCGTTTCATCCTTTCTTAGCCTCTTCTTCAACTGTCTCATTTCCCTGCCAACCCACCCCCACCGTTCCCATCCCTTCCAAATCTCAGTTTTCCTCATGGCTCCATTAAAGCGGTTCCCTCTTCTTCCTCCCCCGTCACCCGTTTCTTTTCTTCTGCGGGAGGGCTGCTCCACGCAGCGCCAGCGCCCCAGGATTCTGACCAGCCCTGCCTCTGCAAGCATCCCTCTGAGCGTCGGGGCTTTGTAGAGCTGCCTCCTCAAAGCCAGAGTGGACGGCGTGCCTCTCCAGCGGTGGAGAAGCGCCTCGGGAAGCTGAGCTCATCTCGCTGCCCTCCCTCTATCTCTCATCTCAGTGTGGATCCCTCACCCACATACACCCCATGCGGCGGGTGAGATCTCTCTCCATACACTCAGATGCACACAAACCGGCCTATTGTGTGTGTTTATCTGGCCAGTACTTAACAGCCTAGAATGTTCTTTTTGTTATTCGTTAGCCTCGGGTCATGTGTTCTTAAAATGATTAACTTCACTCTCCCGTTACAGTCGAGATACGGGCTGGGATGATTAATTGATTCATCTGTTCTCGATCAAGACCCTGCTTTATTGATTAACAGGCTAGTCCGTCACCAAGGAGTCGCCTCAGCGGGACACGCTGCTCCCCCGGGAGACATGTATGTCTGAGATTTCTGTTATTCGCCTCCCTGCGGGATAAAGTGCTCCGACAAACAAAGGAGACTCTGATAGATGTGTCTTTTGTGCATAATTAGCCAAACCCACCCCACAGTCAATGAGAGGATGGATTAATGAATTAAATCCGCATTGATGTATAACAAGCTCGAAATGCGAGTATCGAGCGCCGTTTCTTCTGGCCCACATTTGAAACGTTATGTCATTGCAAACAATACCAAGGCAGATGAGCCTATCCCCAGATCCGGAATATTCCAGACAGGGCTCTAGGAAGGCTGTAACCTCCATCTGTCTGGAGTGCCTTCTGAATAGCTTCGCCTTGATTGAACATCAAGTGCCGGTCTCTTTGCTCTCTTATCGAAAATTGCGAAGATCTGTCGGGATGTTTGAGCCACGTTTGGAGCTTCGTTTTTTTTTCCAGGAGAGCCATTGGGAAGAACGGAGTGCCGTCGCCATGGAGACGTGGCGTCACAGGCGCCGAGCAGATTGTGCCGATTGTGCGGCTGGTTGTCATGGTGGCAGAGGATGCTGGGGAGGAGCAGGTGCTGAGAAATGACCGCTCCATCAGAGGCCAGGCTGGAGAGAGAGACTGTGTGTCTGTCTGGCCAGCTTTGATCCCGTCTACGGCACTTTACACAGGGATGCGAGTGAGAGGGCCCTTCGCATTAGACATCTGAAATCAGTGCCAGCGAGAGGACACAAGCATCGTTCGACCTCCAACACTGGCACATGGCGCAGAGGAAAAGATTCCAAAACCTGCGCTCCCAAAATGCTGTCCTCCCCTCCCTCTTCACCTGCAGGACTTTATTCTGGCCATGCTAAATAGTGATCCGGTCAGAGGCGTACAGGTGCGCGGGCTCTGCATGTTGCCAATTCTGTCCGCCTGCTTGTCGCCGACAACAGAGCCTGAGTCACTCTTCCAAAGGCCAGAGATGGTCTGCTCATCAGATAGTGTTCATACAGAACCAGCTTTGCGAACACCGCAGATTAGATAAAATAGAAAAGGAATATGCATAATGGTGGGCTTTGTATAGTGTCTTGACAAAGCCTTGTCTTAAAGTTATTTTGGAAAAATGTTAAAAAAAACTCTTGAATTGTATAGGTTATGTACAGTGTTGGGGAAAGTTGCTTTTAAAAATAATGCATTACAATTAGGGATGCACCGATACCATTTTTTAAGGACAGAGTATGAGTACTGATATTTTTTTCTGGTACTCAACGATACCGATGCCTATACATTTATTAATTTCTCTCTTTTTTTTTTTTTTTTTTTTTTTTGGTGATGTTGCAGTTTTCCAAGCACAACACAGTGAGACTAATGAATGTAGGACAGCTTCTTTATTATTACTCTAATGAAAAATAATACTTTTTATGTGCTTGTCACAAACTTAAAGAACAAAAATTTCACAGTGTCCAATAACCTTCAAAGGGCATAATTACCAATATATATAATTGTTGTTACATAAAAAGAAATTTAGAAACAAATTACAAACAACACTACAAATACTATAGAGATACAAATTAAATAAACTTGTTTTTCAGATACGGGAGGTTTATTTACCATGTATACATTTATTTAACGTCTTTTGTTGTTTTATTAACATTAATGACAAATATTTTATTAGGCTATGGTCCCTTTAAGACTGAATCCATGGATACTGACTCATGTCCTGTTTTCACCCAAATGTTTATGTCCACTTAAGCCATAACCGACTCTATTTACGTGAGAGACTCCACACCATGGACATTTTGACAACTATGTGTGCATTTGACCATTCAGGCACAAGGAGAACTGATTGTGCGCTGTCTGAGAGAACTGGGATCACGCGCTAGAAAGAGAGAAAGTGTAGTACTCCATTATTTTTTAAAATAACATACCACCAACACTACACCTAAACCTATCAGATAGTGTTAACAAAAGAAAATGTGACATAAAAAGCATTCGTAATCGTGCCGTTTTAGCCTCTCATCTTTGAGCTCTTTTACCGTGACTTGTTTTTCCCCGGATTCGTATCCAAGGCTTCCTCGTCCTAACTCCAACTCTGTATCAGCTGAGCTACCGAGCAAGCTTATGTTGTCAGAAAAGCGAAACATATGGAGCTGGTTAACCGATGCAAAGTCCAAAATATATTCGTTAACAAATCGTGCACTTTGGTAAAAAGCGTTTTGAAGTCATAACATTACATTGTTCAAGGAGACATAAAAACAAGTTTTTATTAATCCATAATCTGACCCTGTAATCGTAACTGTGTATGAAAACGATTAAAAGCACTTGCTGTTTTACTGCCTCTAGTGTTCATTTCTGATGGAAACTGCAGTGTAATGTACTTATTGGTACATATTTTTGCAACTCGCGAAAACTTTCCCACAGGTACGTCTTACCATGAGACCAGGTTGCATTTTTCTCACCTGGGCTGGGCTTGCTTGTTTTTTTTTTTTAAAAAACAACAACAAAAAAAGTTATATTTTTGGCAAATGTTAAGGCCCTTTCACACCAAAAGTGAAATTAATAAGCCTCAGGCTGAAGGAAATGCATATTTACGCCTGTACAGTAGAGGGCGCAGCTCAAACAAACCTTTCAACTGTGCTGCCAAAAGTTTTTAATTTAATTTGTTTTAAAGAAGAATAGGATACAGGAGAGAGAAGTTCAAACCCTTATTTCTAAATCTAATATAAAGTAATTTTTGCTTATTAGGAGGGCTGCACGATTTATCGCACGACACGAAAAATAACATTGAAACTTGATTATCACTTAAACACAATTCTTAGTGCGATTATGAAATCGCAAAGGCTGCGATTATTTTTTTTTTTTATGCGCGGCTTGTCAATAAAGTATGAAAATGAAAAAGCAACACACGTCAAACATCTTTCCAGACATGAGAAGCATTTGTTAACATCTTGTCCAACAAAAGACAACATTTAATAACATGTTTTTACTCCAAACTCACTTCATAACGACAGTTGAGCGTCCTTCTGTGAGATGATGTGGCGTCTTACACAGAATAAGGCAGTCGTGTGTTTATTAGTCATGTTTACAGTTTTTTTCAATTGCTAACATACTTTTGTCCAATCTGTAGTCACATTTTCAAAACTCTCAACACAATTAGCACAACATCCGTCTGTTGTGACCATACCATTAACACAATTCATGTCGTTTTCACACAAAATGCAGTCAATTAACACGTTTCTAAAAGGCTTAAATTTTCTTTTCATATAAGCTTACCCCATACCAAAATCACGGATCTTTCTCATCTTATTTACACAGCAAGTCAGAAATGAAGACCTAATGTTAGAATCTTTAAATATAGTATAAAACTTAAACTTTTGCAACAACAGCAGCTCAAAAATATTGAAAAAATATATAAAACAAATACTGAAACAACTGATAAGCATTTTTAATTGGCAGATCACTGAAATATTGAGAAATAGCAGATTCCAATCTCAGCTGGAGGCACAGTCAGCTCTTTCCATTACATGAACATACAGTAAAATAGGACTCTTTGAATCGGATTTGTTCAGTGTGGATGAAGAACAACACAGAGAGAAAGCAGAGGAGCAGAGAGAAAAAAAAATGTCTGGGTGAGGGAGAGGAATAGATGAAGAAGGAGAGGGGAAGTTGGATCAGGACAAGGGAGAAGAAGAGGTAGAGGAGAGGAGAATGTGTGCTGGACTGTGCATCTCTTTGATTTTCCCCCTCACACATGTGGAACCTATGAAAGCTTATTTCTGCCATGGAATAGAAAAAAAACAAAACATAATTGTGACTTTTTATCTCACGATTATGACTTTTTTCTCTCTCAATTCCTAGTTTATATCTCACAGTTCTGAGAAAAAAAATCAGAATTGTGAGATGTAAACTCACAATTGCCAGAAAACAGAAAAAAAAAATAGAATTATGAGATAAAAGTGACAATTACCTTTTATACTTTTTTATTCTTTGGCAGGAAAAAAGCGTCCATAATAACCAAATGCTATGAATGTTGGATTTGGTGTTGATCAATAGCAGCAATTTCATGTTTTCATTTCAGTAAAAGCTTCATACTACAACGATTCCACTACCACTGTTCCATATATGCAGAATATGTGGTCTGCGTAGGGCACTAACTACCAAGGAGACACCATCCCACCCTCTATGAGGGCACCATCAACACCCCACCCCCAGAAAGAGATTTCAACCAAGGGGGCAACTGAAGTTCTGCATAGGGGACTCATCTGACCAGAAGCTGCCCTCAGCAATTCTGTTACTTTCTTCCTCTCTTTTTCTACTGCACATTCTATAAAGTAATGACTCATTCACTTTTAGATAGTATGTTGCCAAGAATGCACACATTCAACACTCAACCATGAGTGTGCTTCCATGTAAGCATTCTGCTATTACTGCAGTAAAAGGAAACTGAATTATAAAAACAGTGGATTTCATATTTTCTCCAGTAGAACTGAAACATGACAAGTAATGCAGTTTTCATAAGGCCATCAACTGTTAGTATTTTGACAGTCATTGCGCTTCGATTGACTATATGTTCATGTTGGACAGTAAACTAGTGCTAGTGTTTTGACAGAACGACTCAATTTTGATCAGGTTTGCTGTGTTTTGATAGAGTTAGTATATGTAGAAAAAGGTTTTTAGCATTTTGAAATGTAGAGTTTGTGTTTATTTAACAAAATACGGTTTTGGGCAGAAAATTAACTATTTGGCTAATTGTGTGATGTATGTGTGTTGCTGTGTTAAGAGTTTAGAAAAAGTACTTTAAGTATTGGTAAATGCTTATTAGCAATTGAAAAAAAACTAATCAATGTGTTTCAATCTTCTGTTTATTCAGCTACAGCGATATGACTTGAGTTATCTTCCTCTACAGCAGGACATATTTAGAGTTTCTGCACGAGAACGCCCTCTGGCTTTCAGATGGAGAAGCATTTACTACTGATCACAGAGGCGTACAGCTCTGACAAGCTGCACATTAAATAATCGCAGCCTTTTCCAAATCGCGTGCGGTTTAATCGCAATAAATCGTGCAGCCCTACTTATTAGTATGGTTGAATTGGATATTCGAAGGTCAGCATCAAAGACATTGGTTAATAAAGTGAGATTAAATACATAAAGTATATTTGTGTATTTTAATATATCTAATTATTAAAGGTTTGTGTAAAATGTATTGTTTTTATTCATTTTGAGTAAACCCAAACCCTTCAAATGAGATGAGTAAATGCATGTTCACATTTAGTCTAGAACTACAATAACCATGTTCACACAGAGCGCTCAACACCTCTGCATTTACCCTATTTATCTCAACATGGAGACAGGAGAGCTGTCAGTCAATAAATGTGAAAAAAGTAACTTGTGTTATGTATTTGATTGATATTATAATATCAATGTAAAGTGAAAAAGTAATCTGTTACTTTACTAGTTACTTGTAAAAAGTAATCTGATTACATAACTCAAATTACTTGTAATGCGTTACCCCCAACACTGTCTGCATCTCTGTCTGTAAGTTCTACATAACCAGACTAAGCTTAAGGATAAACTTCATATAAAAATACATTTGAAGGCCATATCAGCTTTGATTGGGTTCAATACATTTATACAGCTTAAAGTCAAATAATGCACATGTCTAGGCAGCTGTTCTGAGTGGTTCCCAGGGCAGTGCTAGACAGTTATGTTCTGAGTCAATAGAGAGCGAAGCTAGGCAGTTATTAGGGTGCTCTGAGTAATTGCTATGGTGTTCTTAAGGTGTTTTGAAGCAGATCAAAAACCTTGCATGTGTTTAGATCTGTTTGTGTAAGTTGGGAAGTATGAGATTTTGGGGATTGTCTGCTACAATAAAAAGTATAGGTCAAACTGTTTAAAGAAGTACTCAGTCAGTCTCAAGGTCTTAAAGGGATAGTTCACCCAAAAATGAAAATTCTGTCATTGTTTACTGACCCTCAAGTTGTTCCAAACCTGTATGAATTTCATTCTTCTGCTGAACACAAAAGATAATGGTAACTCTTTAGTATAGGGAACACATATAAACTATTAACTACGACTTTTCCCTCAATAAACTCCTAATTTACTGTTTATTAATAGTTAGCAAGGTAGTTGCTAAGTTTAGGTATTGGGTAGGATTAAGAATGTAGAATAAAGTCTTGCAGAATAAGGCACTGATATGTGCTTAATAAGTACTAATAAATAGCCAATATTCTAGTAATATGCATGCTAATAAGCAACTAGTTAAAGGACCTTAAAATAAAGTGTTACCAAGATAATATTTTGAAGCATATGGGTAACCAAACAGTTGATGGGACCCATTGACTTTTGTGTTCAGCAGAAGAAAGAAATTAATAAAAAATGTGGAACTACTTGAGGGTGAGTAAATGATGACAGAATTTTCATTTTTAGGTGAACTGTCCCTTTAAGTTTAGTGGGTGTAAAGGAATAAAAGATATAATAAAGGAGAATTCAGAAGCATATAGAATTGTTGATTGTCTGCTACGGGAAGAGTGGAGGTCAGATCAGATAAGACATAGTCAGAACAGCCTGAAGGTCTGTGCCGAGTTTTGTGGATGCAATTTTAAAGAGCTGTAGGAGAAGTTACAGTCAGAATGGGGAGAACATATTGAGAATAGCATAAAAGAAAGAGTTGGGAAGGGAGATAAAGTATGGATACAGTGGAAATTCGGACTTTGTGTATTGTCTGGCAACCATAGAGGAACGAAAACCATGCGTACTGCCGGCCCTCGGGGAACAAGGCAGATAGGTTTAGAACATTGGGCAGAAAGAGAAAGGGAGTGTGGTAAGCTGTAGAGGTGTGCTCTCGTTTCATGTTCCTCTCAGGAATAAGAGGGAAAGTGCCTCTTCAGGTTCAAGTACGGCCAAATCTCCATTTGGGGTTTATTTAAAAAGAATGCAGGCACTTAAGAGCTCCTCATTGGCTCCTGCGCTATGACAACAGCAAAAAACGCATCATAAGTGAAAAGAGATACACAACTGAAACACATGCAATCATTTAGACAGTCTGAAGAGCCCTCCTGCTCCCTCTGGCTCCTTACCTTCCCCTCTCTCCCCCTTTTCCAGCCTGGGCTTGGCGTCTCATCCAGGCTGCTAAGCTCCTCTTGGCTGCCTTACAGGAAGACTGCAGCATTTAGACTGATTATGGAGGGAGAAGACACCTAACAGAGCTTAGCATGCTAAAAGCTGGACAGGAAAAGATGAAGCCTATGGTTAGGGATTAATGTTTTATTTGTAGGTCCTAGAGTCTGCCGTGGGTCTAGTGCAGTTTATATATACAATAATACAATTGTTCTTTTTTTGTTCAACTTCACAGTGCAATAACTAATGTTAACAAATACCCAATACCTAAACTCAACAACTACCTAATTATTAATGAGCAGTAATTAGGAGATTATTGCAGCAAAAGTCATAGTTAATAGTTAGTTAATAGTGAGAATTGGACCCTAAACTAAAGTGTGACCCAACTTTTAATTTTAAAAAAGTATTAGTAAACTGAACGGTAACACTTTAGTATAGGGAACACATATAAACTATTAACTACAACTTTTCCCTTAATAAACTCCTAATTTACTGATTATTAATAGTTAGTAAGGTAGTTGTTAAGTTTAGGTATTGGGTAGGATTAAGAATGTAGAATAAGGTCATGCAGAATTAGGCATTAATATGTGCTTAATAATTACTAATAAATAGCCAATATTCTAGTAATATGCATGCTAATAAGCAACTAGTTAAAAGACTTTAAAATAAAGTGTTACCAACTAAACTAAACTAAGTCCTGTAGAATTATTGTTCATTGTTAGTTCATGTTAACTAATGTAGTTAACTAATGTTAACAGGTGAAACCTTTGAAAAAAATTCTTAATTTCTTAATTTTCTTTATGTATGATATAATTTCTTAAACTTGTTGTTTTTATTTTTAGGCTGAAATGTGACCTCAATATGTTGCGCTTTAAATACGTTATGGCAAAATACACAAAAATGTGTATTTGTGTTTAAAGTGATGGGGTGGTGGGTTTGGATCCATATTCAGAATGTCAGTGACACAGTGATTCACCATCAGTTTCTGGGATGGACTCCAATCGGGACAGCCATCTGGTGACCAATCAGAGCCCTTACTGTGATGTCAGAGCTTCCGAGGGTTCCATGGGCAGAGGATGCTGGGAAGGGCCAAATGTTCTGACTCGTTGCAATGGCAAGAATCCGAATGCCAATTCTGTATGCCAATCCACCAGCAAAAATTGCCATAGGTTGCTAGTGGGGTCAGTAAAATCGGGTGTTTTGAATCACATTTCTGCACAGACCACAGTGACAGCTGTATAATTCAATCTTGGCATCCCTCCATGTGCACACAGACAGCGTCGTTAACTTGCAACACATGCAAAACGCAACAAAGGTCAACAAAAACCAGTAATAGAATTAAAATTCAGTGCAGGGCAGAGATTGACAGCTCTGTTAACTCTGACCTGATTAATATTTCAGCGAGTTCTCTCCAGCAAATGCCACTGTAATCTAAAACAGTCTTAGGCAGACTCTCCGAGTCTCCAAACTGCTGCCCCATAACCCTTCTGATCTGGCTGAGTCACAGCGCTCGGGCCTTCTGGGAGGCAGGCGGTAATGAAAATCCACCAAACTACTACACCACCTGCGGTTTGTGGGCCGTTCAGATATAGCACTGGAGGCTGGCTCATTTTTGTCTGGAGAATGAAAAAGAATAGGAAAGTTTTAAGCCAGTTGTTCGCCACTGTGAAAATAGACTGGATTTTCATCTCCTGGCTGAGTCATCTAGTGCGGTGGCAGACGTTGAACGTGTGCGGCGGACAGAAGCGAGCCTGACTAGGCCGGAGGAGAAAAACGCACAACCTGCATGTTTCGACGGTGAAGATATTCTGCAGCTGTGTTCACCGCGCTATCCTCCAGCTGTACTTTTATGCATGCGTGCATGCACAATGCGAAACGCAGAGCAGACTGTGATAAGTCAGCCAGGTTAGATTTCCTAAAGGCCTGTTTTCCGCTCACATGAACATTTGATTGCTGTTTTATTGTTACATTTAAGTATCAACTTGGTCTCAGTGTTTCTCTTAAAATTCCTTAAAAAGAGTTAAAAATAACTCTGGATGTTCCAAATGTTCTAAAACTATAAGACACTGGTTACTCTACGAAACACAACAATTAAGATATTTTAATATCTTAATAACGAAACACGAGAGGTTTCTGTTCCTACACTGAAAGTCCAGATAACCAAAACTTATCATTTTTTTATGTGAAGAAAAGCCTAATTAAATCTGTTCATCATATAAAGCATTCATATTTCTTCACAAGACCTGGAATAAACAGCTTGATTCATATGGATTACTTTAACGATTACATTATTTCCTTTTTGGATATTCTAAGTTTGGGTTTCATGGAAAGAAACCTCTCAAAATTCATTAAAAATATCTTAATTTGTGTTTTTCAAAGATTACACTCTAAAAAAAAAAAAACACTGTTAAAAACAGGCCAATTTGGATTGTTTTCAACCCAAGGGCTGGGTAAATATAGGACAGAACACATGTTGGGTTAATTTTACCCAGCAAATTGGGTTGTTTATTTAACCCAATATAATGGGTTGATTAATTTTTGTTACTATAATACTAGCTTTTTTTTACTTCATACATGAGTTAATGTTTCGGATTAACTTAAATCCTCTAAACTTTTTGAAATACTCCACACAAGCACTGGTTTGCATGATAATTCCTTCATTTTCAATCATATTTTATAGTATAGCATATTTTATATCATGTTTAATACATATTGCCTACATTTAAGCTCGTTTAACAAATATTAGTAGTAAAATTAAACATTTAGAAGTAATTCAAGTGTAATCGACCAGTCTCTGTTGTCCTGTTTCCACCATAACGGCGTTGGATCTCGTGCCGGAGATCAGTGTTGCCAAGTCCACGGTTTTCTGTGGCATTGGGCTACTTTAACACTGTTGCTGCAGGTTGTTTTTCATGTCTGTGGGTTAAAGCTACCCCAAATAATACCCCAAATTTTACTAGAGGAACCCCACCAAAAATGTGTTTTTTATCCATTTTTTAAACGTAATTTTTACTGGGGGACCGCCCTGAAATGTCATTATGCTAGTTTTGAGCTAGTTTTGGGTAGCAATTGGGCAGGTTTTGTTGTGAAAACCTGGCAACCCTGCCGGAGATGGCTCGCGTTTGGCAGGGGAACTAATAACTTCAGACCGCCACCCTGCGTTTCACTAATAGTCGAAAAATGCTGTGACTGACTCCATAACCTGTCCATAAATAATCAGTCTACAATTCTGAGAACATATTTTAACATCCCAAGTATTTATATTCTGTATCTTTTTTCATAAAATCATAAAATGTAATGCAAGGCATCAGGGGTTTCCATCATGTGTAAAGACTGACGCAACACTCATTTAGGTGACTCACATCGTGCCTTGTATGTTGCTTTGCATAAAATTAAACAATATACAGAACTATAACAAATTTTTAGATAAAATAAAACATACACAAACCTGTATTCTACCGAAGATATGCACCAGTTTGACGGAGCTGCTCTGCTCTTTCCTGAAGAGGTCACAAAAACCCAGAGATAAATCAACCCCTTTGGTTGTTATGTCTGACCCAGGATCTGGGTAACACAAAAACTACCCAAACACTGGGTTATTATGTCTGACTCAGAATCTGGGTAAAACAGAAATTATACCCAAACACGGTATAGTATAGTCCAAAAAATGGCTCAAAAGGCTCAACCCAGGACTTGGGTAGAAAAAACCCAAGATTTTTTAGAGTGTAGTCTTATGGTTTTGGAACAACATGGGGATAAATGATAACAGAAATAAATGTTGTGATGTTATTTCCATCAAGAGGTGCATCAATTTTTGGTCAAGATCTTGTATTGACAATGCAAGAGGTGAGCACTCTATAAAGTCTACTCCAGCACATCCCAAAGACTTTAAATGAAGTTAAGGTCTGGACTCAGAGGTGCCAATTCATGTGTGAAAATGATTCTTCATGCTCTCTGAACAATTCTTTCACAATTTTAACCCTGGTGAATCTTGACATTGTTATCCTGGAATATGGCCATGATACATCTTAATACATGGTTGTTTTAGAAATAAAAATCTACACACTCCATCAATTAGGGTTAAAAGAACCGTTGCCAAACATATAACATGTTAGAAACATAATAATCACTGCAATAAAGATCCAATCAATCAAATAAATCCAAAGAGCCTTTTTTTTTGCTTGGCAATGTAAAATAGATAATATTATCCTCACTATCTTTTAAATGAATGAATGAATGAATGAATGATTATATTATATCAGTAAGATTAAATTAAATTTTATTGACTTTGGATTACAAACTTCAGTATTTTGGCAAATCCGAGCACAGTTTGAGACAAATGTTGAGACGATGCTTAAAGCTCAGGTATGTGAGAGCGGAGGAGAAAACAAACCAGCGTAAGTGTGAAAATTCGCACCGGTGTTCAGTGTGATTTAGCTTTACGTGTCCATTTTCTCACCATTTTGCTCAGAGAAGCAATTGATAAATTGAAGAACTCATCAGTGATTATTCTTTCCTGTGACTGGTGCTGCTCGTGATCGGTATTCTGCCCACAGCGCAAGAGAAACAGCCTTGCGCCGTGACCTTGCCTCCCTGGTGCCGCACACATGTGTTTGTGCCTCTGTGCACTCAGTGGGTGTTTGTGTTTGTGAGCATGTGTCTGTGATCCTGTGGTTCATCTTCTGTGCATGACATAGCAGTAATAAAGGAAGTTAACTCATCGGTGTGTGTTTGTGTGTGTGCGACTGAGTCCCTGAAGAGCTTCAGTGGCAGTCGGAGAGCAGTGGGACTCTTGTTGAACAAACCAAACGCGCAGCACAACAGTATGAATAAGACACAATTCCGACACAAAAGGTCAAGGCCTGCTCGCTGCAGCGATTCAAATGTGTCCCTCCCAGCATTCTGCAAAAGGCATTGTTCAAATCCACCCACCATTTTACCCACCCATCTGTTCATTAGTCTAATTTATTCTTCATTCAATCCTGAAAACAATGCGTATTATAATAGCTGGAATTGTGTAGAGCTGTAAATGTGTGTACGAGAGTCACTGTTCATGCACCAATCAAAATATGATCCCAATTGTGGCATTTCAAGATTGAACATTCACGGGGGTTTCTGAAGGAGAACATGAAGTTTTTTTTTTTGTTTTTTTTTTTTATTGTTTTTTAAATCTTTACTACTTAGGCCTACGGGCCGTTCTATAAGATGTGTGTCTTTTCTGAATTTTTATTATACACTTTTTGGTTTTCTGCTGTTACCATAGAAGCTTGTTTCTGCCACGAAATAATAATAAAAAAACATTAAAAAAGTAATTGTGACTTTTTATCTCACAATTCTGACTTTGTCATGCAACTCTGACTTTATAACTAACAATTCTGACTTTATAATTCACAATTCTGACTTTATATCACGCAATTCTCACTTTATATCATGCAATTCTGACTTTATAACTCACAGTTCTGACTTTATATCATGCAATTCTGACTTTTTATCACGCAATTCTGACTATAACTCGCAATTCTGACTTTATATTACGCAATTCTGATTTTATAACTAACAATTCTGACTTTATATCATGCAACTGTGATGTTATTATCACACAATTCTGAAGTTCAAGTCAGAATTGTGGGATAAAAAGTCACAATTACCTTTTTTTTTTTTTCATGGTGGAAACCAGCTTCCATAGTTTACTAAAGAAAATTATGGTAACTGGGTTGAAATTTTAAGATTGCTCTCTACTGACAATAGCAAAACATAGATGAAAATTGATAAAAAGTAGATTTTAACTTGTCTTTGTTCACAACATTAAAAGATGATCATGTCTTCATAAAAGTAAAGTCTTTTAAATAAATGCATTATGTAAAATAAATAACATAACCAAATAGTTATGTACATTCAAGTGTTTGGGGTCGGTATTTTTGAAAGAAGTCTCTTGCAAAGGCTGCATTTACTTGAGCAAAAATATGCCTACAGTAAAAACAGTAATATTGTGAAATATTTTTCAATTTAAAATATCAGTTTTATATATTATATTGAAATATCCAATCTTTTTGCATATAATTTTGTTTTCATCAAAATACTGTGTGCATATTTGCCACATGTCAATGTGCATTCAGCATGGAGAAGAAAAAAACACAGATTTTATAATACTGTCTACAATAGAGTGGAAGTTGACATCTGCTTTTTGTTGTAAAGTCATTTTTTTACACATACACTACCAGTCAAAAGTTTGGAAACATTACTGTTTTTAATGTTTTTGAACGAAGTCTCTTATGCTCATTAAGGCTGCATTTATTTCATAATAAATAAAGAAAAAACATTAATATTGTGAAATATTATTACAATTTAAAATTATGGTTTTCTATTTTAATATACTTATATATAAATTTATTTTTGTGATGGCAAAGCTGAATTTTCGGCATCATTACTCCAGTCTTCAGTGTCACATGATCCTTCAGAAATCATTGTAATATGATGATTTATTATCAATGTTGGAAACAGTTGTGCTGCTTAATATTATTTTATAACCTGTGATACTTTTTCAGGATTCTTTGATGAATAAAAAGTTAAAAAATATCAGCATTTATTTAAAATAGGAATCTTTTGTAACAATATACACTACCGTTCAAAAGTTTGGGGTCAGTAAGTTTTTTTTCTTTCTTTCTTTTTTTTTGAAAGAAATTCATACTTTTATTCAGCACGGATGTGTTAAATTGATAAAAAGTGATAGTAAAGATTTATATTGTTAGAAAAGATTTATATTTTGAATAAATGCTCTTCTTTTTAACCTTTTATTCATCAATGAATCCTGAAAAACGTATCACAGGTTCCAAAAAAATATTAAGCAACACAAATGTTTTCAACATTGATAATAACTGAGTATCAAATCATCATATTAGAATGATTTCTGAAGGATCATGTGACACTGAAGACTGGAGTAATGATGCCGAAAATTCAGCTTTGCATCACAGAAATAAATTATATTTTAAAGTTTATTAAAATAGAAAACCATAATTTTAAATTGTAATAATATTTCACAATATTATTGTTTTTTCTGTATTTATTATGAAATAAATGCAGCCTTAATGAGCATAAGAGACTTCGTTCAAAAACACTAAAAATAGTAATGTTTCCAAACTTTTGACTGGTAGTGTATGTATATGAAGGACACAAATGGCACCTGTTTCATAGAGTGACCTGAATATGTTAAGGCTTTGCTGCATTTTTATGACTGACAAAACGGCAAGAGCCCGACCATTGCCAGATGGTGACATATTGAATGTGAATGTTTTTCCGTGCTTGTTGAATTCCAGGCGGAGGAAAGTACCATGTCTCCGATCTGAGCTCAGATAGAGTGTGTCAGAGACTTGACAGAGGGACAGGAACCTTGTTTGTGTCTCGCCGGCTGATCAGCATGTGTTTTTACACAGCTGTGGGTCCCCAAGGTGGAAGAGTAGAGATGTGTGCCCTTCATGCATCGCTGCGCACGTCTTTCTGGAGAACCTGCCTTGAGTCCTGAATTGGTCTTACCGTAAATCGCCTAAAAACAAAATGGGTGTTAAGAGCAAACGAAAGCCATTCGATTTGGGATTTGTGAGTTGTATTTGTTGTACTGTTGTATTCTAGTGTAGTTTTATAGATGTGCTTATGGCGGTTATGTCTGGGATTTCAGACGTCTCGATTCCAGTCCTCATAGCTTATGCGCTGATGTCTGGAGAGAAGAAAGCAAATCTCATTTGAGCTTTGAGTGGAGTGGAATCGGATTGGTTGCAGCGGTCTACACACCGGGAGTATGTCTGAGAGAGGGCACCAAATCCTTATGATTAATGTCACACCATAATATTTATCCCTCAGGTACACGCTTCTGACTGCCGCAGCTGAAAAGCGTGTTTGGTGTAACCGGGTAATGTAGATAAGCTACAGTTGGGGAAAAACTCAATATGGAAGTAGGTGCTATTGAATCTTTCCCAAAAGAATATTGCTTTTATTTGTTTTTATGGATTCTGGCCCTTCTTTTATAGAATTCTTATCGCTTTAGTAGTGCATTGAGTACAGTTGATCTTTAGCAAAGATCTAACCCAACATTGCTTTAAAGGGCAGATAAAAACTGCCCCACTGTCAATCATTTATTGACCTGTTTTAACCTTAGTATCCCTCAGCCTGAATGGTATCTGTAATACCGAAGTAGACATGCTCGATTTTATCATGAAAGTACTAAAGTTGATTTACTTTTTTAATTTGCAATTAAAATAAATTCAATCTCTGGTAATGCATTCCCTCACCCTGATATTATATATAATATATGATATATTAGATATTATATAAAATATGACATATATGAAGGGCCAAACAGGAAGTCTTATAACAATACATTCAGATTTACATTTATATATTTGGATTTCATATAATTATTCCCTGTTTGTAATGTTCTTTATTTTTGTAAGTGTTTAGATTAATATACAGTAGTTCTTATGAATACATTAATAATATGAATTTATTCTAATTTCAATTCATTTTAATCCATCCATCCATCACATTTATAATATTTATTCATCCATCCACCTAATAATTCATCCATCCACTTATCCATCCATCCACCCACCCATGTATTTATCCATCTACTTATCCATCCATCCATACACCCATATATCCATCCATCCACCCACCCACCAGTATATTCATCAGTCCACTCATCCATCCATCCATCAACCTATTTATTCATCCATCCACTTATTCATCATCCATCCACCCATTTATTCATCCATCCATTTATCCATTTATCCATCCATCCACCCACCCACCCATTTATTCATTCATCCATCCATGTATTTATCCATCTACTTATCAATCCATCCATCCACACACCCACCCATTTATTCATCCATCCATCCACACACCCACCCATTTATTCATCCATTCATCCATCCATCCATCCATCCACCCACTTATTCATCCATCCACTTATCCATCCATCCACCCACTCACCCACGTATTTATCATCTACTTATCAATCCACCCATCCATTCATTTATTCATTCATTCATCCATCCATCCATCCACCCACCCATGTATTTATCATCTACTTATCAATCCACCCCTCCATTCATCCATCCATCCATCCATCCATCCATCCATCCATCCAACCATCCACACACCCACCCATTTATTCATCCATCCACTTATCCATACATCCATTCACCCACCCACCAATATATTCATCAGTCTCCTCATCATTCATCCATTTATTCATCCATCCACTTATACATCCATCCATCCATTTATTCATCCATCCACTTATCTATCCATCCATGTATTCATCCATCCACTTATCCATCCATCCATCCACCCACCCATTTATTCATCCATGTATTTATCCATCTACTTATCAATCCACCCATCCATCCATCCATCCACACACCTATTTATTCATCCATCCACTTATCCATACATCTATCCACCTATCCATTTATTCATCCATCCACTTATCCATTTATCCATCCATCCACCCACCCATTTATCCATCCATTCACCCATCCACCCATTTATTCATCCATCCATCCACCCACCCATGTATTTATCCATCTACTTATCAATCCACCCATCCATCCATCCACACACCCATTTATTTGTCCATCCACTTATCCATACATCCATACATCTATCCACCTATCCATTTATTCATCCATCCACAAATCCATTTATCCATCCATCCATTCATCCATCCATTTATCCACCCATTTATTCATCCATCCACAAATCCATTTATCCATCCATCCATTCATCCATCCATTTATCCACCCATTTATTCATCCATCCACTTGAATTGCAGTTATGCACCCTGTTTTATTCAAATTCATGAATTTAAAGGCATTCTCAGTTCACTTCTGAATGGTGCACAACCCTACCATTGATCTTTGTAGGGATTTAATCACAGTTTGCTTAAAAGACAATGTTTACACAGTTGAATCTGCACCACCGTTGAATGTCCATTGAACCATTTTGTCTCAATACTGGAGTGATGCACATTTAATGACTCTGAGATGAAGTGTATTGTTTGCAGACAAACCGACTTGTCTAGAATCTCGTAAAGATGACCGAGGAGGTCGAGTTAGATCGGGAATGCTAGAAGAATTCATGGAGAGAAGTAAAGAGTGCAAGTCAAAGGAAAAGAAGTGTCTGAAGGCGTCTACAGCGTGTTTCTAATTGAGCGGCTTGTAGTTAATTGTTTGTACGTAGGAGGGGAGAAATCAATCTGTTTTCTCACTGCTGTGACTCCTGGGCCCCGAGGTGATAGACTAGAGCTGGCAGACACTAGGACGGAGCGCTGCCAAATACAGCCCCGAAAGCAAAGACTTCCCCTTCCTGCACACACTCGAGGCTGACACGTATGCTTGCATGCTCTTCACCTGCATGCGCGCACACATGCATGCTGAACAGGTTTCACGGGATAGCTTCAATGTCAGGGTGAAGGCGGATCAATCGATCCATCCTCTGTTTGTGGAAGAGTAAGGAATACCATGTCAGAGAGGGGAGCGCTAAAGAGAGCGGGAAACAGCGAGAGCATCTTGAGACGGGCGAAAAGAGAGTTTAGAGAGATGCAATAGAAATGTATTCTAGGTTAAACCCCTCCAGCTTTTGACAGAGTCTGGCTGCTGTGTATGAGGCAACAATATTAAATAAAGGAGAATATTGCATTAGTCCCAGCTCTCGGCGTCAGTCGAATCCTCTCCCACACAACTAGCTGCAACTTTCTGCAGTTACATATTTTTAACGCTGCATCTTGCCTGGGGCAAATCCCTTTAAACTTTAATACACAAGTTGATGAATCACGTACACATTAGCATGAAATGAATGACCATAGTCTTAATTAGTACATAAACGCAACCCATAAATAATTTGCAGTCAAATTCGTTCATTTAATGAATTGATTTGCATTTGTTTACTCACAACAGGCGTTACAAAGCTGCATCTTAGCTACGCTGCCCTTGTTTTTACTCATATGGCTTCTTCATTTCCCGGGCCTCAATATGGAGCCAAAAAGAGGCGTGGCCAGGGCGCAATTTTGCTTTCAAAGCATGTTGTCTAAATTATTCATCCCACTTTTAACAGAGATCAGAGCGGGCCGGTCTTTTGATCATCGCAGTTGTCCCTTGCTCCGCCCTGATTGGCTTTGTCGCACTCACTCCCACATGTGAGCTCCACTCATGTTTGCCGGCAATATATTCCTTCCAGCTTTGTCCGCACAGCCTTCATTATTTATAGAAACGAAGGAGTGAAGAGGTTGAGTGAGGATAGGAGGAGGAAGGATTAGATGAAGCTGTCAGGATGCAGTAGGGGTGGGTGTTATATCCAAACTCTTGTATGAATCATTTTATTTCATGTGTACTGTATATACACTATCATTCAAAAGTTTAGCATCAGTGAGGCTTTTTTTAAAGATATTAATGCTTTTATTCAGCAAGGACACATTGAATTGATTAAAAGTGACAGTAAACACATTTATTATGTTACAAATGCTGTTCTTTTCAACATTCGAGTCATCAAAGAATAATGAAAATAATGTATAATGATTTAGCCAAAAAATATGAAGCAAATGTTTTCAACATTGATAATCAGAAATCTTTCTTGAGCATCAAATCAGCATATTAGAAGGATTTCTGATGGATCATGTGACAATGAAGACTGGAGTAATGATGCTGAAAATTCAGCTTTGATCACAGGAATTCATTACATTTTACAATAAAATAAAATAGGAAACACTTATTTTAAATTGTAATAATATTTCACAATATTGTTGTTTTGACTATATTTTAAACACATAAATGCACCCTTGATGAGCATAAGAGATTCCTTTCAAAAACACCCCATCCCCCCCAAAAAAAACAAACAAACAAACAAACAAAAAAAACTATATTTATTTATTTATTTGGAAGCTATTTGGAGCCAATCGAATGTTCAGTTCATGAGTCATTTGCGATGTGTTGCTGCTGTCTAGCAGGGACTGTTCGAGGAGCTCTTCAAAGACGCCGTTTCCTTGAGTCCATTGATGGAAGTGGCTGAGTATTGATAAGAATTTTAAAAGTAAGAGATGAAATAAGTTCGACCTGCACGATTTTTGTCTTGCCATTTAAAAGCTTTATTTGAAGACACGTACTGAATACACTGCCTGAGTGACACTTACAAAGATGCAGTAGAACAACAAAATGGATAAAGACTGTTGATAACCATATTGAATGAAAACATTTTTAGAAGCTTCTGGAGCTGAAATAAGATTTAATGCTCAGTCTGTAATTGTAATACAAAAAATATAGCATTTTATATGGGCTCCGTTGAGCACTATTGTTTCTTAGAGACCCACCAAGCTCAGAACTTTATGACAAAACATAAACCTCTGGTTTCACAAACAAGGCTTAAGCTAGTCTCAGACTAAAATGCAATGAGGTTTTTTTTTTTTTTTTTTTTTCTGATGCATGTTTGTAAAAGTTACTTAAATGCCCTAATTGAAATAAGGCCTAATCATAAGCCCTGTCTGTGAAACCGGGCCAAAGAATGTTTAGATGATGTTTAAATGCAAATGAGCTGCTGTGCCCCGCCCCCTCAGCCCTGCCCCTTCTCTACGATCACAGTTCCTGCTTCAAACGGATTCTCTGGCAAATACTAACAAGACATCTGCTTGGTTTTGATTGTCATTTATATCGCAAACACTCTCACAGATAGCATAGTTCTTCTTTCATCATTAAAGTTTATTATTTCCACGCGCTTTAAAGCTATATCAGTTTAAACTTCTAATGGATCGTTTTCTGAGCACACTTTTTTGTGTACCAATTTGTGTGTCGCTCAGAGATGAAACAGTTCATTCTGCTTTGGCTTTGTTTGAATCTGATTTGATGGCAGAGCAACAGACAAAGTGACAACATTGTGTCTAAAATACAAGTTACTCAATATAGGGCTGCGCGATATAACATTTTAGCATCAAAATCGCGAAAGTTTGACCAACATTCAAGCGATTTTTAAACCATTTGAGCGCACAGAGACGTGAAACGGAACTCAGTTCTGAATAGGGTGACCATCTGTTGCAGGACAATAGATGTGATTTTGCGGGACATGTTTGAGACAGATACATTTACTACTATTATGCTATGTGAATATTAATTTACATTCGTTGGCAAACTTGTTGTAATTTGTTGGCCGATTAATTTTTTTCTACCGGTGGGTGCCCAGTGCCCACTCTATAATGTTGCGCTTCTGGCAACATTACATCCTGGAGAGAAGACAATTCTAGATTGATGAGTGCACATGCAGGAGGACAAAGTTTGAGCACGCACATTTGATATCTGAGCTAGAGAGAGCGCGCGTCCAGTTTTGCGAGAGAAGGAAATCCGCCTGTGAGCGGAGAGATTCTTGCTCACGCATTTGATGCGCTCTCGCGTTACAATAATGCGCTTTCGACGTTTGTCAGTATAATAACGCAAAAGAAACCGCCTTAAATGAACTATTAACGTGAGAAGAAAGTCATGTCTGAAAGTTGTAAACAATTTTTTTATTGGTTAAACTGAATGGAGAATATCTCCATTCTGTTTTTCTGTAGGTGCTCGACCACTTCTGTGGGTGCATGGCACTCAAGCATCCACGGGATCGGCGCATGTTCGTTGGAAATATTTGCCATCAGAATGGATGATTACATGCTTTAATTTGGGCAGCTTTGAGCAGCTCTTGTGGTTCTTATCCAGTATGTGAGATGAAATCCTTGCTGGTGTAGCTGTGTTTACTGACTTTGCCAAAGCCCGCACTTTCCTTTGCGCAGTCCACTCAGTTGTCATCAACAGGAAAACCTCTCTCTATGATTGCGTTGGTTGGTTATAGCTAGAACATGACGGCTGCACAAATAGATTTTTAAATGCCAGTCACAGTTTTTATGTTTCTTACTGTGGTATTGTAATTTCTTGGATGAAAATAATAATAATAATACAGACCATAACTGAAATGCGGGACACAACTTACATCTTGCGGGATGCGGGACAAAGCTCCCAATTTCGGGACTGTCCCGCAAAACGCGGGACGGGTGGTCACCCTAATTTTGAACGTGCGGCTGTTTTATGTGCGCACACACACAGATGCACGTGAACACCGCATGCCGTTCTCTTCCGCATCTATTTGTGCCTGAACAGACACATACATGCAAAAAAAAAAAAAAAAAAAAAAGTTAAAATGCACTTAAAAGATCGCCTATCCTCGTAAACACAATTGATTATGGCTTAGGTGTTAAAGTGACAGCAGCCCCTGCTGCTTTCTGTGTCTTGAATCACTTTTGTAGTTTTAACACAGATTAATTTTTTTTTTAATTTATACAGTGAAGACTATGCAGTGTTATTTTACTATTGATTATTCAGTTTCTGTACCAGAATACTGTTAGACTTAACTGAAATATATAAAGCACTATTTCATTTGTTCTATTATATTTATCTATGCTTGTAATTTGTTCATTATTTTCTATGCATATTCACTCACCTACAAAATCACCCCAATCATCCTAGAATTATTAATTCTTTCCAAATAGAGCTATTCAAGTCATCTGGTGAATTTTTTTTTTCATATCGCAATATATATCGCAGAAAAACAAAATATCGCAATGTCAGTTTTTTCCAATATCGTGCAGCCCTAACTCAATATTAACATCTTGTTGTATAAAAGCAATATAACACAAGCTGTACCCGCACATTCTGGTCCACTGGACCTATATCCAATATAAATGTTCTAGCCTCTACCCGTTAATGCATTTCTAGTCTTTAACAGTGCTAATATACCATTATACTAGCAGCTGTAGGAAGCAGGTACAGGGTGGGCCGCACACAATGTTCACTGACAGGCCCTCAGGAGGAATAAGCACAAATTCTTTCTCTATCGTCTACCATCCTTTTCCTGTTCTTTCACTTATATGGTGACAAAGGCGACAGAACAGTCTCGTCAGTCTGCCCGCCCTGAAAGACCACAAGAAAAAGGTCAACTGAAACATGAAGACTGCTGGCCAAAAAGATCGTGTGGATGAAGCAATACGCTCATTCCCCTGGGGGGGACGGGGAAAGATAGAAAGAAAATGAGAAATAGACAGAGCGAGTGGAGTGTAACTGTGTGTGTGTGTTTTCCTATTGTAAGTAGCCTAACAGACCCTCTGGATTCACTCTATGCTCTAATGACCAGTCACAAGGCAGCGGCCATGCTAAGCCTGAGTCTTCCTGTAGCAGACTGTTCCTAATTAACAGATGCAGCAAGTGGAAAGCAGCACCTGCTAAGGTATGACTGCAGGTTTGAGCCAGGGGCTTTTTCACACGCTTGTGCACACACACATATGCGCGGCTACTTTATAAGGGCCCGTATCGTTATGACATCCTCCTCCGGGGAGCGAGTGTTTGTGGGAGAGTGTGTTAGCTCAGAAAGAGTAATGTGTGGTGTGGAAAATATCCTGTCTGTGCTCTGGGGCGGTATGGTTGTAAAGTAATTGCGTGTGTCCATGAGTTGTGCACTGCTGTAGTAGTTTTATGAGGCGGCTAATGTTCATCCTTCAGGTTCGAGCTTAAAGGGATAGTTCACTCAAAAATGAAAAGTGTGTCATCCTCATGTTGTTCCAAACATGTATGACTTTGGTTCATCTTTGAAACACAAATTTTTAATGAAACCTGAGAGGTTGCTCTCCCTCCATGGAAAGTCCTGGTAACCAAAACTTAAACGTAACCAAAACCAAAAAAAAAAAAAACTCTTAAAGGTATCATAAAATGAATTAATAGCCGCTTTTCCACTGTCGGGCCAGTGCGAGCCAGGGCTTTCAACAGGCCAGGCTAGGCTAATAGCCTTGGACCTGTAGCACCGAGCCCAAAATCAGGCTGCATTTCCACTGTCGGGCCAGAAGCTCTGCAGCACTTCACTAAAACCCACCCGTAACACGCCTCTCTGGAACAACGTCACACAAACCCATCATTTCATCAACAAATGGAAGTTTTTATCAGAAAACTAATCAGAAAGAAATCACTGGAAACTAGCGAGATTGTAAAGCGAACATAATAAAAGCGGACGTTTGTTGGCATTTTGTTGTTGTTAAAGATTTGATGTTGTAAGAAGACTCTTAAAGATTTAAAACCCAAGAATCGATGTTTTCCACATTTTTACAATAATAAGAGAGAAATTGATCATAAAGTGGTATTTACCATTATTTCACAAAAGAAAGAGGACACACATACTTATTCAGTCGTGTCTGTTTCTGTTTCTTTGTAGTCACAGGACAGTATGTTTACATCACATTTAGAAAGAACTATCATTTCTACAAACTTAAGACCAAAAATACGACCTGAGCACTCTCTCCAGAGAAAGTCCCAACAGTTATATTTTCAGTCTGAGAAACAAAGGAAGCTCCTGAAAAAATGGAGTTGCTTTATTTTATGACATATGCGGAGCTAAATATGGATATCATACAGTCCGCTAAGAGACGAGACGTACTGACAGATATAATAAATACACGATTGTGATAACCTACGTATATGATTTGTCTGATTTCTTCAAGCGGTCATATTTACCATGTTTACTATGGTAATAGTCTTTTGCATCGCATATAAATATTTGTGCCTTACACGGTAATCAGAATCCACATCGGATCACAAACAAGTTATTTCAAACACTCGCTGCCGTCTGAAAGTGAGTTTTAAGCTAAAATGATTTGAAGTCTTTAATGCTGATGTTAGCTTGTAACCTATATGAAATCATCCATGGTGCTGCCACCTCCAGACTCAGGAAAACTCTTCCTTTGTTTGTAACAACTCTCTCATGCCCGAGCTGGCCCGCTTTAGACCAAGGTATTCGGCGGGCAAAAAAACCCTGGCCGTTGGCCCCGAGGAAGCACTGACGAGGCACAATCAAGCCCCGGAAATGACAGTGGAAACGCGATTGGCCCTGGCACCCACTAGCTTTAGGCCCGACAGTGGAAATGTGGCTAATATGAATCAAGTGACTTAATCCAATTCTTATGAAGAGATACAGTACAATCGATTTGATGAACAGATTTAATTCAGGCTTTTATTCAGATTTAAACACATAGAGCACAGCACATTTGAGAACAAACCTCATTGGTTCACACGTGTTTACCATATTTGATGTGCTCTATGCATGTGTGTTAATTATTGTTTATATGTAAATAAAAGCCTAAATTCCCATATGTTGTGGGTCATTTTGACCCGGAGAAGATTTTCATTTTCCAGAAAATGTTAATGTTATCGCATTGGACTAAAATATACTGACTTTGCTCACACAGGGTATAACTACTATAATTTTTGTACTTTTTTTGGGATTACAATTGTGGTCAAAAATGACCAGCCTACAAAAAATAGCTTATAAATATCTTGTTATGCTATATTATCACCAAATATTGGATTCAATCTTTTTGTCAACTTGTTTTTTTTTTGTTTTTTTTTTCCAGTAAGGACAGTTTTTTTTTATTTCATCATATAAAGAGACCATATCTCTTCATAATACTTAACCAAAGTCTCATGGGTTTGAAACAACATGAGGGTGAGTAAACAATGACAGAATTTTTATTTTTTTGGGTTAACAATCCCTTTAAAACTGCAGGTCAGATGCACATAAAAAGATGGATCTCACGTTGTCCATTTCCGACCGGCTTTGTTTTAATCCATCTTATGTGCCTTGGATCAGAGATATGGATTTGTATCTCTGTAACAATATGGTGCATATTGTTATTGACATAATGATGCTCCGCGCTGTAATATTCTAATCTTTTATCTAGGTGAAATTGCGAGTCAGCGTGTCTGCGAAACTGTCTGCTTGCAGTTGGAAGGGAGATGCTGAATGGAGATTTTGCCCAATGTGACATAACTGCCCTTCTTCTTTCTTGTAAGCTCAACTGATCATTGGCCGATGCGCTCGGGGATGTTTTCGTGTGTGTGTGAGAGGCTGGGTGAGTAACAGGCGTGTGGGAGTTCAAGCCTGGAGATTTGGAGACCCTTCGAGACTTGGCCCATCTCGTCGCTGGGTAACCGCAGACGGCAGAATGGGGTCACGCCATCAAACTCGATTCATCACATTCGTGCACGTGCTCGTACGTTTACATGTGCACATAGGTCTGTAATGTTGTGTTCGGTCGTCTTGGCTTTCGCTTTGTGGAACAAATCAGATGGGGTCGCAGCCTGGCAGGCCAATTTAGTGGAGAAGTCATGCATCCATTTGTTTTTAAGGGGGCACCAGTCACTGGTGCCTTCTGTGAAATAAGAAGTGATCCAAGCATAAGATGTGTTAGTTTGGTGCTACAGAGTGTATTGTGCATTTATAAATCAACTGAAAAAGACTTTCTCACATTGTGTTTGAAAGTTTTAAATTGATCACACCAATTACAGAATTGTCATATTTAAGTGAACTATTCCTCAAAGTGTTAGTTCACCCAAAAATGAAAAATCTGTCATTAATTACTCACCCTCATGCCTTTCCACATACCCGTAAGACCTTCGTTCATCTTCAGAATACAAATTAAGATATTTTTGATAAAATCCGATGGCTCAGTGAGGCCTCCATTGACAGTAAGTTAATTTACACATTCAGTGCCCAGAAAGCTACTAAAGACAAATTTAAAATGATAATAATTCAACCTTAATCTTATGAAGCGACAAGAATACTTTTTGTGTGCCAAAAAAACAAAATAACGACTTTATTCAACAATATCTAGTGATGGGCGATTTCAAAACACTGTTTCATGAAGCTTTGAAGCTTTACAAATCTTTTGTTTTGAATCAGTGGTTCGAAGCGCCAAAGTTACGTGAATTTCAGTAAATGAGGCTTCGTTACGTCATAAGTGTTTCGAAATTCCAATGGTTCACGTGACTTTGGCAGTTTGATAAGCGCTCCGAACCACTGATTCAAAACAAAAGATTCGTAAAGCTTTGAAGCTTCATGAAGCAGTGTTTTGAAATCGTCCATCACTAGATATTGTTGAATAAAGTCATTATTTTGTTTTGTTGGCGCACAAAAAGTATTCTCATCGCTTCATAACATTAAGGTTGAACCACTGTAGTCACATGAACTGTTTTAAATATGTTTTTAGTAGCTTTCTGGGCTTTGAAAGTGTTAATTATCTTGCTGGCAATGGAGGCCTCACCGAGCCATCGGATTTTATCAAAAATATCTTAATTTGTGTTCCGAAGATGAACGAAGGTCTTATGGGTGTGGAACAATATGAGGGTGAGTAATAACAGAATTTTCATTTTTGGATGAACTAACCCTTTAACTGCTTTACATGTTTATGACATTTAATATCTATTAATACATCATCAGACTCATTCAAGCTGCTATATTCAGATCGAGTTTGTGATTGAAATGAAGAGATGTGCGAATGGCTGTCATTCATATTCAAGCACATGATAGATTTATTTTGTCACAGACATCCAGATGATCAGAGAATTATCATACCATTCAAACGTTCACCAAACCTGTGAATGGTAGTGTGTGAATGGTAGTCAGGCATCACAATAAAATACCATATAAAAATGGATATTAATTTTGAGGTTGTTCTGACAATTTAATTTAACAGTGTTATTAATATAACAGATTATGCATTCTTTAAAACAGTTTGCATCACACACTATAAAAAACATTCAGGGTAATTAAAACGTGATAAGGTTAAAAGAATAGACTTGAAACTGAAAACACCACAGAATTTAAGTGTAATATGACATTTTCCATGTGAAGCCAAGGTAAAAAATAAAGCCAGGACTTTATGTCTTTGGATTTTATCACTTGGGATTATTGGAAATGCTACGATATTTTGGTTAACATTATTTTTCCTTGCTTACACATGATTAAGAATTCAACTTTTTGTCCCTTTGAATATTATGTGCTGATGCATTGTGCATAATCAGACGAGGGACGTTTTTTAAGGAATTAAATAGGGATTATTTTGATTGTATGTTTTCTTTGAAGTACCCGAATGTGATTTATGTTTATGTGGCATCAATAACCTACATATTAAATTAGTCTCACACGCATTACATCTTCACTACACACTCAAACACATACGTTTACGATCAGGTAATTGTACACAAGCGAACGCAGTCTTGATGTGCGCGTAATGAAGATGAATCTGTCAAGGTCTAGCTCGGTCAGGTCGCGCAACGTGGCAGTCTGCCAGTCTGAGCCATCCCGCGTCTCCCGTTAAAGTGCAGGTACTACACAAACAGAGACCCCGCGATTCATTTCATTATTATGTCTTCACCATCCATTGTTGCTGGCACATAAGATTAATGTCAGGGTGACTATTGCACAGCTTACTTATACGTGGTAAATTAAGATGCTGCCGTGATGTGCTCTAGCATAGATGTTTACAAACACATCACTAATTTGAATTAAGTGAGTGTCAAGCAAAGGAAGTGAGACAGAGAGAGAATGACAGTGACAAAGCAGGAGAGAGACAGTTTACCGACTCAATGAGCAGTAAATTTACTCACGGGCCTCCAGTGGAGATACCAGCAGGCCCGTCACTACAATTCATGGGGGCTCAGATAAAAAGTTTATAGGTGGGCCGCTTTTTTCCATGGAACAAATGAGTAGTCTATATAGCATAGAGGACCTTAGTGGGGCCCTCATCACAGGGCCTAGGACAACGGCCTTGGATCAGGTGTGTCTCTTGAACAAAAAAAAAAGAAAAAGTGCTGAATGTGTCACATTTTAACTTGAAGTATAGTACCATTCAGTGTTGGGGAAAGTTACTTTTAAAAGTAATGCATTACAATATTGCGTTACTCCCTAAGAAAAGTAACTAATTGTGTTTTTTATGGAAAGTAATGCATTACATTACTTTTCTGTTACTTTTTCTCATCTGCGCTGGGCTGTTTGTTTGTTTGTTTGTTTTTATAACAACAAAAAAGTTCTATTTTTGGCAAATGTAAAGGCCCTTTCACACCAAAAGTGAAATGAATAAACCTCAGGTTGAAGTAAATGCAAATTCACGCCTGTACAGTAGAGGGCGCAGCTCATACAAGCCTTTCAGCTGTGCTGCCGTTCTGGAATACAGAAGAATGGGACGCAAGAGAAGTAAATGAGTAAATGTATGCTCACATTTAGTCTAGAAATAGTCTATAATAACCATCATGACTACACAGAGCACACTTTACTAGTTACTTTGAAAAAGTAATCTGTTTATGTAACGTCTCGGTTATATATATGTAACCCTCGTTCCCTGAAGGAGGGAACGGAGACGTACGTTGAACGTGACCGTCTGAAAGGGAACTCGCATTACTTGTAATGCGTTACCCCCAACACTGGTACCATCTATATACTATTGTACTAGTATTTATTAATAATTTGAATTAGCTTTTATTTTTATATTTTCCTTATTTTAAGTGTTTTTGTAAAATTTATACTTCTATTTAGCTTTATTTTATTTCAGTTTTAGTTTTAGGAATTTTAGTACATCATCTTAAACTTGTTTGTTTTTTAGTTTAAAATTTTCATCTAATATTTCAATTTTATTTTCATCTTTATTTAAATTAATGATTTTTTTATTTTATTTTTTTATTTAAGAGATAGTTGATGAACAAAGTTCCAAACGTGACTTTCTTTCTTCTGCTGTATACAAATGAAGATATTTTGAAGAATGTTGGTAACTAATCAGTTTTGGTTCTCTTTGACTTCCATTATATGGACCAAAAATACAATCAAAGTCAATGGGAGCCAGAACTCTTTGATTACCAACATTCTTCAAATTATCTTCTTTTATTTTTCCGCAGAAAAGTTTGGAATGACATGAGGGTGACAGAATTGACAGAATTGTCATTTTTTGGGTAAATTACTTCTTTAATATTTTTTAGTTTATTAAACAATAACAACACCGCTTAGAAAAGATCTGAACTTTATCTAAAAATTGTCCTCAGATGTGCCAATACACCAAAGTCTGCAGTCAAAAGATCTTTTTAAACTGATTAAATTCTTTCAGTAAGTGTTCTTTGCCACACTCATTTTCTAGCTTTATACTCCCACAAAATTATGTTAATTGTCTAATTTGTATCTTTTTTTATTTTTCCTAAGAAATTTAAAGAGAATTTTAAATGTAAAAAGTCTGAGTCAAAGTTATTCTTTTTTACTTATGTTCCTGGTCTTAGTGAGCATAATACATCAATACAGGTTATTCCAAATTTAAACAGTAGTCTTCTTTAATTGAAATGCAGTAACTTGCTCTTACTTTGAATCAATAATGCTTTCCTTTCTGGATAATGAAGCACAAATACCTTTTACATTTGAACCTAGCTTCTGTTTCCTTGAAATAAACCATCCACTTGTTTCTGATGCTGTGATCCTTTCTGAAGTTTGTGCAGAGATGCAAACAAGTTGTTTAAACTGGTTGCATCAAAGCGAATGTTCTTTCACTCTTCCGTCCTGTTGTCGACAGATTCAAGTGCGTGGAGTATGTCAGAAACTGATTATATAAGGACGCTCACATCCAGTTTAGTCAAATGCCAGCCGTTAAGCGACTGAACACCAGTGGGCGGGGCCTATGGTGCAATGATGTATAACTATTAGTCTAAGGGCCCTATCATACACCCGGCGCAATGCGACGGCAGGCGCGACACAAGTGTTTCTTGCTAGTTTCAGCCTGATGCGGTTATCATTTTCACGCCCAGCGCCCACGTTGTTTAAATAGCAAATGCGCTCGTGCCCATCTATTCGTCCATGTGTGTGCTGGTCTGAAAACTAGGTGTTTTCAGGCTCATTGTTGGCGTGTTGCTATTTTGAGGCAACTGAAAACGACTGAAAACCTGGTCTAAAGTCAATGGCGAAGTATTTTTTTAAAAGAATTTAAAGTGTGCTTTAGTAATATGCACCTATATGTGGGTGCACAACATGCGCACACTCTGCTTGTTACACACACAGGGACGTGCCACAGCACACAAACATGCCAAATATTAAAAATAAAAGGATTACCATGTCTAAATGAAACACATTTGAGATTTTGATCTTTATCAATAATAATGTCCTCCAGGTTACTGTACAATATTGACATACACAATTACATATTGCAATTTATATTTTGGAGGAAAAAAAGAAAAGAAAAAAACTGCAAACAAATCCTTAAGATCATCTCATCATTCAATGGTGCTGAAAATAAAAGGCAAAGAAATAAACCTTTCTTAGAAGCAATTAAACAAACAAAAAAAAAAAAATTCAATGAAAATGACTGTGTGGGCCATTGTGCTAATGAAACTAAAATGCAAATAAATTAGTGTTATAAGAGTCTAAAGAGAAAAGAACTAGAGCTACTAGACAACTCGGGTTGTCAGAGCTGCAGAATAGAGACAGATCCGAGTGCAGGGTCAGTGACCACAGGCTAGCCATTGAAAAGGGCAAACACAAACAGACCAGGTTATCAGGATAAAAAAGTTTGTGGTCGCTGTATGACAGGTAAGGTTGAGACAGTGACAGTTGAGAGGTGAACTTTCTTCTCAACTGTGAAGAATTTCCTTGCAACTGGAGAGGTTTTCTGAGGCTAACTGTAGGAACCCCAGTTTAACCAGATGACAGATAAGATATTCACAAAGAAACATTACAAGAACAGGATGTAGCTCAGAAAAAAAAAAAAAGAAAGAAAGAAAGAAAGAAAAAAAAAGTTAAAAGCTGTTACATAAGCATGATCCTACAGTATGGGTTACATGCTTTAGCACTCAAGTTATTGAATATATTCAGAGGAAAATGTTACTACTCAGAAGTTGCTCTTTTATAGCTCAGGAGACTTAATGAAGATCTTAGTTATATCAACTTTGCCTTGAACATTTCCGCTAAATTTCTGAGGAGCAATAAAAACACAAACGAGCCATTTGTTGACAAGGTAAGAGTGTATAGCTATTAAACTAAAAGGAGAAATGTTTGAGTTCATATTGTGATCTCTGACTATGGATTGCAGACAATCTTGACAAATCTAAGCACAGTTTTGAGATGTTGTTAAGAGCTCTTTAAAACCTTTCATATAAGGGGCTTTTGCACCGGGTACTTATAGGAACTAGCCACCAGAGCTGTCCCCCGAGAACTAAAGCCACGTTTCCACTGCAACTTTCTCCAGGGACTATGGGGTGGTACTTGGTGTGTTTCGACCACAGGAACCAAGATCTAAATGAAGGTCCGGCTAAAAAATTTCCCCCTCAGAAAGTCCCTGCTCGCGAGGTAGTACTTTTTCAAAGTTCAGGAACTTTCGGGGGTGGGACTTTGGCGCTGAACATGCTGATTGGTTGAGCTCACGCAGCATTTCGACCACCATTTTTAAAAGTCTATTGCGGTGCATGCAGTTGTTTGCTATTCAAATCAACAATGGAGTTTAAAAAATATGACCGCAAAGTCACCCACAGTCCTATGTCACAGAACTAATCTTCACGGTACTTTAGGCCATGATGGAAATGCAGACAGCAACAGGTCTGGGGTAAAAATGCTAGTGAGACAAATTTTTCTGGGCAATTTCAGTGGAAAAGAAGCTTGAATTTCCCCTTGGGCCATTTTCCTGGTTGCGTTTGCACCACCAGTAGGAACTCTGAAGTGACATAAGCCGTCACTTACATCTTGCTGCTCGGGTTTAAGTGATCTTTTATTATTTTGTAATTTTTTTTGTGGCACTGCTTCAACATGTAGTGGATGATGGCCAATGCCACTGAGCAGAAATACAAGAGAAAATTTCCATGTTTCACTTGGTCCCTACAAAGTAGTGCTGGATTTCCTGCATGGCATAAAGGTTGAAAAGTGTCTGGACTTCGGTGTCGGCCCATTTACTACTGTTTTCCTTGTTCATGGAATTAGTTAGTCCAGTAAATATATGTAAACTGTGTTTTTACATGGCTTTTTAAAAAATGGTGCCAGTGTTTTGTATTGCATGCCTTCGGCCATTTAACATACATTTATGTCACTGGTAGTTCCTATTGTGTTGGGTTATGGTGTGTTCAAGTCCCCCTGGAGATCCAAAATGTTCATGTCTTTCTTTCTTCAGTCAAAAAGAAATTAAGGTTTTTGAGGAAAACATTCCAGGAGTTTTCTCCATATAGTGGACTTCAATGGCTACCAACAGGTTGAAGGTCCAAACTGCAGTTTCAGTGCAGCTTCAAAGGGCTCTACATGATCCCAGCCGAGGAATAAGGGTCTTATCTAGTGAAACAATTGGTCATTTTCTAAAAAAAAAAAAAAAAAAAAATTATATACTTTTTAACCACAAATGCTTGTGTTGCACTGCTCTGCGCTCAATACGCATTACGTAATCACGTTGGAAAGGTCATGTGTGATGTAGGCGGAAGTACCGAGCAAGTGTTTACAAAGCGAACGTGCAAAGACCATGTCAAACGCCCTTTACAAAGGTAACAACTAAAGAGAAATCAATCTTCAACCACTCTCATTGTTATCTCATTGCTGTCCTGGAGAGGAAATTGAGATTTTAAAGAGATCTCAACTGTGATTTTTCATTCCTACAAGTATAATTACTCATATTTATGTGCTCTCATTGCTGTCTAGAAGAAGTAATGGAGATATTGTACATTAATGATTGCTCATCTCAATTTGCTTGCCATGCTGTCTAGAAGAAACAGTTGCTATATAAAAGACATATCCATCATGACTTTTCTTTCCTGTATTACTATGATTGCTCATGACCATTTTCTCTCTATTTCTTCTTAAAGAAGAGAAAAAAAAAAAAAAAAACCTGAGACTTTTTTTTTTATATTCTATGGGTATAATTGCTCTTTTTGTTCCTCATAGAGTTACAGTACCTTTGTTCTGTCATATGGTTTCACACACATATTATTTAATAACTTCCATCACGCTGTATTTTCATAACTGTCAGTGTAGTAATTAGTGCTACTTTAATCTCATTTTAATGTGCTCATAACCTTTTCCAAGAATGTGTTCTCAGATTACCGAGGTATGTGCTGTGGTAATATTGTGCTATGCATACCTTGCAGTTATGTTCTAATAAAGCAGAACCTAAGATGAATATCGAGAGGGAGGGAGGTGACAGAACTCAAACAGAGCCACATGTTAGCGAGACGAGACAGCAGGGTGAGGTAAGGTGACTGGCGCTCTTGCACTTTGGGCCGTACAGGGCCGGCAGTGACGGCTGGTGCCGTGGCCTCCTGTTGCATCAGTGAAATAAGCAATGACAAGCTCGCTTCCCTCATACGATGAATTACCACGCACCCCCACCCCTCACACACATAAATCGGGCTCACTTCAAATCACATGTAATTTCCTGCTAGCATGTAGACTCCCTGTGTGACTTCTTATTTACTTGAGCCTGGTGAGAAAATTGAGATGCAGTAGTGAGTGAAGGACACTAGGGAACATGCTCATTGGAAAGACTTCATAATTAACGCAGTTATGCTGGATGACAGACCTCCTCCCTCAACACGAGCACAGGTGAAGGAGTGTGTTTATGACTATGTGAGCTTCTCAAGAGAGCCAGTGGTGACCACAGAGGATATAGGATAATCCACTCCGCCGAGACTGACCTTCATAAACAAGTGAAAACATGTCCATATGTGTATCCATGAGTGCTTATATATATATATATATATATATATATATATATATATATATATCTACTATGTCATTGTTGCTGCAGAGCAAGTACATTACATTTTCTGTTACATTACAGAAAGTAATAATAACTTTTTTCGTTGTATTTGATATGATTGATATGATGAATGATGTTGTATTAAATATAAATTACTTACATTACTTACATTTAAATTAATATACATTAGATGCATTTAACATTATGGTAATCAGAAATTGGGTGGGAGGATGACTGTTTGACTATAATGAAAACATTTGTATCCCAAATTGTCATTGCTGTGATGCAAAAAATAATAATTTATCATTTATGTGGTAATAATTTATCCTGATTTCATTTAAAATCAGGATAAATTATTACCACACTGGATATTTTAATTAAAATTTAAATAATAATTAAAGTCTAACAAATGTCTGTAAAAATAGGGCCCAATTAACTATGTTGATATGAAGGAATTTATTTATTTATTTATTTTGAATTATTCATTACATTGTACTGTGTTTTAGGGTTAAAATAAATGTCTGTAAGCTTAACAGATAATGTCCTGGCAGAAAATTACCAGGACCTTTTTCTTTTTTCTACAGATTTTATTATCATCATCATTATTACAGTGCATTTCAGTTTATGGTTCACATTACATTATTGAAAATGAGATTTTGCAGTACAGTGAGCATTGTGGTTATGAAATATGCTTATTTGTCATGAAAATGTTTTCAATGTAATTTCTTATTTTAACGTCAGTCCACTGAAGGCAAGCAAACTGAAACCAAGAGCAGTTTTATTTATATAATCCATGAAACAAACGCAAACAAAAGACTTGGCAGAGCTTGACTTGACTTGACTTGACACGTGAACAAACAAACACACCAACTATGGGTTACACGAATAAAGCTAGAAAAGAGACAATGGAAACATGAGGGCTATTTATACAACAAGACTAATGAGCTAACAAGAAACACCTGAACACAAAGAAACAATCAAAACGTGACCCATAAGGCAAGGAACCAATCAGAACACAACATGTCACATGACACCAGGAAGCATGAAAGTGAGAATTACAAAATAAAAGACATGAAAATATAAACATGAAACAAAACTCCTAAATTTGGGGCATTATATTCTGAACATTTTCATGACAGATTTTGTGTATACATTGTACTTATTATACATGTTTACTGTCTGATCGCTTTCTACAGTATATATATTGCAAAAATGATGATTCATCTTGATTCTTCTCAGACATTCATTTGCATTCTCTTTAAGCGCTCTGGGTAACACTTTAGATTAGGTATACATATTCACTATTAACTAGTTGTTTATTAGCATGCATATTCCTAGCATATTGGCTGTTTATTAGTACTTATAGCACATGTTAATGCCTTATCCTGCATGGCCGTACTCTAGATCCCTTAACCCTACCCTATACCTAAATATAACCACTACACAACTACTTTCTTACTTAGCATTGAGGAAAAACTCCTAGTTAATAGTGAATGTGTACCCTAATCTAAAGTGTGACCACACTCTGTTCTTTTTTTGTATCCCTGTTCCTTCTCCCTGCTTTTTCTAATGCCTTTCTTCTGCTTCTTTCTTTTCTGCACGGTTTGAGATGAGCTTGTGTTCACTCTCGGGTGCACCTCTCTTTCAGAGCCAGTAATCAAACACATTCTGCCTGATACATGGCCCATTACAACCACTCTCATGTTCCATTTGCCCACCGCTCGCACAATGGTGTCATTATGATGGCGAAAACTAGCGCCGCTACTGTAGCCGCACACAGTGCTTAACACAGTCAGCACCCCGAAATGAAGGATGCGGTAGAATTATTGGCACTGAGAATAAAGCAGTGCTCATCTTAGCTGGCCGGCACAAGCTCGTGTTAGTGTGAGCTACACAGTTAGCGAAGTTAGCATAGCGAGTGAGACATACGAAAATGCATTAATGTTTGTAAGACAGAAATTATTCGTATATTTTGTTTGTGTGAAGATTCAGATTTGTTAGCTGTGTGGAAGAATGTATGATGTGCAGTTTGCTTGAGCTGGATGTGTGATGTTGTATTAGTGTTGTGGATTAAAGTTTTGCAGTCATCTCAGATGATACGAGAATCAAAGAATAAGAAAACAAGGGCTGAATGTAAAATTAAGCATGCTGAAAATAAATGTTGTTTCCAGATTTCTTGATGTATTTCCTATTGAAACAGGAAGTGGAGACCTCTGCTATAGCTACATGCTAATGCTAGCTAGAGGCAGTTGGTAGTAGTTGGAGTAGACATGCTCATTCTAGAGAGCATTTTAGCAGCCAAACATTGGGATAAACCAATGTCATTACAATGTGAGTCATATACGTTGTCCTGGAAGAGTTTATATTTCAAATAAAATGTTAGTTTGATTTTTAGACTACACTAGAATATATACTATATGAACTCAATGCTTACGAAAACTAAAAGTCACCAACATCTAATTTTGAGACCATTGGGTAAATATTTTAGAGATGTTAAAGATGTCGAATCTTAAGTTTTCAAACTTAAGTTTAAAGCTAGCTCTTACCTGTAACTGTTAGGCTAGGTAGCTGTCAGATTCATTTGCTAAATGGTGGCAAAGAGTGAAGCGATTAAGCTGTTTAAGAGTAAACCTCCTGGCTGGTTTATTTTGCTGACAGATGTGCATGTGGGACGCAAGGAAACGCTTTAAATGTTCAGTGTATTTTTGTGGAAAAGCTCATGACACTGTAACTTCACACAATGCTTTGTGTCCTCTGTGGATGCATGCATGGAAGATTTTAAAGCAGTCCTATCATAAGACATAAGTTTTTCCAACATTTTCCTTGATCTTGTAAAAGATTGTTGTAACTTTACCAACTCAAATCTTTCTCCCCAGTCTATTGGTTTAATTTTTGATGCCAAACTGCAGAAGTGTCTCGTTCTGAAATCATTGGATTTCTGAAATAAGAAACTAAACACTCAACTGGCCTCATTTACTTGTTAGTAGCTCTTAATCAGTGTTTCAAAACTTGACCTGGCAAGTCAGGATTAATAAGTGGAAAATAGTCATAAAAATTAAATTATGATTGCTTTTGGCACAAACTGTAAGTAGGCATAAAGAAATGCAAGAGAAAAAAATAAATAATAAAAATGTATAATGTTTTTACATGTCAATTTAGATTTAAGATTTACATTTCAGACTTTAATCATTTACCATGTTGATTCTGATTCTGTATTTATAATTTAAACTGATTATAATTATTTCATGTTGAATATCCAATAAAAGTGTTATTTGGGAACTGCATTTTCAAATACCACTTTCTTTTTTAATTAAATCTGGCAAAACTAAGCACTTCTTTTTCAGCACGTTGTATTGCACATTAAGTACCTCATAAGTGAAAAGGAAATAGACTTTAGCTATGGTAAATAATGTAAATGTTCAAATTTTTTATTAATTTGTGGGTTGGCTCCAGGCAAAATGGTGTTTCTTTTAATTCTAACAATGTAGTCTTCAAGACATAACAGTGTTTTTTGTATAACTCTTTATAAATTATGTACATTTTCCATTTTTATTGAAAGATAGTAGCATCTAGACTGTAAAGCTAAATGCAATCGTTCCACTTTCTCAAAAGGACATATGAATGTATGTGCATTTATCATCTTATATTGTGGAAATTAAAGACTATTCTTCGATAGTAGTAAGGTGACTTACACTAAACTGATGATTGCTTTTCTTATTATTCATATATTTTATAACAGCAAATTTCATAAAAGTCATGTTAAGAATAATGAGGACAAGTGGAACAACATTCACATACCATTATAACAATTACTGCATATTATCATAATTATAAATTATATACTTGCAGTGCTCCAACTGTTTAGAAATGTTAGAAAGTCTAAAGTGTTTCTTAATTTTATGTCACCACAAAATCATCATAAATGTATTATGAATATTCAAGATTTCCACATAGTGAATCATATGTGATCTCAAATGTTACTTGAGGTAAACATTGTTGATCTTTTTTTGACAGAACTTTCTAAGTTGGCTTTAGGAATGGAAGATAATGTTAAAAAATAAAGGGATAGCTCATCCAAAAATGAAAATTACCCCATGATTTACTCACCCTCAAGCCATCCTAGGTGTATATGACTATCTTCTTTCAAACGACCACAGTCAAAGTTATGTTAAATAATGTCCTGGCTCTCCTAAGCTTTATAATGGCAGTAAATAGAGGATGAGATTTTGAAGCCCAAAAAAGTGCAACCATCCATCATAAAGCCAGAACACACCAAGCCGACGCCGACGAACTAGTGGCGATGAAAGTAGACTGCGGGGTTGGCTCACGTCAGCAGCATCTGGGTCCAAAGTTGCCCTGACACACCAAACCGACGTTCGACACCCGACGGCCAGGTAGCACGTCCGTTCTGCGCCTGCGTAAGAAGAAATGCATTTCCGTACCAGCAGGTAGCAGTAGCTAACCAGCCAATCAAAAAAAAAAAAAAGCTGACGAGGACCAACTTTAGCCGACGGTGCGGAACACACTGAGAAAACTTAGTCGTCCAACGAACAAAAACTGCCCGACGGCCGACCGTCGGCTTGGTGTGTTCCGGGCTTCAAAAGATATGCACACAGCTCTGGGGGTTAATGAAGGCCTTCAGAAGCGAAGCGATGCGTTTGTGTAAGAAAAAAATCTGTATTTAAAACTTTAAAAACTATAATAACTAGCTCCTGGCAGACAGCCTTACGCACGTCGTCAAAAGAGTAACCCTGACGCGATGTAGGAGTATCGTAAGCTTTGACGCCTTTTGCTGTTCAAACAAATAGGGCTAGGCAACAAACTCAAGCTTCGCTTCTCTTATGTTGAAATCTTCCAACATTTCTCTTTAAAAATTCTCATTTTAGACTTCTAATTCATGACCGGTGTTTTGTTTTGCTCTATCCTCTGTGCTTCCGCCTTCTTTAATACGTCGTGCGTCATGTCAGGGGTTACTCTTACGCCATAAATCGATGCGTATGGACGTCTGCCGGAAGGTGGTTATTTTAGTTTTAAATATGGATATTTTTCTTACACAAACGCATCGCTTCACTTCAGAAGACCTTTATTAACCCCTTAGAGCCGTGTGGATATCTTTTATGATGGATGGTTGCAATTTTTTGGGCTTCAAAATCTCATCCTCTCTTTACTGACATTATAAAGCTTGGAAGAGCCAGAACATTATTTAATATAACTCTGATTGTTTCTTCTGAAAGAAGAAAGCCATATATACCTAGGATGGCTTGAGGGTGAGTAAATCATGGGCTAATTTTCATTTTTGGATGAACTAACCCTTTAAGGGTTCAAAGCAGGCTACATTTGGTAAATGGTTTTGGGAAAAGATCTTTGAAAAGAAAAGATATTTTCTTTGCAGTTTCTTTGTTTTCTCTGTATTCGCTGTATATGTTTGATTTAATCTGAAGTTTTTTGTAATAAGGCTCACGAATCATATATCAATGTTTAGATTTATTGGCCAATATATCGGTTATCACCTTCCAAATATCAAGACTTATTGGTTATTGTTTTGTTCAAAGTTTGGTGTTATTGTTCTGATCTGCCTTGCCATCACTTACACAAGTAACACTGCAGCGCCCAGCTCACGGAAAATCAGTTTCGCCACACTTTTGACTGTTTCTCTCTTCCCATACACCTCATAACTAAGTAAACAGGCAATGTGACTTTGAGCAGCAGTTAAGAAGTAGATGCGATTGACTCGCACAACAAAATGCACAATAACAACATGTAATATTAATCTCTCTCGCTCTCTTTCAGCTCACGTACCAATGATTATCCCTCCGTCCATCATTATCCTCCATTGGCACGTGCACCAAAGGTTGCCGACCTCTGCGTTAAACCCTTTGCTGTTCCCCAGGGAAGGGTCTGAGGCTTTCAGAAGTGCAATTTATTGTGGATTATGCGGAGGAATTATTGAGCCCCACTCCATAAAGGAAAGCTTAGTGACAAATGAGACACTGTCAGCTGGAGCGGCAATGTAAATTGCACCTCCAAAACAGAGCAGAGGACCGCGATGCTCACTTATGGAAGAATTAGAGTAATACGTTTCCAGAAGCTTTGTGTCAGGCTCAGTGTAAGAAACAGGGAGTATTATTACTATTAAGAGAGCACGTGAGCGTGCCGTGTGAGGACACATGCATAGGCGGCGTCTGTAAGATGCAGCACGAAGGACACGCTTTATTACTCTTGATGTAAATGGCAGTACGACGAACCACAGTGTCAGAGTAGATTTATAGATCAATTATGGAGATCAGGAGCTAATTCGGGGCAACGCACCAGTCCACCATACCAGTCTGCTGAGCTTTAACTGAATCACCTTGCGCATTAGACAGGATGAATACATTGGACACAGATAAAGCCCTCTGTCAAATTCGGTGGAAAGATTGAGGCTAACACACCCTCATTATTCAGTAATCCGATTCATAGGCGTCTGCTAATGAGGGATTTTTGACATGCATAACGACATCAACCTGAGCGGCCCAAATTGTCCTTTTACCAAATTTGCATCTCATTAAATTGAATTTACCGGTGACTGTCATAATTTTGTCTGGTAAAACAGGAGTTTGATGGTAAAGGGCATAGAATGATTTGGAGACGGAGGTGTGTTGGAGACAATGGTAATGATATTTCACGGCATGTCTCAGGATTTTAAAAAGGAAGAATGTGCCGATTATCTCCATTTGAGAGGCGATTACTTTAAAGAGGTCAAGAGGCTAATAAATTAATTTACATTTCTGGAAGCTCAAACGGCTCGGACGACTAATTGTAGGAATTCAATCTAGCGTTCCTTACCGGTCCGAGTGAATGATCTGGCTCTCTCTGCTCTCTAAGAGATGAAGCTGCTGTCATTATTCTTGCATTGTGCTTGCTTGAAAGCTAAATAACCACAAAATGCCTGACCACCACTTACGAGATAAGCATTAGCTAACTTTATGTAACGCTAATGTAGCCGCTGATAACCGCAAACAGGGAACCACAACATTACTCAAAAGCAAACAAACAACAACAACAACAACAAAAAACAACAGATGAAGGAAATTCACTAAGAATGAATTGCTAAAGAATTTAGCGTTGTTTATTTGAGCATGCTGTTTACATTAGCGCCCGAATCACTGCGCTATATAAATTATGCTACTAGGCTAACAGCGCATTGTCCGGGTCTGTCTGAGTGTGAGGTTACGGAGGATGAATGTTTAAGCCAAAAAAAATAACAATGACCTAATTTACATTTGCCTGTCGCAGGTTTTTGCACTGAAATATCTACCTTTTATTAATGTAAGAGCTTATTTTAAACACGTGGCTGGCGTTGTCAGCCACTTCCAGTTATTTTAGCTGTACAAAAACAGTCCGTTATGCTGTTATGATGTTGCAAAGCAGTTGTTGTTATCATATTATTTTAATAAACATACTGGGGTTTGCTGCGCAAATACTTTTACCGTTTACCGCATTTTGTAATTCTTCAGTTACTTACCTGTAGCGGCTAATGAAGTGCTGCACATTAACAGGAAATTGCTTACTTTTGCATTGAAAAATAAAATGGATAGCATAGATAGCTTCAGTAATGCAACTGCTTAGCAAATTTGTCTCATATTTTCCAGTTAGACTTGTGTAAAAGCCACACAATTCCCTTAATTGTTAATATTGTATTTTCCATGTTGTTTTTCACCATATGGTTTTGCAATGAAAATCTTGTTGATCTTATCAGGCATACTTCCCTCCTTTATTTTTGTCAGACGCAAGCTTGTTGTGCAGTGGGCAATTGCCTCTTGCCTCAAAATAAATGAACATACATTATCGAATGAAGCAGTGAGTGGTTCTGAGCAACCTGCGGCATGTGTAAAATAGATGTATGGTGCGTCGTGCTAGATGAGTGTGTCTGCTAAGCAAATAGATAATAATGATCGTGGTGATTATAGTAATGATCTAATGTAACTGGATAATTAGGTTATTTGCCTTGGATCAAGGCTGTCTCCAGATAAATAGATGTTCAAATGCACATCATTCATACATCTTCTTCTCTTAGTTTCTTTTTTCCTTTGTCTAGCGAAGAGGTCGTTCTTTTGTAGCTTAGACGTCTTGAAGAGCATAAAAGGGGTCCTGAACTCTCTTTTATACATTTTAATCATTATTTTTAAAAGGTTTTTAAATATGTTTTTTTTTTTTTTTTACTATTATTATTAATAATTCATAAATACTGTTACATTTTATAAGTCACTGTATGTGTGAATTGGATTTTTAATGTATTTTATTTTATCAATAAATTAGTACAAAATTAGGACAAGAAAACAAAAGCTTTGGTGACTTTTATTGTAAATAAAAGTGAGAGGAGGCAAATCTGAAAAGTCGGCATGAAATATAAAATCTAAAAGTTATTGATTTTATAGTCATCATGCATGTTTCATTTCAATATTTTTTTGAGGTCATACATTTTTATTAAAATATCTTAACTCAGTCTTCCTTTAAAATTACAAACGTCTCTCTAATGATGTTTACCGGACTTCTCCAATCATTTCGTTCTGTTTAAACCCCGCCCCCTTTGACAACAAGCTCACATTCAAATCTGCCACCATTGAATCAACAACCGGAGAATTGAACCAAGTCCACGCCCTTTTCAGTAATTAATTTCACTTGAATGTATGTCACAATACGTAAGAAAAGACTTGTCGCTGCTTCCGTTTCATTACAACTTTAAGGAGAAACCTTCACTCGCTCTCCATATTACGTCTAGGGGAAACAATCGAGATATTAAACAGATTACAGATAAGTGATTTTTCTTTCCTATGGGATCCTTTGGATAACAGCGAGATCCTATCCTCCGATCTCTCTGTGCTGGGAGAAATATTACCATCCTCTTCACTGGAACAGCAACACTGATGGTAATGGAGGATCAGATCAGAGCAAAAGGTCAGTCAGTGCCCTAAGGCAAGCTCATAGTGAATACCCACGCTGCACTGCTCCCCCCTAAACCAGCACAGCCTCCCAAGACCGCCTGCTGTACCTCTTTCTTTTGCTCTCTACCTTTCTGTCTCTCTCCCATCCATCCTTTAGCAGCTGGGACTGCGGGAGAGCCATTGTGCCGAGTGCAGACAGAGGCAAGATCAAAAGAGAGAGGTTGAAAGACAATTTTTTTCTTATTAACAGCTACAAAAGCGAAGGGAAAAAATAGAGACGGTGGAGCCTCCCAGGAGGGGAGCATTTTTTGACCATTAGTAACATGCAGACAGCAGGAGGAAGGGCTCTGTGCATACTTCCATGTTTGTTTTCCCTTTTTTACCTCCCGGACTTTGATGCTTTGACTTGCTCGCATGCAAGCAGGCTGTTTTTCTGTTATGGCCGATTTTATTGGTCACTCTCTTCTCTTGTGCCGGTGGCTGTGGGTTTTTGCTCTGCCACAGGAGAGGAGGGTAAATATCAGAGAAGGTCATGGGGAGGAGAGAGGGAGGATGGAGTGATGGCTGGAATAACGAAGGATAGAGTAGGAAGAGAGAACGAAATGGATGGGAGCTAGGACGAATCAAAGGATGTGCGAACGGCTGCCAAGCTTGATGTTCGACGGGGGCTTCTAAAACATGAAATCAAAATTGATGATCTTTAAAGAACCTCTAAAGTCATTTTGATGATTCATCTTATACTCAGGGGCGTTTGTATTATTTTTTTTTTGTCCAATCAAAAGCTCTAGAATGAGATTGTCCCTCTCCCTCATACCACCTGCTAGCATTAGCAAATCATGGTTCACAACTTACTGTAGATATACACTGTTGTGGGGTCAGTACGATTTTTTTTATTATTATTATTTAGATGAAACATGACAATAAAGACACTTATAGGGCCCTATTTCAACAATCTATGCACATGGTCTAAAGCACACGGCACAAGTGCACTCAGGGCATGTCCGAATCAACTTTTGCTAGTTTAAGGACGGGAAAAATGGTCGGCGCGCATGGTTGTCCCTATTCTCTTAATGAGTAATGAGTGTGTTTTGGCCATAACGTGCAATAAACCAATCAAAGTCTCATCTCCCATTCCCTTTAAAAACCAGTTGGGCTCGCACCATGGCGGATTCGCTATTTACATGGTGAATTTGCAAGAGGAAAAACTGAACGTTTCTTTAGCGAGGAAATGGATGCGGAAAAATGCTTTGGTGGAATACGGCTTTTCCTGTAGATGGTCTGTTCACGCGCTTTAACCTCGCGCACCATAAGACCATCTACGGGAAAAGCCGGATTCCACCAAAGCATTTTTATCTTTATGCACACAATAATAATCTTTTACATTGTAATCCTTTTATTTTTAATATTTGGCATGTTTGTGTGCTGCTGCGCGTCCCTGCATGTGTAATAAGCAGAGTGTACCCCCGTTATGCACCCCAATATAGGCGCATATTTCTAACACGCTCTTTAAATAACAAAACAAATATTGCGCCATTGACTTTAGACTAGGTTTCAGTTGGTCATTGGCACAGTCTATTTCAGTTGCCTCAAAATAGCAACACGCCAACAATGCACCTGAACACATTTCGTTTTCAGACCAGCACGCCCATGGGCGCACAAATGGGCACAAATGCATTTGCTATTTAAACAACGTGGCACAGGACGTGAAAATGATAACTTGTGTCGGGCTGAAACTAGCAAAAACTTTCTATTCATCAAAGAATCGTGAAAGAAATGTATCTGGGTTTCCACAAAAATATGAAGCAGCACAACTGTTTTCAGCATTGATAATAATAATAAATGTTTCTTGAGCATCAAATCAGCATATTTGAGTCATTTCTGAAGGATCATGTGACACTGAAGATGCTGAAAATTCAGCTTTGCATCAGAAATAAATTACATTTTAAAATATAGTCAAATAGAAAACAGTTCTTTTAAATTGAAATACTATAGTATTATACAATATTGCTGTTTTTACTGTATTTTTAATCAAATAAATTCAGTCTTGGTGAGCATAAGAGACATTCAAAAATCAAATGTCCTTGGTCTAATTATGAACGATTCATCAGAGCAATCTTTTTTCTTTTTTTTTTTTTTTTTTACTCTAACAGCTTTTTCTGTCTCTAAATGGATTTTCTTTTCTGATGTAACCAAGGCCATGCAGGATAGTAATTAACAAAAATATATTGTTTATCTACCAGTGAAATTCTAATGAATAAAATCAAGTGACACATAACTTTATTTCCCACCGAATATTCTATTTTACTTTAAAGTTTGTCTGATCATGAAAGTTATATCTTTCAAACTTGGCTCAACCTCGGTTTACAATGTGCTACATCAGTGTATGCATACTGGTTTGGCCAACATTATGGGCCAAAACTGGCCAAAAACACAGAAAGTTTTCTGTGAGGGTTACGTTAAGGACGATACTAAATATAGTATTAAAATCATTTTGCCAATGGGAAGTGATTATAGTGTTTGGAGTACCAATGTGTGTGGACATTCCTGTTTTTATTTTTATTTATTTATTTTTTTTTATTATTATTGGCAATGTATTTTTCACATCTATGAATAGGGAAGATCAATGAAAAGAGTGGGCACTGGGTTATGAGGATCAAAGCACATCCCCTTGAAGAGACACACAGGCGCACACACACTGGTTCTCCTCCCAATAAACACGCAGTACGGTCTGTCTGTTCTTTCTGAACGCACAGCAGGGGCAGCATTAGCTCTAATAATTCAATGCATTTCTGTCGTTTTTTCCTTTCAGCCCTGAAGGAAGAGCAGCCTCCAAGAACAAATGAAAGAAACTTCCAGACTGTGATTTATTTCATTAGGCAAATGAGATGTGTGAGCCCTCTGGCAGTACTGACTCAAAACTGTCCACTCTCTCTCTCTCTCTCTGTCGCTCTCACTTCCTGAGCCTCTTTATACCTTTGCATTTCTCTCTCGTCTAAATGTGCAGAGAATGGCCACTCTTGGTGTTTGCATGGTGCATGTCCTGCGGTGGGCCGTACGTTCACATCCATGCATATGTAGCACGTCACGTCCAATCAAGCTCTGGAATGACTGGAACTGAAGTGTTTGCCAGGGAACAGCTGTTGCCGTGTTAGTGCAGAACAAAATGGCCGCCGTTCAGCTCTAGCTGTCTAACTGTACCTGACCGCCGTCAAGTGTGCGCCGAGAGCTCCTCTCAATTATTTTGACGTGAATAAGTGTGAAAATAAGTGTGATGTGAAATGGGCCGTGTAGAGCCAGAAAACATGTATCTGGTCAGAGAAACAGAATAACCATATTTACAGCACTATTGGTAGTTTACCTGAATGAGAAAACTGAGTTTTGAATGTAACAACATGTGAAATTGATCTTTCCTATTAGAAGTGTTTGTTTTTGAGTAATCGTTTTGGGCCTCAGTCCAAACAATTCATTCGAATTCACAGAACAGCATATGTTTCGCTTTAGTTTATTTGGTTACTGCTGAATTATTGGTGGACAACAATTGTTGACGTATTAGCACAAAACAAAATGGCTGCTCTTCAGCTCTGGCCGTCTAACTCCACCTGACCACTGCCAAGTTTGCACTTCTCAGAACAAGTGTCCCTGTTGAAAAAAAAAAAAAAAACAGCATATGCTGGTTAGGTATGTTAGGTATGTTGCATGGCAGCTGGTTTATGTTGGTCCTTAGTTGGTCATGAGCTGGTTTAGGCTGGTCCGGAGCTGGAGCTAGTTGCTTAGGACTAGCACTTGACCAGCTTAAACCAGTTCATGACCTGCTAAGGACCAGCATAAACCAGCTTAAACCAGCTCAAACCAGCTGCCTTGCTTCGAAACATAACTAGCATATGCTGGTTTTTTCAACAGGGGTGATATAAAATGAGCAACAACAGGGCACCTCCTGCTTTTCTGTTCAACTCAGATTCTCTTCAAATGATTGCTCCACCATTACAACAGTCATTCTAAAAGAGAAAATTGACACATTTTGGAATGTAACAACATTTTGGAATAAAGAAATCGAGAATGCATAGCTCATTTTGCATGTTTTTGGCTTCAGTCAGAACTATTCATTTGAGTTCACATAACAGCATATGTTTTGTTTTGTTTATTTGGTTACTGCTAAATTATTGGCAAACAGCAACACAGAATAGTTGTGTTGGACAGGGAACAGCTGTTGCCATGTTAACGCAAGAACAAAATGGCCACCATTCAGCTTTAGTCATCTAATTCAAACTGACTGTCGCCAAGATTGCACCTAGAGCTCCTCTCAGTTATTTTGAATAAGAGCGTTATAAAATGGGCAATGCGGGACCAGAAAACATGGAAGTGGTCGGAGCAACAGTGGGAACCTCGTCTTGACAGAATGGACAGAATTACAGGAAACCTGCTGTTTTTCTATTTTACCCAGATTCTCTTCAAACAAATGCTTTACTATGACAAACTTCGACCTAAAAGAAGAAATTGACTGTAGACTGGGATGGGTTACTCGAACGCCTGTTAATGAATTGCATTTGGACACAATTTAAAAAATAACAACACATGAAATCGAGCTTGTATTGTATTGTTTGCATGTGTCTGGACTCAGTCTGGACAATTCTTTCAAATTTATATTCGAACAGCATGTTTTGCTTTTGCTTACCTGGTTACTACTAAATTATTGGCAAAAAGCAACACAGTATATTTGTGTTGAACAGGGAACAGATGTTGATGTGTTAACGTAAGAACAAAATGGCTGCCCTTCAGCTCTAGCATGTCTAACTCCACCTGAACTGTGCCAAGTGTACGCCTAGAGCTCCACTCAATTATATTGAATAAGTGCGACATGAAATGGGCTGTGCAGAGCCAGAAAACGTGGATCTGGTTGGAGCAATAGTGGGCATCTCGCTTTGACAGAATCAACAGAATTACAGGCCACTACTGCTTTGTTTATTGAGCCATGGAAGGGAAAGGCCGACAGTAAGAATTTAGGTCCTGCTATTAGTATTGATCTCTCTTTCTCATCTGTCTCTCTGGTTCTCTTCTCACCAGGTTTTCCATCAGTGAGAGGGCGTGAGGGAAGGAGTGCCCCAAATTCAAACGCCCGCTGACCGCACTCCCCCCACCACAGCATGGCTCTCTCTCTCTGGATCCTCTTTACCTGCACCATCGCCCTGAGCAACATCAGCCCCTCTGAACAGGGTTGGTACAATACCTACTTCTCTTTAGATCATTGCACAGTGTACATGTTTCTTTGGTGTGGATCTCAGTTTGTGACACAACTTTCACACTAATGCCAAAAAAAAAACCACACACACACACACACACACACACACACACACATTAAATGGTCTTTTTGAACCACACAAAAACCTCTTAACTCTTACCACACTCAAAAATGCTGGGTTAAAAACAACCATTTCTAGGTTATTTGGCAACCCAGCGCTGGGTAAATATTGGACAGAACACATGCTGTTTTTTTTTTTTTTACCCAGCTTGTTGGGTTTTATACATTAACCCATTTACTGGGTTGTTGTTTTGACAGCTGGGTCAGTCAATTTGATATGAATGTTTTTTTGTTTTAAATTAAAAAAATGCACTCTAAAATTTCTGTTATAGGACAGGAACAGTTCATGTACAATATTTTTTATTCAATGCCAAGTCAGTCTTTTACAATCATAAAACACTCAAAAACATTTAGTAACGTTTTAGGATGTGACAGGAACATAACAGCCAACGGAAATCTGTGGAAAGAAAACTGGGGCACTTTTAAGCTCAAGCAACGTTTTGCTACGGTTTCCGGGTTGAACAACATTTTTACTGGAAAAAAGAACACAAAGAATGGCCTTAGTTAGCAACTGCCATAGTTGCAACTCTTGCGTCATCAGAACAGGCGTTCAACGCACCACCGTTTCCGTTTAAAAAAGACGTTTTGCAACTTTTTATCGAGGCTGAACGCAGCCCTGGTATCAGTAGGCTGTTCCAGTTCATGTGACAAATGACAATCTTATATTTTCATTTTTGAAGAGTTATATACAGCTTTACCTTTACCATCTTGTCTGTCAGGCATTTAAATTTAAACCATCAAATGCATAGCGTGACCACAGCTGTGCTGCCAGCGCACTAGTTCAATAGCTGTCCTATTGTAGCACACGGCAACTTGTTGCATATGACAGCGATGTCGCGTTTCAGCCCTGGTCGCGCATTCGTTTGGCGGCCATGAAACTTCCATGGTGGCGCCAACTCGTCGTTCGCTTTGAGTGTAGATTCGGCTCAGCATTTGTAGAAGGCTACCGTTTAAAGCAGACGTTAGCTGCAACCAGTGGCGGAGCCAGGATTTTTTCATAGGGGTGGCCAGGCAGGGGCCAGCAACCAGTCTGGGGTGGCACAGAAATCTTAATTATTTCAACATAAAAATGAGTCTGACTATAATGTACTGGACTGTGCCTACAACACAACTGAATACAGTT